>VYXB01006395.1:1443816-1507041 GCA_013397135.1 Pachyramphus minor
CTTCCCCCCCCCCCCCAAAAACAAAACAAAAAAACCCCACACAAGCCCACAAAATTTGGACCCAGATCTTGAGGGGATAAGGATCAAGAAGAGGTTTTGCTTCTTACTTCATTTGCTTGTATTAGAAATACTTGTTAGTAGATACTTAGAGATAGTGTCTTTTCTGGCAGGATTATAAACAACAAAGTAATTCTGTTTAATGAATAGTTTCTGATAGATGACAAGTTGCATTCACTGTGCTTGAAAGGGAAATGACATCAAGTAATTATTTTTAGAAGATAAATCAATTCAACAGGAAAGGGCTATACTTCAACATCATGTGTAATTTTTTCTTAGATTTGTTGGCTATTATTTCCTCTGACTACAGATTATGTTGAATAAAGGGCTACAAAACAGTCTTTTCTAAATGAGTGTCTTCTTTGCTTTTTCTAGTTTGTTTGTAGATCTAACGTCAGGAAGGAGCAAAACAAAACACCACTCATTTGAAACAGTCTGAAGGGTGCTTCAGCCTCCATCTATTACTTCTACCTACTCACTGCCCCTTTGATACTGAAACAGCTAAAAATGTCTGAAATAACTTGACTGGACCAAATTGCTCCCTGATGCAATTCTATAGAGTATATCAGGGATGAATTTAGCACAATTTCAGCAGCATTATAAAAGCTATATTCAGTCATTAGCCAACTGATAAATTATTCAGGAGATTTTCTTCCATGTGGCTCATTAGGGACAAAGAAAATCCTTTTTTCAATCAGTCATTGTCTCATCTTTATTTTTGGTTACTAATTTAACAAAATACACCACATTAGCAAGTGATTAATAACACAGGCAGGCCGTCGATGGACCACTGCTCCTCTGTATTCATGTGTAGGTGCAGCTGGAGCCCATCCCACATCCCACATCCCACACGGAACACCAGCAGCTTGCTGCTGGCAGTCAGACAGCTTAGTGTGTGCTCACTTACAACCCTGCCTCCCAGGGAAGTTTTGCTCCACAAAAACCATGAAATAGCCTCATATAAGCCACATGGGATAGCCCCCAACTTGTCATGCAGCACTGGTGTCCTCTTTGGAATTGCCAAAGTGCTAATTAATGCCACTCCTGATGGGGAGCTCTGGTGAACACAGAAGTCTGCAGCAGCAAATCCACACAGGCCCAAAATGATAACTTTCTGATACTGCTGACAGAGACCAGGGCTAAAGATGTGCAATGAAAACAGAAATGAAACTTACACCGTTGTGCATCCATCCACTCAGCAACCCCCCAGCCTGTCATTATGTTTTTAATTAATGCTTGTGACGAGCTTTTTTATTGCAGACTTTGGGAAGTCTTTGGGCACTGGACACAAAACCATAGCACACATGGTTTTGTTGATGATGAGGAGTGTGAAATTGCCACAGAATAGCTGCACTTGTCACAATGGGCCCTGTCTGATGAAAACACTCAGGCACCTCTGAGTTCAGGTGCCAAAGTCCAACCTTGCTGATTCTCCAGAACTCTACAAATATCCATATTCTCTCAGCATTGGTTTCTGGCTGTAGTGTCCATCATAAGTACCCAAGACCTGAGTCCTTAACTCGTTTAAGCCCTGTTGCAGATGCACACCAGGACGATTATGCCTTTTCCTTGCTATGTATGTTCTGAGAGTAGTCCGTGAACATGGGGAGAGAAGGAATGGGTGTTTTCGCCACTCCTCCCTCTCCAACCATAAGATCTTGAATGACTACAGCAATTAGCTAAATTGTAGGAGATCTCAGCTAAAATCTCTCTCCCACCAGCTCTTTAAGAATAGGATAGTGTCTTCCATCTCTGTGGTTAGCCAGTGTTAGACTCTCTGCTGAATATTTTTTTTTTCTGTTTCTAGACATTTCTGAGATACAAATCAGAAGATGGGCAGGGATTGAGGTCTCCCAGCTGAACGTCCTGGACATGGGGCTATAGACTCATTGACCTTCGAGGTAAATAGTTAACTGTCCTCAGGATCTACCATCAGGCACTACCAGGAGCATCTGAGACATGTAAGCAACTGAGAAGGACAGAATTTTTCATTATAGCCCAAGAACAATGGAATTAAGGTGATTAAAGGTCTTTCTAATATTTAATATTTAAAAATGGAGAACTACACTTAACTGTAATCACAGAGTTTTATTTGAATCACCTAAAAGCAGGTCTGCCATGTAAATTAATATTGAATTGGTAAAATAGAAATTTATTTTTTCCTTAGTTTTATTGTTTCATGGTGTCTTTAAAAAGGAATGGAAACTGTTCCATCTGCCTTGGTTAGAGCCAGAAATTGATCTGCAGAAAATGGAAAAGAATTAAAACTATTCCTGAGTTCAGAAGTTCAGCAACTTGTAGGTGAAACATTCACATCCACCTGACATTTCAGGAGAATTCTTATAAAATGTGGGGAAGAATTACAGAGGTTTCTAGCAGTCATAGAGGAAAGTATGAACTGTGCTAAAGTTGTCTTCATAAAGTGTCATATCCCTATGTTCTATCCCTACTTGAATTGCGTAATTCTTTTCATATAGTCTCACCACAAGATAAATACCTGGCCCATTCTCTCCTGTAGGGAAAGAAGAAGCAAGTCTGACAGTTAGGATACGTCTGTCCTACCAGTTTGGTCTCCCTGCACCAGGGCCCAATGCCCAGCTCTGCAGCCCAACACTCACTGCTCTGTCACGCACGTGAAACTAATTCACATTAGGGGATAGAGTTACACACTCATAAAGCCAATAACTGTGCCAAAGCTTCGATGCATTATATAGAACCTCAGTATGAGTTTTCGCTCCCCTTCAGTTCTGCCTCACTTAAAAAATTCCCCACTCAGATCTGTTATTTCCAATCCAATCCAACACGAATTCTTTGCAATATAAGCACAGAGAACAGTCCTCTCTGAAACCAGATGATATTTAAATTAGCTTCATCTATTTGCTTATTTAAAGCAGCATGACAGCAGGGATAGCTGAGCTCCACCTTGATGGTATAATAAACTTGAACTTAGTGATATGTGCAGGGGATTGATTTATGCTGTTGACAGATTCTAGGCTTCAACAATGAATGTGTTAGAGCGGATGAAAATGCAAATGGCCACATGGTTTCCTGAAGACATGAGTGCTCCTCATGGTCCTATACTAATCACTTCCACATTTAGCTCTCATTTTTCTCTGTTATAAGCTCCCTGTTCTTCACAGGAGGGTTATGACCATCCCAGCTGAATGCATTTTTCCACCAGATTGAAGTTTTCGGAATAATAAGCATTGATTCTAACAAAAACCAAAGACAAACAAAAACCCCCAGACAAGCAAAAAAAAAAATTTCACTTTCAGAGGTGTCCCTTGAAGGCACCTTCTAATATGTGTTAGAGCACAACCCTGATCAAATAAAAATCAACATAGGGTAAAAATCAGTATAAGAAATGTTGACCTGCATTTCCTATGTTGATGTAGATAAATTTATACTCTGTTTTCACCACCTCCAAAAAGAAATTCAATCAGAAACACACAACTGTGATGACAACCTCAGTTTTTGCCAGAAGGTAGTGTTGGTTTTCCCCGGTTTTAACAGCCTTTGTCTCTCTCCCATTCTTGAGAACGATGGAGCACCCTTTAGTGCCTGCTCTCACACTGACTTTCAGAGTGTGGGTGTTTGGTTGATGGCTTCCAATTAGACAAAAAAGTTCCTGAGGTGCTGTTACCTCTCCCTAAAATTTTTGCCTTGCTCAAACATAAATTTCGAGCTATAGAAAACCTGTTAAAAGAAGTAGGAAAAGGAGAAATCCTGATGTCATTGCCTACGAGAAATGACTCAGTTCTTATCAAGATAATGCAGGTATGGCCATGCATGGTTGGAAACACTCAGCACCTCCAGCTTCTGAGCAGAGCCTCACCCAGGCACGTCACAGAGCTGCCTGCCGCAGCACACAGCTCCTTCCCGAAGGCTGTCTGGTGCCTGCAGGCGTTTGTGTGGTTGGCCTTTTGAGGAAGGAAATGACCTTCCCTGGGAGGGGGCACGGTCACAGACAAACCAGCAGCTGCAGCTTTGTAGAGGAACTACCGAGTCCTCAGCTGATTGTTACCTTTTATCTTCTTGATTCTTGCACTAAAGGAAACAGAAGTCAGACAAATTTAGAGAAATATCTTGACCGGCAATGAAATAATTCTTAAGAGTTAAGCCTCTGACATAGTTCCCAACAACCTAAATGAAATTACAGACACAAGGGGCTTGACCTTGTATGTAACCAGTATACAATATTGTGAGGAAAAAGAATTAGTGGAAAGACAGACAAAGCTAACAGACAGAGCTATCCATCCAACTCCAGCTTGGCAGGCAAAAAGTACCCATGCCAGCTACCTGATACCAGCCAACTAGAGGTGCCCACAGTTTCCAAATTAAAATTATTTCCTTGGCTGCTTGTATACTGGCAACCTCATAGATCAACCCATCCTCTTCCCTTGTACTCTGAAGGAAGCAAATGCAAATGCAAGTCTTTTCACAGTTTCTCTGTGGAATCAATAGTCAAATCAGCATTTCAAATTTGGGGCTTGTCCAGCCTCTGCTCAGGAGAGTTTTGTCAAAGTATAAAATATATTCTGGGCTCTGTTTGCCCTTGATCGTGAAAGTGTTGGCCTTATTTCCAGTTTTAAAGAGATTTAATGCCAGGATTCCAGAAAATGGAGCCTTAAACTAAAAGCGAAAAGGTCACAACTTTCACAACACTCTCAAGAGCCCTGGGAACGCAGCATACCATGCAATAGGCTTGTAGTCTCTACTGAATTATCGTGTAAAGACTCACAGAAAAAAAGATTTGGTTTAGCAACACCCAGATTACAAAAAGCCAACCTTTCAAAGCAAAACAGGAAGCCAGCTTTTTGTGCCAGCTACCTGACTCATGGCAATGGAACCATTGGTAAAGTGCTGTTCAACACCCAGTCAGTGAAGGGCTTCTCCAAAAAAAAAAAAGATATTGGTGACCCAAAAAGAACACCACTACCTTTTTTTATTGTTATTATTCTTTTTGCATTATATTGTGGTTTTATTTTTTGGGACAGATTTACTTGCAAAGATTTTTATGGGCTATGGGGAAGTCCATTAAATTATTACACTGCACTTCCTAGTTCTCACGCATATTCTTTTATAACTAAACTTCATGGCATTCTCAAAGCAGGCTTTATCTCTCCATTTTAGAGAGAGGGAAATAAATCAGATCACTACAGTTGAGGACAGGAGTTGATGTCTGAGTCATGATTAGGACTCTGGACCTCAGTATGTCGTTCAGCCCTAGGCAGGGATGGTCTGAGTTGGACAGGGGTTCATTGTGGCAGGGTAGCATTTTGAGCTTCAGCCCGTGGCTGCTGGGAAGGCCCAGTTCTCTATGCAATATGCAGAGGTGTTTTAGGTTACCAACAGTTAAACTAAAGTCAAAGTTATGGCCAACAGGCAGAGTAAAATTACAATTTTATTATTCTCGGCTGTTTTCGAAAAAACTACATCAACCTGGTGCTGGTGTATAACACAAGTTTAATCACCTTAATAATGCCCAAAGAATTCATAGTTTGGCCAGCTTTAGAATTTAAGGGACTGTTGTTTGTGCAAAAACTCTGCTCAGAAGATTTTGCTGTCAAGATTTGGAAAACATCCTACAGACCGAAACCTCAGACACTGTGTTCATTTGCCCAGAGCACAGTTCTTGGATACTCTTTGTGTGACCCATCTTTTTGAAGCAGCATATGCATCATTCTGCCTGGAAAGCAAAGCAGAGTCACAGAGGGCTCAGAGCTGAACAGAAGGGCAAGAAGTCAGTATCTGAACAACTGAATCACATGCACTGTGCTGTGGTAATTGAATTGAAGGAGCCGGTGGGGCCGCTGTCCTACTGGGAGCTCTTCATAACAGGCAAGAGAGATTAGTAAAATGCTTAATTTGAGATTTCTTTTGGCTCTAGCATTTCTTATTCTTACTCCAACACTAAAAGCTATGCCTTCAGCTATTGTAACTATTGCAAAGTATCTCAAAGTAGTGAATGCTTTGTATTAAGATATTTTGCATAGTCTAGCAATTCTTTGGCTAGGAAAAAAAGAAACCTTCATTTTTAGTATACTGTGTTGAGCTTGAATTACATTTCTCTCAACTCTCTTTCTCTTCTCACCATCCTCGCTGTAAATTTTCATGTACACAGCCTGGATGCCAGCACACTGACTACTGTGTTTTAAAAAATACCATATATGCTCATGGAAGAAGTTGTGTATGCTCCTGAAGAAAGAAATTCCTGAATGCCCATGCCTACAGGGACACCACTTTCTAAATTTTTTTATTTTATTTATGGCAATATCATCCAGCTTCAGCAATTAATTACTTTGCTCTTAGCAACTGTTTTGTGTTTTGGTCACAAGGTAGAAACCTGAAACAGGTACACTGGGAAGGACCAAGATTCCTGACCTTAACTGTAGGTGGCATTCTTCATCTGTTCATATGAGTTAGTGCTGAAGAAACAGAAACAAATGAGTAATTTTCATGTACCCTTGATAACATTAGTTATCAGCCTTCACCTGTGTTTAATTAAATTGTACTTTTAGTTGGAAGGAATGCAGATGCAGGTTCATAAAATCTAAAGTTGCATAACTATGTTACCTGGAAAGATTAAAACAACTTTCTGCTGTTCTTGCCCTAGAAGCTGAGGAAATGACATGTCTGTGAGTGATCTGGCATGATTCCAGATAAATTCTTCTGCTGTGTGCTATGAAGAAGAAAAAGCTGTAATGCCCAAAGGTTTATCCATGGTCTAGAGACCATTTTTAATTACCTTGCAGCAATAGTGAGTAAATCCAACCACACTTTAAATTTTCAGTGTTATCTCTAGAGAAATCTCAAATAATTTCCTTTAGTAGACAGATTTTGGCATGCCCAAAATTTCTCGTGTGTACTTGGTTATCCAAGACAACTCTGCACTCTTCCAGCAGCTTTAGAAATGTTACAAGGAAAAAAGAGGGGAAATTTTCTTCTTAAACTTAGCAAAAAATGCAGTGAGCTTGATTGGTTAGAGCCAGACCAAACTACAAGCAAGCAAGTTATCTCTGAGTATCCCATGCAGCTCTGTGTACATATTGCTCTCTAAGCTTTTCCAGTCCTGATCCTTCTTCTGATGTAATGCTATCAGTGGTATTAGATTATATACATCCTTCATGATGCCAGCAAACATCCACTAGGAGTAGACTTAAGGACATGGGGTTCATCTGCTCTTGTGACCTGGGAGAGTAGACAGCTTCTAATCCTGGTAATAAATCTTCCAAATAGAAATGCAATTCAATTAAATTATTCTTTTCCCTTCTCAGCTTAATCAAAGATTAAGCTACAAGAAATACTTACTTGTGCCAGTTAACTGGAAACAGATGACTAAGATTCATTTAGTTCCTCAGAGAAATTTGTAGGTCAAAGAAATCAAGTCCCTATATAGTAGGCTTTGTTTTTTAAAAAAAGAACTCAGTTTGGGGATGACTCTATTTTAACAGTTTTGTTTCTGTTGTGATAGTAAGGTGAAATCAAAATTATTAAATAATCTATTTGTCCACATGGCTGAGAGGATTACAGGAAACACTTTGTGGGGATGTATTAATTTTTCTACATTTTTTCTGTGTGAAATGTGTTATCAAAGTGCTTTATATGACCAAGTCAGAGCCAAATATTTTAGTTTTTTCCAAGGGAAAACACTCATATAAGGCCTAAATCACCGAATCAAAGAACATGCTGAGTTGGAAGGGACCCACAAGGATCATCGAGTCCAACCCTTAGCCGTGCATAGGACCATCCCCAAGAGGTGACACCATGTGGTCTAAAGTATCGTCCAAACACTTCTTAAACTCTGTCAGTCTTGGTGCTGTGACTGCTTCCCTGGGGACCCTGTTCCAGTGCTCAGCTATCCGCTGGGTGAAGAACCTTTTTCCAATATCCAATCTAAACCTCCCCTGACACAACTTCAGGCCATTCCCTTGGCTCCGGCCACTGGTCACCACAGTGTCTGTCCCTCCTCTTAGCCACACTCAGAAGTTGTAGACTGCAATGAGGTCTCCCCTCAGCCTCCTTCAGGCTGAACAGACCAAGTGACCTCAGCCGCTCCTCATACGGCTCCCGCTCAAGGCCCTTCATCACCTTAGTTGCCCTCCTTTGGACACTCTCTAAGAGCTTAATATTTTTCTTATATTTTGGTGCCCAAAACTGCCACAGTATTCAAGGTGAGGCTGCACCACTGCAGAGCAGAGCAGGACAATCCCCTCCCTCGACCAGCTGGAGATGCTTTGCCTGATGCCCCCAGGACACAGTTGGCCCTCCTGGCTGCCAGGACACTGCTGACTCATATTCAACTGGCCATCGACCAGGATCCCCAAGTTACTTTCTGCAGCACTGCTTTTCAGCACCTCATTCCCCCATATGTATAAACAGCCAGTGTTGCTCTGTCCCAGCTTCAGAATCTGGCACTTTCCCTTGCTGAACTTCATATGGTTGGTGATTGTCCAGAACTCTGATTTGTCAAGGTCTCTTTACAGGGCCTTCCTGCCTTTGAGGGAGTCAATAGCTCCTCCCAGTTTTATGTCATAAAATATTCTGGAAAGTTTAATTTTTTTAATGTCAGTTTAAGGCCCAATGGAAACAAAATAAAATACTGAATTCAGCTGCTGAACTGATACTAGTTTTTATCAGTTCTGTATACTATCACTTTCTATTTTTACAGTACTTACCAGCAAAAAAAGTGAAAGTATATGAATTCTTTGGCTTTTTCAAAAGTTTAGGTGGAAGGAAGTGATGTTGTATTTCTTTTGTAGAAAAATTAGTGATTGAAAGATAAAAATGATATAGCAAAGCCCTTTCCAGGAGTTGTGCTTAGATTTTATTTTACCTTGTATGAATTTTCTGAAGATAGTGAAGGGAGACAAAGCGAAGTGTACTTATCTCTTTCTCCCATGTCCCATTTTCACAGCTCGGGTCAGTTTGCCTTCACTGATAAGTGACAGTGAAGAGAAGATGTGATGAGTCTTGTGTCTTCCATTCACAGTGTTGCTGAGTTCAGCCTTTAGCTGATATGAAGAGAAATAGAGATCAGTCACCACTAGAAAACTATGAAAGCTGTGAAAATCCTGTATTAGGCTGGATAATACACTTAAATACATATTTTTCTTCATGATAGAGAATAACTGACAAGGTACTTCTGTTCTTGTTTATGGTTTATTATTATTAGAAAGGCACAGAATGGTCTTAGAATCACAGAATCACAGAATCACAGAATCACAGAATGTGCTGAGTTGGAAGGTGTATTAGAATTTAGGAGAAGGACATTAATTTATTGATTTTCCTGTTTGCTCATCACTAAGTAATTATATAAAAACTTATGGCATCTGCCCATCAAGGCCCAGCCTCAGTGGATGTTATAAAAGGAATCATGTCCCTTGGCACGAGGTGAAGAGCTGGGCTGCTGCCTGTGGGAAATCCTGTGGAAATGCAGTGTAAGTGTAATGACTAATGAAGCCAGTCTTAGATTTGCTGCTGATTACCACAAAATGGCAGAATATTTTGCAGAGTTCACTAATATCACCAGGATTTTAGAACACTTAGCTATAATAGGTGAATAGAAAATGCATTATTAAAGCTGGCTTTGTACACTTGTGAATATACTACAATGCAAAATCCTGACCAGGTTCAAAACTCCAAATTGATTCCTAAAGAAGTCAAACATAAAACAGAATTGTGCAGCCCAACCTGCCTAAGCTCGTGGATTATTTAAATCTCAGTCTTTCTTACCAGCATGACAAGTTCTTGAGGGGCTTTTCTTTTTCAAATTAGACCAATGTTTACGAGGTCTTTCATAGGACAGCTGATAAAGATGAACCTCCATATTCTGTGAGGAAACAGACTGAGGTTATATAAAGTCATCCTCTAGTATGTTTTACAGTTCCCTTTATGTTCTCAGATCTGGAAAATATGTTTCACAGTGACAGTTTAACTAGAGTACCGTGAGCTGAAGCATGCAGCCGGTTTCTAGGTTTCATTTCAGGCAGAGACAAAAAAAATAAAACACCTTTGGTCTTTGTAAACATGAGCCGTTTGGATATTAACTCAATCCTACAGCTCAGTCTATTCCAAATAGCTGTGGCTTTGCCAAGATCTCTGTCAAGCAGCATGTTGGTGACTCCCTCATCTGCACACTGCTATGCAGGGACAGCAAATTTTATGCCTTCATAAAGTAACATTCTATAGTACAGTATTTTTATCACTTCAATGAGGATACACCTGATGTGGTGCTCCAGATGATATCATCTACATTACAACTCTGCAGCAAAGCTGAGGTTAGCAGCATTGCAACCTTTTTGGCTGCCTCGGATCATAAGCACAAACATATTTAATTAATGGGCAACCTTGTAGCTATTTAGAGTCTACCTTTACATAGACAGATTTAAAACTGCCCCAGTGTCTTTCCTGTGAACTGCTATAAGGTCAAACATGAAGAAGTCCAAGGTAAAACCCGTCCCTACTGGGTATTGTTAGATCCTACTTTGGTCATATCCCTTGACTATGGTGATAGATTCCCCAGGTTCAAATGGTTGCAAAACCTCTCCATTCTGCACTTGGTAAAGTGGAGATGAGATGGCTGTGGATCCTCTACAGCAGCCCAGGGACTGAATTAACACATCAGGACAGCATAGAACTTCATGTTTTGTGCCACGGCATCTGATTCTGAGAGATGACTGTGGGAATTAGTTTGCAAGTCCCTTTTCTCAAGATTAATAAAGGGATTTGGCTAAACTAACTATCACCATATAACCTGGAGACAACATTCAGAGGAGTAATAGACATCACTTTGTGGATTTAATAATGAGAAGTTTCAGGTGGCCCACCTGGACCACTCTGCAAACCTTGCAGTGATTTTTTCCAAATCAAATCCATTCAGTGTTTTGAAAGAATGCCTTGGAAAAGGAATTCCATGATTCTTCCTGTATCATGTGGACTCTGTGTAGGCATATTTTCCAATGCAATAAGAACAGATAGCACATTTCCCCAGTCCCCTAGAAACTGAGTTAATGCAGAATGACTAATATATCTGTTTGGACTGTCAAAATACTTGTTGTAAACTTGATGCATCATTTAGCCTAAGTACATCCCAACAAAGGATACAGTCCAAGGAACACAGTTTCTTTTCCCTTGATTAATAAAGGCTTGGAAATCATGCTTAAGAGCATTCTGCTCTCCCTCAAGGTCAAGAGAAAGATGCAATACTCAGAAGTGGTTCACTCTGAGGCATTAAGCAGTACTTTATCTCACCCCACATTGCTCAATAATTTACTTTAAAAACTTCCATGTGTCTTCATCTACCCTTTCCCTCTCTCTCTACAATGTTTTGTTTCCCCATCAGAATGGACAGTACAGACCCCAGGGCTGCCCAGTTGTCTTCATGCCACAGTTAGTGACAGAGTTTGACAGAGCTGTTGGAGTGAAACACGCACTTCAGTCTTCTATAAAGAAGATGCAAAATATTGTGCAGACATTAGGGTAAACCCCCAAATTTATTGGCCTTTAATGTATGATTTTTGGAGTTTGAAATTTGACACCAAATAATGCAAGCTGACTTTACAAGGTTGCTATAAAACAGAGGGAAAGGTCAGGTTTTGCAGGAACTACGAGGTCAGGTTTTGTAGGAGTCATATGCAGCATCAGCAAACATTTTCCTTACAGCCTTCTTCCCAGCAATTTATGTCCAAAATAAAGTGCAGTATTGTGTCAGTAAACAATAATTCCCCCGATGCACCAGTGATAACAAACTTTTTGATACTCAAGGAACTGGGAATGTTCAGACAAAACCAGGTTTCTGTCATAACACTGATGAGTAACAGTAAAGTGAAAGGAAATATATGTGAAGAAAGATTACCAAACCAATGAGCATCACTTGGGACCAACCCAGCTGATGTAGGAGACAAAATCTGGAGCAAGGCACAATACACATGGCTCGTGGGGACACAGTACCATACCCAACAGCCCTGGCTGGAAGGTGAAAGCCCACATGGCATCCTTGAAAACTTACCCCTATGACGTGACTCCGTGGTGAACCAGGACACTTCCAGAATTCAGAATTTTATACCTTCCTTATACTGTTTTAGAGTTTTAGCCATTTTACAGAAAGATAGTGATAGCATGGTTCAACAATGTCTCTTTTATGTCTGTTTTCCACAGCATCTTATATATAACTTTCCAGTATAGTAAGTCTGAAGAACTTGGCTATAAATCCTTTTTCTCCAAACAATGGCACACTGAAAGGACTAGTTTCTTTCTGGAATTAAAAAAAAAAAAAAAAAAAAGTCTTTGAATGGCTTATATAATATGCAGCCTGAAATAACTTGATTAATGAAACCCCAAGGGATACCGAATAGACCTTGCATCACAGGAGCAATTCAAAGGCCCAGAAGCCTATTTTTTTGTAATCATTACTATGGAATTACAAGCATTCATTGCAACAACTTCATTAGGAGTATTTCTATTTTATCGTTGCTGGAATACTCTAATATTGGCTAGTCAACTCAGAGAGGTGAAAGTGCTGTGGGAGGGAAACCAAGGGAAACCAAACTACTTTCAAGATGCTCATTGATACATCTCAGGAGCCAGTCTGAACATATCAGGATAATATTGCTGTCTAGAAAGGAAGGAGCTTGGATGAAAAAGGTGAATGTCAGGTTCAGGTTTGTCAACATGGCACCATAAAATCAAGTATTTCAAGTACTCTGAATGGACAAAAGGCCTGTGTGTCTCAGTTGCCTTCTTTTCATCAATAAAAGGATAAAAAAATTAAAAATGGGGGAAGCATTTTCACTGCAGTTATGAATTTGAAATACTGACTGATAACAGCTCCAGTATCTTTTTACTGTTCATTCAGTAATTATCAGTCAGCTTAAAAAGAGATTATAACCACAGCTTTGTGGTTAGAATAACAAAAAGATGTAACTGAGAAATAGTAAAAAAAAGAAATTTTAATAAATACATTAATTTCACATTATAACTGTTCACTTTTATTTACAATATTCCTCTATTAAAGTCATCTAACTAAATAAAAAATAAACTAGAGGCAGATAATCATTGTGTGAACAAAAGTTACAGCTAATTTTCTCAAAAACTTGTAAAGATTGACAACAGCAAAATACTACAACCAAGGTAAGAATAACAAACTAAAATGCTTAAAAGTAAATGAAGCTTTAGTGAAAGTATGCAGTGGAAAAGGAAAGAAAAATTCAGGAAAAATGCAGTAAAGGGATATGGCTAAAACAAATGGGAAAGAAAAAATAAACAAGGAAAATGCTGTTAAAAAAGACAGAGCATGAAATATCATATTCCACCTTCATTGAAAACAAATCTAGTGTCTACTTCTTTTATGTGCAGAAAGGTAAACACTGGCTGAAACATGCTGGCTTCCAAAAGGCATTGCCAACATAAATACTGCCAGGAAGCACAAGCTGTGCATTGCCTTTGCCCTGTAGTTAATTCTGTTGTTCTGACTCCTACAGGCACAAAACACCATGCATGCTGCTGGTTAAGGCTATACCTGAACAACGAGCATCAAACTAAAGACTAACTGGGTCAGTCTTGCTGTGAGTGCAGGGCTGCTCAGCAGAGAGAGGCACCCAAGCTGGGGGCTCCTCTGTGGTGCTCTGCTGGGCGGCGCCTGCAAACCCACCGGCTCCCTCATTGTCACTCGTTAAGCTGTTCAAACAGGGTGCATTTCAAATCCAGCATTTTATCTTTCAAATGCAGAAAACCCATACTGCATCATATTTTACAACTGTGTCCCTCCACAGTTAAGAGTAATCTCATAGCTGCACACTTAACGGCTGGAATCTGTGCTCAGATCTGCACTAGCTGTGTGCCTTGCTTCCCCAGCATCCATCCATCCACATATGGCTAAAACAAACTGTCTTTGATGAAGCTTCCCTACTGATTTCAATGGTTTATCATAAAACACCAGAGTATGAGAACCATTGGGAAATGTGAGGAATTTCAGCATATGTTTCTCAGGTCAGTTAGAAGTTACAGGGTTGCCAAAGGTGGTGGACTACTTGGAAAACTGGGGCACAGCTACAAGCATCTGCTGGGAGCGAACATACAATCATAGAATTCTTCAGGTTCAAAAAGATCTTTAAGATCATCGAGTCCAACCATTAATCCAGCACTGCCACGTCCAGCACTAAACCATGTCCCTAAATGCCCACATACACGTCATTTCAATATCTCCAGGGATGGTTACTCAACCTCTTCCCTGGGCAGCCTGTTCCCATGCCTGATCACCATTTTGGTGAAGAAATTTTTCCTAATATCCAATCTAAACCTCTCCTTGTGCAATTTGAGTCTGCTTCCTCTTGTCTTGTTGCTTGTCACTAGGGAGAAGAGACCACATCAGCTTTCTGAGGGCTTTTCGGGCTCTGTCAATATCCTTTGTTTGGTGACTTCAGTCCCTTGCTAAGGAGTCAGGGTGGTGAACAAGTGGTTCATATGGTTCATAGTTTCTTCATAGAGTGCACAACGTATGCCTGGCATACCACATACCTGTTCTTCATAGGGCTGGATTTCTTTGTTGCTGACATCAGGTTTTTTGCCCTCACCTTGTCCTATGAGTGAGATCATGTCTTTTTAGCCAAAGATAACCCAGGTTGAGATGGTCCTCAAGCAAACCTTCCTGAGGTTGGGATGTACTTGATGCCAATAGCCTGTTCAGCAGCGCCCGTGAGCCAGTCCACTGTTGGGACAAAATTAGGTAAACTCAAGTTTGTTTCAGGTTTAAAATATTGCTGAGCCTGGATAAAACTCACATTCTTTTTCCTTTCTGAAAAATTGCTGTGGCTCCTCCATACCCTTAAGACATGCAGAATTATAATTATTTGGGGAGGAAAATATGAAATGCTTTTATATCATGTCTTCATTGATTTAAAGAAAACTTTACATGTCATGACTTTGCCTTGAATATTCTTTCTCTGATGTAGGAAAGGAAGATAACATCATACTTTTTTTTTTTCATGTATACGTGTAATATATACTGAATTTGTGTCAGGAACGAACATTTCTCCCCTTCTTTCTTCCCTCACCAATTAATTTTGCAATGAAATAACAACATTTGCCTTACTAAAATTCCTATACTTGTGGCACAGAGTTTTTTATAACTAAATGTATGAACTAAAATAAAGAAGTCTTGACTTGATTGCTCTCTCCTATATATTAGAAAAGTTAGTATAAGAAGATACTCACTGAACCAAATATATGCAGCGATCCATGGATCTCTCAAAACTATTTTTCCCGTAGTCTAGAATTTGGAGATTAGTCCAAACTAGGAAACACTTAGGTACAGCACGTATATAGGTAGTAAGCACAACTCTGTAACGACCTGTTAAGGTTCACATACTGCTCAGTATTTCCTTGCTCAAGAAGCCATGCTCAGCCATCTCAGCTCTTGCAATGAGGTGGCAAATTTCTGTTGACAACTATGAATGCACTTGCAAATCAGATTTCCCTAAAGTCCAAGTTTTGACCACACAAGACTGATTTCTTATATCACAAGTAAGTCAAGTCATTATTTGATGTTAAATGTCTAAAGGCAGGTGTTAGAATTTTTTTTAAATGCAATTAGGTAACATAAAAATATCAATAAAAAACAGAAAACCTATCTCAAGTATCTCAGGTTACTAAGTAAAAATACTGACAAAGTGTTTCCCAGCACGGTAGAATTACTTTATTGTTTTTTCCATACTCTATCTTGAGAATGAACAACAGGCAACAAAAATGACATTTTAAAAACTATCCAGTGTTAGTATTTTGAACATACCAAACTTCTGATTGTTCCGATTAAAATGAATGCATACATACATACATAAATGTTCTTAAGTCTAAAAATAGAGAACAAAATTAATGCATGACACACTGTGCAGCCTCTAAGCAGTTTTAGAAGGGACATCAACGTCTCTTGACTTTTTTCCATTTATTCTAATGTATTTGAACAACATTTCATGCATTTTTGCTCTGCTTAGTTGGCTATTGATGGTTTCTTTTATTACTTTTGTTTTCTTTGACTGCATTCTCATTTTTTTATTAATAGGTAAGCATTCTACATTTCTTTCCTTTTTTTAAGTCTAGTCAGGATCATAATGAAAATAAGACTTACTGGAAAAGAAATACAGGCTCTTTTAAATCAGAAACTCAAGAAAGTCAAAATTATGGTCTCCAGGTAGCAAATTCCAAATCTTTCTGCCCGTCTTGCCTGACAAGTTAGTTGTTGCTTCTTTCTCCTTTCCAAGTAGGTTGACAATAGGAACTTACAACAGTGAAAATGTAGAGTAAATACTCCTGGGATTGCTTGACAGAAAAACAAGCTGTGTCTTGAATGGAAAGCTTAAAAACATATTTTTTAATGGCAGAGATTTTGCAAAAAAGTTTGTTCCTATACGCCAGTGATTCAGTAGCGTTTTCAAGATCAGGAAATCCTTTCTCTACAATGGATACTTTGTCATGCCAACAGACAGATCCAAAATTGCATTGTGACTCATTCATAAGGCATTCAAACATTTTTATTTTCTTCAAATGTCTGGAGTTTGAATCATCCAAATCTCCATTAAAAAAAAAAAAAAAAAAAAAAGGCAGCAAGGAAACAAGCACTTTCTCCTTTCAAGAAGAAGAGGCTGCATCTTTCACGGGCCAGCATGGCCATGTGTGGCACCCAAAGGTTGTTTGCAATATCCTGGTGGCTAAGGGGATGCTCACCAACTTGTCTCTACAGATTTTTACCTCTAATAGAGCCTTTCAAAGAACAAAAGTACTTTGACTGTGGAAAGGTATGTGTGCACGATAATGTCTTTGTACAAGCTATGTACTGTTGAAATTAATCTGTTTAGACAAGTTCCTCATCTGATTCACATCTTAAGTAATATACCCTGAAAAGATTTTCATGAGGTTTTATTAATTTCCTGTTTTGCTTCTATTCAAGTAGTGCTGATGTAAAATTTTTTAGATGAACACAGGAACAGTAAAGATCTTCATCATCAACGTTCACAAAACTCCACAAATTGTTTGCAAAAGAGATTTTTTTCTTGGTGCCCTGTGTACTCATGAAAGCACCAATAATGAGTTCACTGGGGGTTGAAAGAATAAGAGCACAGATATTTTAAGTCAATGTACACTTGTGAAATCTGACTAGTAGACTGTGAGGATTGTTTTTTTTAATTCCTGAGAAAATCTATCACAATTATTTCATTTCTCATTTTGGTTATCTGCTGCACTGTTCACTACTGAACATTTTCTGCCTGCGAGTGGTGGAAAATGAAGAAATACATAAGTACATGGAGAAAGTTAGTTTCGGTGTCTTCTACTTTTTTTTGCTCTCTGAAAATGATCAGGTTTTGATCACGAATTTAAGAATTACTGCATAGAGTTAATTTAACATGTACATGAGAAGTACTACACAGGGTAAAGGATCAAAAATCTTGCCGTTTCAATCAAGTGCAAAGCATACTATGTATACCATTTGCTGATCAAGAACAAGTGCATCACATCACCTGGGACAACTAGTCAGCTCACGCAGTTCAAACCAAACGAAGAATCAGTATTATTAATGCAACAGATACATCCCAGTATCAGGAATTTATGAAGTATTAAGAAACACCTGAATATTTCTAAATATATTGCTAGCACAGTTGTAGTTACTGCTGTTTCCAACCCAAGACCTCACCACTGGATCTTCATGCTTCTTTTTAGACCATTTATCTGCTCGAAAACTTACAGTAACTATTAGTAATAAAGAACTGTGAAATAGCTAGGTTCTTGCTTACACACTAAGCAAATTAGCTAAGTTTTTACACTTTATTCACTCAGCTGTCACTTAAACAAAATACCTCAAATCTAAGACACTGATCCTACAGGCTCCTACAAGCCCCTGTAGGACTGTCTAACTTTACCACAAGGAACAATTCCATTTGGTCACTGGCACATAGAGAAGCAGACTTACGCATGTATGCTAAATTGGTACTTCACGTCTGAAAAGTTGGTACATTGAAACAAAGGTATTCAACAGTTTATTTAAACTTGACAATGTAATTTTTAGTCTCTTCATTGCGATAGTGATTCAGCAGCTGCGTGCCACAAGATTTGTAAACTCTTTAAAAGTATCTAGAATCAGACCGGGGGGGTTTAGTTTTATTTTTAAAAATATAGAGGGAACATTTGATTAGTCAGTTCACAAAGTTTCATGCACACAAAATTTTTAATTTGTAACTAGGAAATCTAAGAAAACCCCCAACTGCTTGCACAGCCTTGGAGCTCATAGTTTCAAACTCACCAGCTGCACAAAAAGGCATACCTGAGATTCCAAGCCTTGTCTTTTCAAGATTTCCAAGCACTCAACCTTAAAAAGCCCTATGAATGGAAAATGCAGGCTCTCTGCATCCTCAATATCTGCTTCTGACTTTCGCAAAGCAGATGGTCAAATGCTGTGAAGATTGGCTTACACAATTGTCTGTTAATTGAACATATATACTGTGGCCTGTGTGCCATGCACCAACCATGCACTTCCATGGATGTATCTGTCTGGAGCACAGTTTTGGAGGTACTAAATATGTGACTCGTGCTTTGTAATCTAAAATTAGAAATGATGTGGTTTTTTTTAATTTCTGTCAGTTATAATATGCCTTAAAAAAATTCAAATTTCACAGAGCAGTTCTACCACATTTGCCATCAGCTAGAACATTACAGAAAAAACATCATACCTTTTCTTACATCAGGCTATTAAAGCAGCAGAATTACCTTTTCAGGTTTGGAGATATATGTGCAATATACTATTTTCAGTCTTAGTTCACCTCTGTTCAGAGCTGGAACAAATCTACTTAAGAACAACCAACTGGAAAAACACTGGTAGGGCAACAGATTTGCCAAGGGCTAGATTACACCATGCTACCATAAAACCCCCAGGAGCATGTTTTAACCACTCTTCCTGGAATAATTTGTCCATTTCTGTTGTAGCAAGTCTTATTAATATATAGTTAAATTACAGCCTTTACTGACACTCACCAGGAGAAGGAAGTGACATTTCCAGGTTGATCATGACTGCGGGCAAAATCCCAATTTCAGTTGCTCTCTCTGGAATGCCATTGACTTCAGTGGACAGAGGTCAAAAGAAAATTTGAATTTACTTGCTTTTTCAGGGGAAAATAATTACATTTCAGAATATTAAGTGGCAATGTAGATTGGCACTTCTGACAGGCAGTGTTTTAACTTTCAAAGAAAAGTTACAGCCAAAAAAAGGTTACTGCCACTAACTTGCAGAGAGAACTGGCCATTTCCACAATATTATGTATTCAGCTGCCATCAGATTAGGTGAGTGTTTTCCTTGTGTGCATTTGCAGTCTGTACTATTATGAAAATGCATGCAATAGTGGATTGAAGCTTGAGTCATTGAATTGGACTGTAAAACACAAACTTCCCTGGAACAGGTTATCCATTAACATACCAATCCATCTTAGCTTATGAATGGCTGTCACGGCACAATAAAATTGCTTAGAATAAAACCCAATTAACTTCCAAACACGACTCCAGTGGAAACAAACCATGAAGTCTACATAATAGTAAAGCAGAGAACCTACTGGGAAGGATCTTAGGCTATCACAGTAAGACATGTCACATATTTTCCTCTCTATCAGCCTTGTGGACTCATGAAAAAGAAGCAAAACATGATTAATTCCTCTCTACGGTCCACCAAGTCTCTAGGTACCGGATTGTTCTTCTGTGCCTGTGGGTTGCTAGCACAGATTGGAACGGAAGTCTGGATTATCTCAGCTGTAGCAAAAGAAAAAGGACTATCCCACTGGAGGAAGGAAAACTACAGTCTGCACTATCTCTGCTCATTCTCCCTTGGTCTTGCCAGCTTAGTCAAGGAAAGTTCAATACAAACAGAATATGCAATGCAGAAGAATAATTTTATATTTGAAGCAAAATGTGTATGAATATACCTGCAAATAATTCAAGATTAACAAAGAGCCCAAGAGTATTACTGCTAAAACGCTCCTCCAAGATGGGCATGGGATTCTGCTGTTCTAAAATGATTTATACATAGTATGAAGAACCCCACAGTAATGACCAGGAAGCTAAGTAAGAAACTAACTTTTCCATCTCTTTGCACTACAACACATTTATGTTTATTGTCTTGCTGCCAACAAGAGTGAACTTTCTCCTGGGAGAGGGCATTGTCAGTTTCTTTGGCCAAAAGAAACATGGCAGAAATTTCCTTCAAATACTGTAGATGGCAGAGTGGCCCCCACTAACCTACCATTCCTCCTAGGAAAACTGTTACTCAAAACAGACGTCTCTAGGGATGACAGGGAGTGAGTGTCCATTCAGATCCAGCACAAAGTATGTTTTCTGAGGTCTGATACCAGCATAGGAAACTGGCAAGAGGATTTCTGGTTTAGAAAGAGTAAGAAGATAACCAGAGGACAAAGAAAAATTACAAGCAATTACTCATAAATATGTATTTAGTCATTTATGGAATGAGATGATCATGGAAAGAAGTTACCTTTTTCTATACTTCAGTCCTGCATTTTGACCAAACTGTTATTTTAGTAGCCCTGTCAGATCATTTGAGAAGTAGACATGACATGAAGAGCAGCTCTGGCTCCTACTACCTCCATGCACTCTGCATGGTAATTCAGTGGTGTCAGAAACATCCAAAGGCTGCTGACACCTTTGTACCTGCACACACATCCATGTCCATGACAGCAACCAGGAGTTTAAGTTTGCTTTTCCCTTTATAGAAAGCAAAAAATACTCAGGTGAACATGCTCAAGCCAGGAGAGAGAAAGTAGAACATTTCAAGCCTCAGTTACTTTCCAGGAGACCACTGCTGGTTCCTGGGGACTTTGGGTCATGCCCACCAACATATAGTTTCAAATGGAGTTATTCTCAGATGCAAGGCAACAGCTTAACAAGGAACACATGAAGAGCACTGATGGCAATTCAGAAACAGTTCTACTTAGAAAAAGTATGCTTTTTCACTCATTCTTTCTTTGCACCTTATTATGAGTGCTGAAACTCTCTGTACCTTGAGCATCAGTAACTGCAAAGCAAACACGTCATGCAATCTTATTCTACAGGCTCTGTTTCCTCCATGAATCTTAAAGTTCTTGAGAAAGGAAGGGAAATATTGTTATTTCTATTTAAAGTGGATGGTTCCTATTTCACAGATGAAGTTACTATACCACAGGTTCCTCTCAGACAGCAATAATGCTTCCTCAGTGCAGCTCAGGCTATAGAATGAATCAGTCCAATGATGCATTTGGGCCAACACGCACAAGGGAGACGAACACGCGGCTTGAAGTATTTTATTTCAAAGCCTGTATCTCTAGAGGACATATGAATATTAGAGAAGATCTTTCTCACAGACACACAAGTGCAAACACCTGTATGTTCCTTGGGGTTTATTGTACATAATGACTTTTTTTTTTTTCCATTCTGTTTAACCAGCATATCTTCCCTACAACTGGAAGCTGTTAGCAAACAGCAGGAAAGCGAAGTTGGGAGGGAAGCAGGGGAAAAAAAGAGTATTTACATGCTGCTCTAAATATTTTCCAGATTTGAGGTTTCAGGATGGGAGGAGGAAAAAAAGGGGCCTGTTTTACTAAAAAGCATGGGAATTCAAAATTTGAAATCTTTAGATTTCTAAATTCAAATTTGGAAAAAGAATTAGTCGCATTAAATCAAAACAGATATTTCATTTTGGTTTTTCATTTTTTAAATGGACATAAGTATGAACAGACTTCATAATGAGCCTGTCTGTTTAAAAAGTGCAATAAGGAATTGAATTTTCCATTTCCTTAAGTTTTTTGAAAGAGTTGTCCCCAGGGATGTTTCAGCAGGAAAAAGAAGGGGCGTTCTTACCTCCTCTCCCTCCAAGCTTGACTTTAATCTGCAATGAAAACAGCTCGTCTCAGGGTCTTTATTATGCTCTGCTCAGCAAAAGATGAACAAAGAAGGTGTTAGAATATTCCCTACTGGACAGTATGTGATGATATAATGAATTATGGGCATTGCAGACAGTACTTTTTACCACTTATAATTTGTGGAGGAACAGTAGGATATAAAACTGAGGACAGGAGAGTGATTTTTTCTTTTTGCAATGTAGAAATGGTGTATTTCTTACAAATTTATAGGTCTGGGTTGTCTTTGTTTTTATTATTTTTCCTGGTATGGTTGTTATAATTTTTAATAAGCTTTTTATCATAAATACTTGACATTTTGCATTTTAGTTGAAATTTTTTGAAAGATGGTGTTATATTCCCTTAAAAGAACCTTAGAGCAGGCCACGCAAACATATATATGCAAATGTACATGCCTCTGTACTTTAATTTTTAATCGATTTTAATACAGCATGCCTGCAATACAAAGGGTGGAAAATAATTCTAAAAACTGATTTTCTTTGGCTTATCTGTTTGCTATATTGAAAATGCTGCTTTGTGAATTACATAGTTGACATATTTTCAAGGAAATGCAAAATCTTTTATAAATTTTGAAACTAATCACCTGGTCTCTGCAGTCCAATTCCCTTGAAAGGATTCCTGCACCACCACCGTGACATTTATGCAAATATGCCCACTGAGAGGAGCCTGAAAGACTGGAGAGCAGTTTAAGGGATTTTTTTGTACAATGGATAAGAATAATCTGAGAGGAAGAAAATGCAGTTGCAAACCACAGAGTTAACGGTGTGGATCCTGTGCAGAGGGAGGGAACGGGGAAGGAGAGAAGGGAACACATCTGAAGTTTCAAGCTAAAAAATACTAAAATTGCTTTGTGAAAGGCAGAAATAGCTTGAGTGCTATTTTTGTATTTTGCAAAGTAAGTCTAAGTAAATAAAATGCTAGAGCCCAGGGTCAGATTTTTTAAAACACAAAGGATGTAGTTAAGATACTTTGAGTGCAGAAAGGAAAAGCACGTTATCTATCCTCTAACTCCATAGTACAGTACTTCTTTTCACTATTAAATCTGCACCCTCCCCTGCCATTTTACAATCCAGTGCAAGAAAATACATCCATTTTTGTAGAGTTCCTTCATACTGGGCTGAGCCTGTGATTTCCTGGACAAGAAAAAAGGCTACAGTTTTCTGAAAGAGTGATTTTTGCTCTCTGCATCTGGACCTCAGGCCCACGCTGTCTGCAGAGCTGGGGCAACCGCATGTTCTTCCATGAATTACCAAGAATCAGATTTTAAAGTCTGGTGGGGTTCATTTACCAAGAACAGCATTTCCTGGGGATGATAAGGTGGCTCTGGGAGCGGCTGAGCTGTAAAACCCATCTCCTCCAAGGAGCCAACACTCACTCCTTGGTTCCGGAGTAGCAGGGATAGGTCACCCATGGCAGGGTGGGGGGTATAGTACATGTGGGAGCTCCCTGCACTCTGAATTGGCTCCAACCCAGGCTCTCAGCATCAAGGCCCGCTGCAGAATGACGTTGTGTTTACAATTAAATGTATTAGCACCACTGTCCCTGTGGTGACTCTTGACTCAGCTCGCTGTCTATTGCACAAATAAATCCCATTTTATGTTGGGACCGTGGAGTTAATGTGTGCAAGGTGGCTTTTGGTCTGAGACAAGGCAAAACACTTCTGTGCTTGGAAAAGGGTCGAAGCAGAACAACAGCTCTAGCCTAAAAAGCTCTCTCCTTTTGTTTCCATTGGGATGTTTTTGTTATTATGTAATTTTAAGAGTAATCAAAACCAAATTATTCCAAGCAGTAACTAAATGAAGTTAAGGAAGAGGTTAATATAAACTACATGGAAAGCTACATACAGAAGAGTTTTCAGTCTAAGCAAACAAGGGGAGTGAGACAGTGCAACAAAGGAGAGCACATACCTAATTCAGCAGGGAGCTGGTGGGAGTAGTACAGCTTTCTGAAGTCAAACTTGAATGTCACTCCATTTCCCTCACTATAAAACCATATGTCACAGTCTCTTGTGCTACTCTTTAGTGACTCCGGAATGAGTCTTCAGTTCACAAATCTCAATTTTTCAACCTAGTTTTTACTTTTTGGGTCAAACTTTGCCCTCCTTAATTGTGTGATAAGATATATATTTTTGATTCTCTAAACACAGTATGTTCATATGATTGTGTTCTTCAGCACTGGAGCCTAATATATATATATATATATATATATGTATAGAACACTATTTACACTTCTCTTAACAATTACAAAATTGTTGTTACTCAGAATGATTGCCTTTTCCCTCAGATCTAGCATTTTAAGTTCTTCTGTTCCTTTCTCCTCAGCTTGCTTGCATTCCCTTTACTTTCCAAATTGACCATATTTTCTCTCAGTTGATTTACAGAGAAAGTCAGTGACCTTCCACAGTTCTCATACAAACTGTATTGACAGATTTGTGGTTTTTAAGGAAGGGGGCAGGTAGAGGGGTTTGGCCGCTTGGCTGAAGGTGCAGCTTCCCCAGAGCCCTGGCTTGTCCCATGCACTGTTTGCAGGGCTAAATGACATTGTTACACACCACTAACTGCCCCAAAATTAAGCTGGCTATATCACTAAGTTCTCAAGAAATTCTTACTTCTCATCAGTCTCTTTGTTTTTATGTTAGCCTCTATTTTACTGTAACAGTGATTTAAATATTTCTTGTAGTATTTCATCATTACTCAGAACTGAACAAGTGCAGCCTATGACTAATAGCACATTCATCGTTGGTCTTGGATACCTGGTGATCTGCATTGTGGTGTTTATTTCCCAGCATCCATTATGCTCAGAAAACACTGTGTAGAATGGGGCCTTTGTAATGTTGCTGAGCTTTTTAAACATGTTTGTTTACAGTGTATTTACAGTAATCGTGTCTATTATTCCTATGCTTCTGAAACTTGTGAGTCTTGAGCACCTGCACACAGACATTGTATAAATATCCATCTAGTATCTCTCTCTCTCTCTCTCTCTCTCTCTATCTGATTTTTAGGCTGTTCAGGACTGGACTAAATATTGCTTCCTGAAAATATCTGAACCAGCAAATTTATTGGCATAAATAGTCATTAATTAAAACAGTCTGAAGTGACTCTTATGGAAGTTTATTTTAAATTGATATCGTGCAAAATCTCAGTAGAAGCCCAGCTCCCTGAGGGTATGGACATTGGAACAAGGAATGGGCCGGAACGCTGGCAACTAGTAAACACACGCTCAGCTTCACGTTTCTATGAAATACTGAATACTTGCAGAGAATTGATGTTTTGTACTGCCACTCTCCTCCTAAAGTTCCTTGCACTCCTGCTATAACACTCTTCCTAAAAAACGAGATCACCAGTGTTTTCCTAAAACGCTCTTCCTAGCCAACAGAAGGAAATATGTCCCCCAAAATATCTCACAAGGAGAACGGATGCCGATGTCTCTGTTGTTGGGAATGTCCAGAGAGAAACTGATGGATTGTAGCCCCAATAAACAGCTTCTCTCCATTCCTCCTGGGTGAGCAGGCAGGCTCAGTCACGGTCTGCTCCACGTCTGGTTGTCTGCTCCAGCTTTTGGCACTGAGTCTGCATGGAAATTTGCAGTCTGTTAAGAGGTTTGATGAACATGTCAATATGATGGTCAAGCATGTCAGTTTTCATTTCATGTAGCATTGCCAAAGTATGTTTTTATTTAAAGTAAGGCTATTTTGAAACTTCTTTTCATTCTTCCTGATGTCTCACAGATTATCGAAACTCATTTTTGGAAGGCTGAAATGGCCTTTAGAGTTTAACCTCCATTTTGCACAGGGTGCTCAGGGAATTTGCCACTGCCCCCCATGCTCTAACACAGGCAGGTAGAATGGCTTTCAGTATTAAGCTTTGCACATAAAAAAAGAAATTCCAGCAATGTTCACTTTTACATTGTTTATATGTAACTGCAGAATAGGCTTTCTCCTTGTTGGAGGGGGCTGGATCCAAACAGCGTAAGAGCTGTCCCACAACAGGAGAGGATTCTTCAAGCAAAGACAGTAAACAACAAGGAAGGAAAAAAATAAATCTGTTTCAGTGATCCTTTCTGTATACAAGGGTTAAAATCTTCTCCTTTTCTTCCTTGTTCCTGTCAAATTCACCCCTGAAGTATACTTCTGCAGCAAATCCTTCCCCAGGAATGAGCTCTGCTGCTTTGCTACTCCTGAACTCTTACAACTGGCATTGTTTCCCCCTTATCAGTAGTTAGAACAAGGATTATCTGAAGAGACAAGCAAAGTAAGTATCACAGGAAGGCCACAGAGGCTTCAAAAGGCAGGGGCTTTAAAAAAGAAGGGGTGAGGACAGCTAAGCCATGGTAGTGGGGGAAGGTTCTTCAGAAAAATGCAGAAGAGCCATTGACAGGACCACCTCCTCCTCCGCTTCCTTGCCCTCTCTGCCCTCCTCCTTAGAGGCAGCTGGTGAGGGTGCCCGTAGGGTCACGGCACCGACAAGCATCACCTACCAACTGCCACACCATTCACCCCAACCAAACCTGGTTTGAATCTGTCCCTTCCTCCCTCTAATTGAAGGGAGGGAAAGTTTTACCACTTAGAGAGAAGCAGAGAATCAGCCCAAATAAGCCCAACAGTCACTACATGAGAAATGTCCCAATGTTGACTAAGTTCAGGCTAACCTCTGAGAGGGATGTGTTCTTGTACAAATGAGGACACCCAGGAAGGTTAATTCTTACGTTTCTTTAAAGTGGATTGGTTAAACTAAATTAAAGTCTCACACAGATACTTTTACTTTTCCAAAGGCATTAAGCACTGGCAGTCACAGAGGTGTGTTTAATAGTATCCACAAGACAGTTTACTTCAATTCAATTAATTCATTTAGGAATTCAGTACTTTAATTAAATTCGAGCTCACTTTCGAAATATATGATTTGTTGACGAGTCCTAAATGAATAGTCCTTCTCACAAGGTTGTCTTTTTTGTTAACTTGAAAATGAGAGAAATAATTCTAGAACACTAGTATTGCTTAAGGGGAAGGAGCTGCAAGAGGAGCTGTTACAAGAAAGTGCTTGGCTTTGTTTTAAATTACAGGACTTTCTATGACTTTTCATATAATTTTTCTATTGCTGCTCCAGTTTTCTAAGGAAGAGTTCAAGATGAAATTAAGTGATAAGAATGTCTCATGGTTTGGTAAGGAATCATTCAGTTTCTGTAGATCTGTAATGACTTGAAACTTATCAAAAGCAAGACCAAGCACATTCCCTCAGAGAAAAGTGTTTCAAATGGAGCTTGCTTGTCCCAAGGCTCCATCCCAGGTATCAACAATGGAGAAAAAATGTTACATTCATTTTTACTCTAAGAAATGCCAGTGCTTTTGGTTCAGTGAGCTGAAAACTCAGAGTTTTGATCCAATGTTTGTTGGATGACTACAGCTTTTAGGGAAAAGAATAAACAGACAAAATGAGTGAATAATGACTAGTGCATTTATGGTACAGTTGCTTATGGTCTGAACCCCCAGCCCATGGTATTTGCTGGAAGCATGAATACATTGGTGCATAGCGATATTCCAAAGTCTTGTTAAAAGGCAGATGTTGAGTGGAAATCTTCCCGTTCTTGAATTGCTATTTATTATCTGAGAAACTTTGGGCAGCTAAGATATGATTCTCCAAGGTTTTTAGACATTATTTTAATCCAATGACACACTTTAGCCCTGAGCTGAAGAGCTCTGCTGGATCTTTAAGCCAGAGGGCTCTGCAGCACCTTGTTTATGAAATTCCATGTGAAAGCTACTAGGTGAGGAACAGGAAAATAAAGTGCTTCCAGTCCACTAACAGTTAAAAGCACAGCTGCAGCATTCCAGTAACAACATCCCGGAAGCATCAGCTCCCCTAAGAACATATTGACCACAAAAATCTCTCAAGCTTAAACACTCAGCAAATTGATTACTGTTACTTTTTTTAAAAGCCCTGTCTAGTGACAACACATTTATGAAGCAGATTTGTAGCTGCAGTTATGACCAGTATCAAGTGGATTTCCTCTCTGCCAAGGGAGAAGCATACCAGCAGACACTGTCCTGCAAAGGTCTTGTTCAAAGACTTTTCTTTCAAGTCCTCAAGAAGAGGGAAGGTGGGCATCAGCAGTCATCATCTTCCACAGTTATCCAAACTTCAGTTTACAATCCCCGCAACATTAAGCCAGTTTTCAGACTGGTTTACCAACCTAGCAGCACTGCAACTGTGTCTCATTCAACATCCAAGCATTTAATTCAGTCAGACAGTTGGTTCATCAATTTGCTTAGTAATGATACGGTATAGATGTGTATGTGTACTGAAAGTGTTAACTACAGATCAGTTGCTGCCCCATATGTATGGAGTGCATTAAAAAGTTCTGTGGGTATTTTGGAAATTATCTGTATAGAGGGTGATCAATTTTGGTGTACACACCCATGGTGGCATGGGTTCAGTTGACCTCTGCTAAATGTCTGCCTGCCGCCTTAACTTTCCCTCTTTGAAAATATATTCCATGGGGTTGATTTGTCCTGAATTCGCCTTTCAAAGAAAGGAAGAGTCTGAGAACACAGTTTAGGTCAAACGTCTTGCCTTACATA
Organism: Pachyramphus minor; assembly: GCA_013397135.1. NCBI lineage: Eukaryota > Metazoa > Chordata > Aves > Passeriformes > Tyrannidae > Pachyramphus > Pachyramphus minor. The sequence goes on from VYXB01006395.1 coordinate 1,472,386, forward strand.
CAAATTTTCCATGGGTTGCCCTACTGGTCTTCAGGGACTCAACCAAGGGCCTTCCAGCCTGGAGGGCAATGAAGTGCTGATTCTTTTGTGGGAGTTTTACCCCGTTTATCACGGTGTCTCCCTGATCAAGTTTCTATTTTCTTATGGCCTGTATGGTCAGCTGTGTATTCTACCTGTGTATCCTATTCTGTGTATTACATTTCCGAGGAAACAAATTATGAGCCAACACTACCTCCTCCTCCTCCAGTTTCTGCTTCAAAGGAGTACACTGTAAGTCTGACTGCATTCTACCCCAGCTCTTACACCACTTCATCTTTTCTGCAGACCTTTGTGTCAGCCATCTTGCACTTTCCTTAGCTTTTCCTTTTATTAAAAAGTACAGATTGTGTTCCTTGCTGCCTTTCTGAAGTTACCACCCCTCTGAGATCTTATCCAAGGCACTAGAGAGCTATTGCTCAGCGGCTGACCTCTCCAGAAACCTCTTGCCATGCTGCAGGACCCTCTGAGCTCCCATCACAACCTTTTTCCCTGGGGATTCCCTTCCCAGTTAAGCCCAGCATACATGAGCCTCGTCCCACTGCAGCACTCTGAATCCGGCCTACAAACCTGCACTTGCTGCAGGCACGATCAGGGAGGAAAAACACATTGACACTGAGTAAGTCTGTGTCCAAGCCTTGGTTTCTGTCCCAGGTCAGTGCTTTCTCCCTCAGGCAGGCAGATAGAAACCTTGGGTGAGTGGTGACCAAGCTGACAGCCCCTCTGCAGTAAGGAAGGAGCCGTACTGCCAGATGACAACCAGGCTCATCCAAGAGACTGAACAAGGTGGAATGGTTCCTGCAGCCAAAGTTACACGACACCTGATCCAGGCTAATAATGAAGCACAAATGGGTGGATCAGAGCCCGATTTAGTTATAAGCATCAGAGCACCAAAACTCACAATCTTAGGCAATTCTGCAGCACTTGTAGACTAACCACAAATTCCTTCTTCTCTTCCAACACTTTTACTTGGCTTGATTGTCCTCAGCAGGAGGTGACTTGTGTCCCAATGCAGAGATATGCAGGGTGGAGAACCTGACATGCCTTGGTAGGTATCTGTGAGATGGAAACTGCCTCTTCCTGGGTGGTATTGATTTTCAGCCTTACTGGTTCTTCCATGGCGTCTTGGCAAAATTCAGAGTTATCCAGATTCTGTCTGACATTAAGTACTTCAAAAACACATACATATGCCAAGACTTGAGAAAAACTGTGTGTGCTCTGAAGACTACATGTATTTTTCCTACTTTTGAGATCAGCTGAGCTTCATTCTTAATGATTACAGCATCAAATGGCCATGACACTAACAGAGCACTGAACATGACATTTAGAGAGCAGTAATAATTCAGCAGTTGAAGTAAGGTCTGTAAGCAAATTTTATTAGTCTTGCTGCTGTTACAGGAAGAAACATAAACTCTGGCCGTGTATGCACTGAACATCCTCTAAATATCTTTTGTTTATTTTTCCTTCTCTACAAACAATGCCTTTCTCACATCTTATGTAATACAGTAGCTTAAGCAAATATAGATAAAAATGAGAGGACAAAGTTGATTCCATCAAAAATTATATATATATATATAAGCATATATAAAATTTTTCAAATGTTAGGATGTTAAGTAAAAACCTGCATTAAAGCATGGTCTGTTTACTCCACCTTAGGTCCTAACATTTGAAAAATTACCCAGCCCATATTTCTGACTTATTGCTTTAATTTTTATCTAGATTAAGTAGCCTAGAAGCTGCTTGCCAGCCCACCTGTTTGTGCCAGACATGGAGAAAGCCTATCTTTTTTTGTGAGTTCTATTTTATCCAAACACTTCTTATCCTACTGTTCAAATCCTAGTAAAGATCTATTCTCCATCTATTATAACTGTAGAAAATCATAATTGCAATCACAAATGTGAAATATTTAGATTCTTGGTTTGGATCAATCAGTATTTTTGAATTTCTGAAACATACATGTAAAAGGATGTCAAAGGAAAGAAATTATTTAAAGGCATCAAAACTCAGTGGTAAATGAATCTCACATCACTTCACTTCTTTCAGCTTTGGCCATATCTTTCCTTCTGCTAATACCAAGGAAACCTGAAGGATGCAGCAAAATAATAGATGGAAATTCTTGCCTGGCAGTTGTTTATTTAAAAGCCAGTTCAACCATAACCTGTGGTAGGTGAAAAAGGCACAGCCTTACTCTTGAAAGGGCAGCTGAAGGTACTAAAGACAAATACAATGATCACTGAACTGTAATTTTCAACTTGATCTGAAAATTTTCCACAAACAAAACCACAGTGGGTGAATCAGAGCTGTTGCCAGAATACCAGCATTAGCACCACTATTCATACAGGGAAATGCCTTAACCTGGCTGCGAGCCAGAGTCTTGCACCCTTACTGGCACCAGGGACACAGACACACAAAAGGGTGTCCACCAGCATCGTTGGTGACCCAGATTCTGGTCCCTCTGCTCAGAGGAGGGCAGGCTTTGGGTCAGCACTGAATGAAAGATGGGGCTGTCCGCAATGCCTCCAGACTTTCTGGAGGTATGATTGAGGGCTGACTCAGGGGGAAACATGCCTGGGATTTTCCCTGAAAACTCGTATTCAAAAATTCACACAGAGCCTTACCAATTTACGGGTAGGGAATGAAGAAAGAAAAGCATCATCACACAGAATGAGCAATGGGATCTGCTTACTGGACTTTCTCTCTTTGCTTTAGACTTCAGGTTTTACTCAGCTAAGCTACTGCAGTTGTCAGAGAAAATTTTGCCTGCAAGTTGTCTGGCTCTCCTCTGCAGTACAGTGCAAAACAAACTGCAATTTTCCACTGAAATAATATTCATTTCAGGTTTATGGGATCATTCTGCTAATTCCCACAAATAGAGCCTCTGTGATATGTGTACATTAGCTTCAGTAGACTTCTTCCCAAGATTTGTAGTTACCTAGAGTTAGCTTCCTTCTGTACATACTGTAGAAGCTTTAAATCACTAAATAACTGTTAGTGATGAATAGTGAAAGAGTTCTAAAAACCTTCTTTTTATGATGCTGTTCTTTTACCTCATCTGCAGGGGGGAAATTACTGTATTACTTTTTTTGGTGCCTGATTCTTCTCTTGTTTACATTAGCATTAATTTTTAAGAACTCTATTTATTTTGTTTATCTGTATTACTACTTGTGGTGCTTACAACAGAAATTGGAAGCCTTTTTTTGACAGCTGATGAGCCAAATTGTGCTTTCTTCCATGACCACGCACTTAAAATCAACCCTTGCAAAATTCATTGCATTTATTGGAGGTAGTATTTTCTCTCACAATTTTCATTAGTGACTCCAAAGTCTTATTTCCCTTTTCAAGAGATAACAAATTTCATTAGATCAACTTGAAAGAGAATTTCCTTGAGAAGATAAAGTGTCAGAACCCTTGTACACATCTACAAGCTAATCAAGCTGCACAGTGGCCCAATTCTTGCTCTTTCTGCAGGTGTGTGGAAAAAACGGTTCTTTTTTTGCTGAGTGTGGTACCAAATATTTCCAGGATGCTTTTGTGTGTGTGTTTTATTACCAATTCAAATTCTATGTTGCAGAGGATTTCAGTAAATAGATAGGTGGGTAAAAGGCTGTGCATATGTTGCCTGGCCTGGCTTTCTGACAAGATACCAACTGTTTTTTCCACAAAAAGACAGAAATACTCAGAATAGAGCTCTGTGCAAGCCCCTGCTGTGGAGAAGGTGAGTGCACTACATTGAAATTTAATCACATTCTGGTGCATGCTCACTCATGTAGCAATTTGTCTTTTTGCATTAGGAATAAAATATACAAGCTGTCAGTTTAAAACATTCATTTTCCCTTCTGCTTCTGTTATTCTTTCACTGGCAGGCCCCAAAGTCCGTATTCTGAAATGAATTTTCAGAGTTAGGTTATGTTTTCTTTCAGCAGATGAGATTTCAAAGCTTTTCTCCTACACATGTGACATCTGAGGTTAGCTAAGCCTCCTTCCCCTAAAAAGGGGGCTAAAAAGGGGGTTTAAGAAAAAATGAAGTAGTGTGCCAGAAGAAAGGGGTCAAGTACCCAAAAGGAGCATGGTATCTATTTAAGAGTTTTCATGCTATCACATATTCAGACTCTATTTTTAGTTACAAAAAATGATCATCGGTGAGATTTTTTTTGTTATCGCGAGCAAAATGTCTTTCAACTTCCTTTCACTTTCAGGTCTCTCTGACTGTCTTCTGCCAAAACCAAGAAAAGTCAAATGGTCAGAAAGACAACTTGCTACTGTTGTAGGGTTTAGCAATACCAAGATCCTTGGTATTGGCTGCAGGGTTCATGGCTACCCATCTTCTGGAAGGGTTGAGGGGACCAAGGGGCAGGACAGCACAGAGGAACCACCGCAGCTTATCTTTACCCAGTTTCTGGGCAGATGCACTCCTTCCTCAGCCTACTCACTGTCCCTTCATTGAGCATGAAAAGGTTGAAAGATTGTGAAGCTGATTTTGGAGAAACATCACAGACACACAGAAGAGATGAGGTGGAGGAGAAGACCACCTCCTGAGTAATTAAGTGACTCAGTCTCCTGATAACACCCAGCATCTCCCTTATGCGATGCAATCTCTCACCCTGCAATTCTTCATTCCTGCTCTTTTGTGTTAATGTGCTATGTGCTCCTACTCCAGCAATTTGGAGTCACCTCCCCCCACACAGCCTGTTGAACAACTCCAGCTTCCCTTAGAAAAACTAATACCGCTTCTAGCTGCACTGAAAGCTGCTAAATTAATTCTTCAAACATCTGCCAGTACATGGGGTTACTTCCCATTTTTGTCAGCATTCAGCCTTCTGGTCATATTCTCAGCTGCTCAGTCTCTATCCTTCTCCCCTCCAGCTTGCTTTTCATTTCCTGCCACTCAAATCCAGTCTCCCCAGCCCCCTTCCTGAGAAGGAAAAAGAAATAATAAACCTGTCATAATATGCATTCACAAATTTACAAAGAATAAACTTATCTACCAAATGTCAGGCACCAAAACTACCCACATCTAAGACATATTTTTATTTGCACAGTGAGCAGCAATGTATACCGTCTCAGAGAAATTCAGAAAGAAGGGAGCCTTTTGAAACATCTGCATTTCCATCTGCATTTTTTTTTGTCCTGCAGGGAAATTTGTATATCAAAATAATTTATAAAAGTATATAAAAATATATAAAAATCTATACATATAAAAGAATGTCATTCTTCTTTCATCTATCACCACATCCATAATTTAGGAGAAAAAAAAAAAGAAAAAAGAAAAACATTTCCTAATCGTCACAGGGAAATTTAAAAAAACAAGACTGCCTATTAAACAGCACCAGTGTTGCTGAAAACAAATTCCCAATACTTGACGTTTGCATTGCCTGTTGCTCATTACAGCAGTGCACAGTTTTACCAATTACAGCTGAGACTGTCAAGATTCCCACCCTGCACCCCTTGACCAGACATGTCTGCTCCAGGCTGAAATGCACCATGCTGGGCACGGGGCAGCTTTTACTGAGCCAATGGCAATTGAAAAGCTACCAAGGCATTAGTCAGCGCTGAGTTTCCCTCGCAAACCCATGAGCCCATCCATGCAAACTACTACAAAAAGCAAGAGAGGAATCTCCTGCGACAACAAGACGCTCTTAGCAACAGACACCCAAATAACGCCACATTATTCATTGCAATAGTATCTCTCAATAGCAGATGTTTATCACTACGGCTATAAGCAAGACAAGGCTTTTAGGGATAGACAAATTATTTTATTAGGCTAGCTGGTGTACTTGGAAGACACGAACAAGCTTTGAGGAACACGAACTCTTCTTCAAGGCACTACCCGAAACCCTTTCTGTCCATTCTCTCACCAGCTATTCCTCAATCCTCAAAGAGGAATTTTTGTTGTTTAAGGAAGTTGAGAAGATCATTAAAAAAGTCACCCTCTCACTGGATTTTGTTCTGGCAGATTGAGTTTACACCACAAATGTTATTTGTGTGATGTAGCCATGATCTCTGCTCGTGCAGGAACCACAGGAGCTGTGTAAAAGGGCATAAGTCCTGAGGAAACCACTGGTGAAAGTTTTGTTACAAAAAGACATCAGCTCACTGGCTTTAGAGATGTTTCAAAGTTTATTATTTTATTAGCTGTTCACATTAGGATGCATGTTGTAGGTGAAAGGGTCAGCGGCTGTGAGGGAGGCCTGCAGCACAGCGTGTTGCTCAGGGCAAGATCCCAGCTGGGCTGTTGCCATGAAAATATCCCCAACCATGGGCTGCTGGGACCGTGGCCTTGCTGTAGTAGTGAGGCACTCAGAGGCTGCAGCAGGAGGGGAGCACCCACGGGGACAGAAAATGGGAGATGCCGGCATGATGAGGGAGTCCCCCAGCTCAGGAGCTCACAGGAAAGCCATGTCCTGTGGCTTGTTGTTACCTACAGGTCTTCCTCTAGGTCTCTGGGGGGACAGTGGTCCAGCACAGGTAAAAACTGGGGACTTTCCTGTGTTTCTCCCACTCGCAGTCCCTCAAACCGGAGACAGAGAGAGCACCACCCTCCTCCTGCTCCTGGGGAAACCCACTTGTCACCCTGCCCTAGTCCTAGGACACTATCCTGTCCTGACCATGCCATAACTATCCCAAGGTGCAACTCCTTCAGGGCCCTGCAGATAGCACTTTTAGTCCCCATCACACATCTGAAGAGGGGAATTTTTCTGGGCAGCTGCAGGGGGATAACGCACCACAGGAAATCCAGGTGGGCTGTGGTAAGCTACTGCTGCTAGAGCCATGGTAGGGAAAGGTGTTTCCTTAAGGATAAAACCCCAACTTCTTATAGCAGTGAAAGAGCTCCCATTATTGCAGCAATGCACACAGCTTGTTTTTGAGCAGCAGTGGAGGATGTGAGTGAGGATGGAAGAACAACCCAGTGTCACTGCCAGCCTGGCTCCCAGGGAGGGATGCAGCTCACAGTGAACAAAGCTGCTGCTTGCCCAGCATGCTGGGGAAGAGGCCACTCCGGTGAGCTCTCACATCACCGTCTGCAGGAGGTTTTCTCGTTGGGGAGCTGACAGCTGCCACCAGCAGCCCATGCGCTGCTCTGCCTATGCCTTTGACAATCTTCACCTTCTCTTAAATACCTCCTTGGCTGAAATGCCAGGCTCGTGTTGCAACCACCTCCCAAAGCCTTTCAGGTGCTCCTTTCCTGCATGCTGAATCTCCCCAAATGAAGCCTGTCCCAGCTTGCATGCACTCTTCTCAATGTGCTTCACATCCTGAGCTCTAACTTTACAGATAGGTTACATAATGCATAATGTTATCAGAAGCTTATCAGTTTATAATTTTCCCAAGATTCCAGCTCTTGGCACTTAGCAAGGTTTTGCCTTTCTGTTTTATTAAGTACAATTCCAGCTCTTATGGAAGTAGGAGGATTGAAAAAGAAATGCTGTCAGTCCAGAAAATAAAGGGCAATCAAAGTCAGAATCCATAGTTATTATTTTAAAAAATACATGATGTCAGTCTCAAGATTTCTGGAGGCTTGAGATTGGCAATAAAAAAAAAAAAAAATCTGCTTCTAATTCCTTGAGTCTGGAGAGAGATGTATCTGCAATGCCAAAGCACGGCAATAGAGATTTCGTTCTCATCCTGTTATCATCCATCATCACTCTGCCAGGCACAGACACACACACACAATTTCAAGCAGTCTGAGCCACGTCCTTATTTAGAAAATAGTCTCAGTTTCCTTGTACTTTTGCTCGGTGCCCGCTCATGCCATACAGCACATTAACATAACAGCTGACACAATTAATCAGCAGTAATAAAAGCACTTGCATGACTTGACCTGTATAATCTATTTGAGGACATCTCTCTCTTGCCTGTTCTTTCACTCACTCTCTGCATTTATGTCTAGCTCACTTACTTTTACCCATCATCTGCAGAGCAATTTAAAAGCGCTTGTGTGATTACTGAGCCGCACAGCAGAAGTTACTTTTGGCAGTGGCTATTGTAGAAAGCAGGTCAAAGATAGCTGCAAAGCTGTTCTTAGGCAGCCTTTCCCCCCACACACTTTCTCTTAATGAAGACCTGTATTGGAAAAATGTCCCCAAAAAATGTCCCGCCCAGAAAATCCAATTAAGTTTTGAAAAAATACTGAGGCAAAGCAGAAAACAAACAAACAAAAAGAAAGGAAGGGAAGAACAAACTACTACTTGGAATTGATCACAAGAGCTATTATGCATGACAGGAGACATCACTCTTATGTCCTGGTGTGTTATTGCTGTTAATGAAGTATATTTAATCTCATCAAAGGACACAAAAAGGAAATGTTCAGACTAGGGCAATGAAATTTTTTACAGACCTGTGGGTCTTCCTTATGAGAAGAGATGAAAATGCCTCATTTTATTTCATGTGCAATGAAGTAAATGATGAGGACATGAGTAATTCAACAAAGCCAGTGTAAAGGATCACTCAGGAAGAAATAAGGGCAGATCAGCTATAATCCAGGTAGAGAGATGGCTTTCTGCCTGGACTGCTGGTACAGACAAGGTAAGTCAAGCAACTGAAAATTCCTTCTTGTGAAGCTACACATATGCAAGCTTTTCCCTGGGAATACTGGCTTGTGTTACTACTTCCAGAGGGTTTACCACAGGATACTTCTTTTGGTGGGATCATCTGAGGAGAGATACTGCATGGCATCTCAGCTGACAAGCTGTGCAAACAGGTCTCCAGCACTGGGCTGGCTCTTCCTGCTCCCCTGGATCAGTTGACATTCAGGATGTGCTAGGAGAACCTGATATTGTGACTGAGGAGGAAAAGGATTCCTTTCTGTCCCTAACTCCTCATGCAGGGTGTGACTGTCTAACCTTTATCAAGAAAGTTAAAGGACAGGCAATTCCTGCAATTTCCTGTGCTACTTTTAAATTTGAAAGCACATAAACACACATGGAAGCAAGGCATGGCCCAGGAGAGCTGGTCTGCTGCCAGGGTACAGCTGCATATTTGAGGGGCTTCCTCAATTAGGCAATTACATGACTGTTCTCCTTAAATAAGCTAATGATTATAAGATACATTTTCTGAGTCAGAAATGTATTTCCCTTCCTTCTCTCTACGTTGTTGTGATAGATCCCACTTGTACAATTTTTGCCTATAAAGGTATTGCGGGTGAAGATGAATAAATTAAACCCTACCTTATTAAATACCCTTTCTACTTGTTCTGCCTATATACTACGAATTTCCAGATGCCAGTTTTTCCAACTGTATTTTATTGATGCATTTTTTTCAGTATATCTCTTCTTTCATACCTGGTGCAATACCTCTGGAGATGCCCAGATAGAGTTGTGTGGGGCAGTGCAGAAGGCATCATTTCTCTTTGCTGGTTCTAGATGACTAAGCTTCAAAAGAAGATGAGCATGATAAGGTCAGGTCCTAGAAACAAGCCAGTCCTTTGAAAAGTGCGTATCTTAACACTGGTAAATCTTCACTGTTAGTCTGCTGCAAAAAGGAAATCTGAAAACGGAATTTCTTGGGTTTTTTTCTGTTCTTAGCCCAAATAACGAGAAAGGATTTTTAGTACAGATAAACAAATTTGGAATGGATGGGAAAGGGTGGGGTTTACTTTTGATTTTTCCTGACAGTCCTTAATGACAACTCTTTCTGTGTACACCCTCCTGTTGATCCTAATTTGTTAGAAATACCAGATTTTTGGATAGGTGCTCTGATGTCTTGTTTAATGTTTGAAGCAAGCCATTCACCAGTTGAAGAGTTTCTGCAGGTATTTTAATTTGCTTTACATTTCCCAAGTGACTTCCACAGGCAGTCACACAGGGACCAGTAGCAGTGCTTTTGGCCCATTGTATTTTCTTCCCTGAAGCCAGTTCTGTTGGTTCTGCTGAGTCTGCTGGGCCTGGATCCATTGAAAAGCTCCAATACTACCTGAGGCCAAGGGAGAAACTGAGGGGGTCTTGAGCAAACATATTCAGAAAGCATCACTTGCTTCAGCTCAGTGTGAAAAGAACTGGCCAAAGAGAAATTGGCTGGGAGGCTCAATCATTTACAGCTAGTACCTGGAAGAGGATAAGCCTACTCCTCATAGGGTAGAAGGCAGAAAATGGTCAGCAAACCACGATCATGAAAGGGAAAAGAACTGAGTAAAATTCAGCACAGCTGTAACACTCTAAAGTGTTAATATTCACAGAGTATGTAGAAAGAAGCCTTGAAATTAAAAAAATAGCAAGTGCAAGGAAAAAAAGGAAGTTTATTATAAAAATATGTATCAGATATGCATCTTATGAAGCATTGTAAAAACTTCAAAAGGTGGACAAAAAAAATTAAGACCAGCGCAGTTAAGAACATTGAGAAGAGGTCTTTAATAGACTAGGAGTAAAGGGACTAAGGTAGTGCATATGTTGGAACAAATGGTCAACTTTGAGAAAATGGCCACAATTTCAACAGTAATAAACAAGGGAGAATGTACAATATTACTGGGAAACTTTGGAAAATTTCTGTTTCAAAAATTTTACAAGAAAAGGCTGAGAGCTCTTCTGAACTCCCTCCTTGAGTCACTTTGGTTGTGGGTTTTTGTTTTTCTTCAGCAGCTGTTGGAATGTAGGGGAAAACCTGGGAGGAAAGATAAAAATCATTTAGGATTGTGCCAATATTTAAAACAGGTAGGTAAGGTGAAAGCTATTACATGGGTGCTTGTCTCTGAATCTTGAAGAACATGTCCATATATCTCTCACCAGTCTTAAAAGAGTGTATCTGTATCACACAGTGCAGGTCTTTGGCAAGATAATATCTTGGTTTCAGGAACAATATAGCTGTATCAGTGCAGCCTCTACCCTATTTTAATTAGCCTGGGCATACCACTGTGCTGATGCAGCTAAAGTGTTCCCAGTTCTGGAGCTGGTTCAGTTGGAGTTAGGTCAGGTATTGTAGCATATTTTAGTATTGCACCATAAAGACAGAAAGGCTGGGCTGCATATGTCTGGCCATGCAGTATATTGCTCAGGGAAGGGGTCATACTTGCTCTAGTAAAGAACACTTCCAGTTGGGAGAACAGGCAACAATACAACATAAATCTCACCAGCTATCCTTCCAGCAGGGTAATTTGTACTTGTCTTTAGCAATCATGCGCTTGCAGTGTTACAAACAATGATATATGAGCATTCATGTGAAATATGGTTCAGATGTTGCTACTATATCATCTATTTGCACGAGATTTCTTAGTGCAGATGAGGTCAATAAGACAGTGCCAGCCTTGATGATTTATGCACACAGAACTAAAAGTGTGTGTGTGGGGAAGTTGAGAGAAAAGTCTTGATTAAAAGGGGAAAGAAAAATGCTGAAGACATAAAAAATCATCACATGTTCTAGAGCATGGTCTGTTGAACAGTACAGAATGGGGTCTCTCATCTGTGTATCATTTTGTTTTTCTTTTCTGTAGTTGAGTCTCTTGGAGTCTTATGGTATTTTTTCCACAGTAACTACCCTGGAAGTTATTATCCTAATTGCCCAGATAATTCATGCAACCCACAGGCTAGTACGTGGATTTGGCTTTTCCCAATGCCAATTTTCTTTTTCCCCCATGAGATTTTCTTCCTTGTTTAGTGCCACACTCCTGATCTTTCTCTTTCCCTCCCTGCTGGGAAAGTATGTTTCTTTTCTGCTCTGTCTAAAGCTCCACTGGCTTGAGAAGGAGGTCTGGGATCCTGTGGAGCCATCTCCAGGTTGCTCTTAAACAGGAAAACAGTGTCTGCAGTGACCTCTTGCACGTTTTGCTGGCTGCCTGGGGCAGTAATCCCCGAAGTTACCTCCAGCAAAGCCCTGCTAGCTGAGAAGCATCACTGGTTATCCTTGGAAGAGTGAATATATGTCTACCCACTCCTCAGAGGCAGCATTTACTGCTCCTGCACACCCTTATGATGCCTGGTGAGCAATGTCTGGTAGATCAGCTCTCTGTGTTGTGGCTCTGGCATCATTGTTGCATGTTTGTGCCCTGTGCTGAAGTGTCTGCTGGCACAGGAGAACCCTCCAGCTCTGTATGTGTATGGTCCCTTTGTTTCAAACTACATCAGAGCCCTCACTTGAATGTATTTAATTGCTTTCATTATTCAAATGGCAAGCAGATAAGATTCATGGGAACATAGTTGAGAGGTAAGCCCACCTGGGCACAACAGATGTCCCTCCCTCTGAAAACAAAACAGATATTACAGACTCCCACCAGCATCTTCCCTGTGGTTACGTGGTCTGTGTCCTCAACATTCAACAGCCTTCACCCCAACTTACAAAATATACCTTCACCATCCCTGAATGTGCATGTAAAATCTGAAGAACAAAGCCATTGAAGAAAGAATGAGAAAGAAAAAATATTGTCTGTATCTATGGCTCCTTCAGTGAAAGAGGAAGAGTGAGGTAAAGCACTAAGGGAAGCCCAAGACTATTTTATGGTGGTGGTGTCCCTTCCCAAGCTGACACCCAATCTGCCTCACCACAAGATTAAGGAAGAAAGAAATACAGTCCCCATGATTAGTTCCAGAATTTGCAGAGAGATGCTTAGCTCTGCTTTCATAGAAGGGCTTTTGTGTGTTTGCATATGCTTTTTAAAGTCTTTGGCAACTTCCCATCACTACAATATATTCACTGCAAACATATGTGTCATATTAGTAAGTTATATTGTCCTTTACCTTCCCTCATCATGTCAGCAGTGTCAAGTTCTGGAATTAATTTGATGTCCTATTTCTTCATTCTAATTGTAATAAAGCAATCCTTCTCAGCTACTCTCGTAATATTTTGAGTGTAATATTTCTAACTCTTGCCATTTGAAGGTTTGGTGTTTCGGTTTTAGCTTTTTTTTGGTTTTGTTTATTTCGTTGGTTTTGTTCTTTTTTTTTTTTAATTCTGGTTTCTAGAGTACTGTAGGCTTCATTTGAAAATTAATTTGCCCTCAGGATTGCAGAGAAAAGTTGAAATGAAACTGAAAACCTCTTAAAATCCAAAGCAAATGGAAAGAATTGCACAGCTGATATTTTTCTATCTCGTGATTTTTAGACCAGTCTAATGATTTTTGTGATCTGCCTTTGACTTTTGAATGCACAGGGCTGGTGCATTCAGTACCTATTGTGATGAGGGGACATGCTCTTCACCTGCTGAAGTTCTGGCACTTCCTAGGGAAAAAACTTTTTGTCCAGAGGTGACTCCACCACGTAGTTCAGGATGCTGCCTGTGTAAAGAAAGGAACAAATGTTGGGCAACATCAGCTTCAGCTGAAGGAAGGGAGATGTTCTCTTTTCCATCAGTAATTATAGGTGGATTTTTGTTTATCAATTTTCTGTCTGTGCTTTTTACGCTGACTCAAGCATTACCTCCTTGCCTTGTTCTGCAAAAAGTTTGCACAGAGCAGATATGACTTATCAGACAAAGATAGCCCATTTGTTCAGTTTAGATCTTAACTTCACTGGATCAAAAAAAAACCTTACTCCTGATTTAAATCTTTACAAAGTAGGAACAGATTGGGTGTGTGATAACCTATGTTTCTCCTGAGTTTTTTTTGACAAGTGAGGTCTTGTTACAGCTCTGTAGCAGAGATCAGGGTCTGTCAATGCAAACTGCTGGTTTATCTGTCCTGTGGACACCCGCCTACTGCCAATTCTCAGCTCTAAGCCAGTTCCCAATACACAGGCTGTACTATGCAGCCCAGTACATATGCATAGTTGAAGCAAAATAAGTATTTTCCTGCATTCTCTGCACGTATTATGTATCTCTGTTTCATACAGCTATGGTAGAAGTTATTCCAAAAATGAAAGCGCTAAAAATACCAAGGCTTCAGAACTGAAATAGCATCCACACACTTCAGCATTTTTTCCCTTTAGGGATATGTCCCTCTTATCAAGAAATGTTAATAAGACTCTGTACACAACCACATTAGAAACAAAACAGCTGACTTTTTTGTAGTATATATATATATTTAACAGCATATACACAGACATTTGCTAATAAGTATTGGAAGACATGGCACAATATTACCCCATTTCTTGCATTTATAAAAAATGCTGAACCAAAAGGAATCTACTAAGACTCTTCCTCTCTTCTTTTCTTTCAAAAATTAAATACACACTGTGTCCCTTCTGGAAAATGCACACCACATTTCCAACATTTAGTCATAATGAAAACCAGAAGGCCATAGTCTGGCTGCTCTGGAGCATGTGTGCACTGCAAAGAGGAGGAATAAGGAACATTTCCTCTCTTTGTGTGTCTCTTGTGAAAGAGATGATGTCTCTGCAAAATGGTGGGGTCAAGAGGCTGCAGCTTCCGTGTCCTGAGATCCAGCCCCATGAGCCCAACAGCTGTTCAGGGTTTCTGCTCATGCTGCAGCTCTGATGGACATCAGAGCCAGGGGGGAGGAAAAAACAGTGAAAAAACCCCAGCTTTCAGATGACTAAAATCAGATGCTAAATGCTCTGGGCTGGAGAAGTAGAAAGTGTCTCTCTCATCAGCTTTATGTTGATGTCAGGACCCTCAGGGGCACATTTTGGCCCCAGAGCCAAGGGCTCCAGAGGCAATGGGCCTGATGGAGACAGTGCTGGCAGAGACCTGGGGTGTCCTCACCACAGCTAAGCAGTGCAGGGCCCTCCAGCAGAGGGGCTCCCCACCAACCTCCCATCTCCCCAGGTGTCTGGGGACCCCCTGCTGCCAGCATCACCTCCAGGGGCAATGGGAATGTGGACCTCCCGCCTGCAGCACAACTCACCCATGAAAGGGCAAGGAGGTGGCAGTTAGGGGCCACAGAAGTCTTCTATAATATTTTTTAGAAATATAGCGTACTCTCAGCTAATACACCTAAGAGTCAGCTGAAGGCACTGGAGACAGTCAAATCCTTTTCTCCTTCTGTAAATATATATGATTTTCCTCTGTCTGTGCACAGCACTGCTGAATAAGAACAGCTACAAACTGCACCAAAATGTACTTTCCAAACAGGAATCAAATTTGCTTAATTTATAATCACTTTCTTTTTGGATCCTCTTGCTGAAAAAATCCTTTTAAAATGTCTCTTTTTGAGACTGCTCGTCTTGAAAGACAAAATGTTGTAGAAAGTCATATATGGATTATGTGGGGGGGTTATAATCAAAGATTCGCAGAGACTAAGGGGTAGGCTAAAACCAAATGATGTCCCAGGAGCCAGACACCAGGCTGGCACTGCTAGAAAGACACCACCAGGAGTTGGTGCTCAGGCAGATCCCTCTTTGGCTGGGGATCTGCCTATGCAGACGTCCACCTCCTGCACCGGCAGCAAACTGAGGGGATGACTATGTGGAAAAGGAAGAGGGGCTGAGCCAAACATAAATAAACTCTGTTGCCTCTCAGGGAGACCAACAGCCCTTTTAGATACCATTAAAGTAACACCATTAAAGACCATGACTGACAAGAGAAGAATTTCGTGGTGAGGGAAGGATTTGCTACCTCCTCCACGTAACGAATGGAAAGTTATAAAGAAGTGAGAGCACTAAATTACTTGAGGAATCTGCTTGAGGAACAGTTTGCAGACATAGAAAGTCCAAGGTAATGTACAGTTGACAAGCAGATCACGGGAAAAAGAAAACGCTCTGTTGTGCTAAATACATTACATCTCTTTCCAAGGGTTTGCAGGACAGAACAGTGAAAACTCCAAAGGATGCCAGCAGCATGGAAGCGAGCAGGACTGAAGTTTACTTTTTAGGAAGCTCCTCAAATCTAAACACCAGAAGTTAAAAAACAGTAAAGGGACAAATTAAAAGACCACAGAAATAAAAAAAATTATTCCAAGAATTTTATCCAATGAATCATGAAACAGAAATTAATGGTGTGACTGGTGCATCCAGATCAAAACTCCAGATAGCACTGTTTAAATAGTAACTGTGGTTACTTTGCTAGCATAGAAATAGTTCTTGCAAAATAAGTTCTTCATAGATAAATACAATCCATACATTCACAGTCTATGAGGAAAATGAGAATTACATCGGAACTACAAATAAACACATAGCTTTGGTTTGGCACTATGTGCAGCTGAAATACATTTAAGTTTGTGTGCACTGGAGATGGATCCAGATTCCCGTAATTTTTAATGCTACTTGAAGCTAACTGGTGAGGCAGATCTGATGGTGTTGTTCCCATGTATTTGTCCCTTTGGAGCAAGGACAAGGGATCTATTGTTCAGCCACACTTCCTGCAGTGGGTTAGGAATAAAGCTCAGGTTACCGTCAGGGTGTCTGTTGTGGGGAATTCATTGACATGATTAAGGCATTACAATGGCTAAAGAGGAAGAGAGTTTCTTATTTAATAATTATCTCCCTAGGTTTTTGTGCCAGGTAACATTTTTGTATGCCAGGTAGCATTATCTTTTTGCCTCTTTATAACTCTTTATAGCGCCTTTTTCATCATAGATAGACCTGCCTTAATGTGCAACTAAGGATAACAGCTTTATTTAGGAGGATTTGGAAGACATTATATTTAAAAGGAAACCTTAGAAATGAGAAATTTAGTAAAGTGTTATACAGTTAAGATACAGCCAAGCAAAGAGCTGTTATTACGTCTAGAGAGAAGACTTTGTAATGAAAAATGTTTATGGAGATTTCATACTTATAACTTCACTACAAAGGGGACACACAGTGCAGAAATGGAGTGTGTGAATTTACAGAGCACCAATTATCCAGTACTACCTTTCTGCCCAGACATCCCTAATGCATAATAGATATGAGGTACCTTATTCCACTTTTTATAGATAAAGTGGTAGCTTGCCTACGAGTACATAAATCCTAGACTTTGTCTTTCATGACAGAATGATGAGGGGGAGGGAAGATGCAGTTTGCAGAGAGGTGCCTGTTTCTAAACTATCTCATCCTATGTCCTAGATGAAAGCATGTGGTCACAGCAGGTCCTGATGAGGGTTCAGTACAATGCCATGTAACTGTGCTTGACCTCTCTTATGTTGTCCAGCAGCAGAGGCACAGTACTTTATCTTCATTTTATCATCAAAATGAGACGGCTGATGTGCAATAAAAAGAAGCCAATGCTTCATTCTTGTGTTAGAAAGGCATACTTTTACTGTGTGCTTCATTTTCCTTGCATAACCTTTGTGGGTGAAAAGCACTGAAGATGTACTGGAGAGGTTAAAGAGGTAAGGTTAGCCATCAGTAGGTATTGTGCTGGAATGCTTCTCTCTTAAAAAAAAAAAAAAAGACAGCAAAACCAGTTAGTGCCTTTTCTTCACTGGTATTTTACTGTATTATAACAATCCCTTTAGCACAAGTTGCCCGGTTGTAGAAACCATCCTTGGTGCAGTGAAGAGAAAGCGCCTGGTAATGTGAACTAGTAGGAACACAAAACTCTATGATACAAAAAGGGCAACATTTCCAGAGAGTAGTAAAACTTCAAAACTTCTTAATTCAATGCAGAATTAGCCCAGCAGTATCTTTCAGCTGTCATACATGTGTCTTCTCTATGCAACTCCTGTTCTAATCCAACACTATTACAAATAAAAAATTGTCCCACTAAAACAAATTCTGTGTGGTTTAAAAATAAGATGTTGACTGACAGTGCTCAGTGAGGAATAAATTCCTCTTTTGAAAGAATGTAGGAAATACTGATTTGATAGCCAACACAGAAAGAGGAGCATTCTTCATCCCAGAATAATATCACTAAAAGGACTGCAGGGATTACTGTGAATATTAATATAAACAAACAGGCACTGGAAATTTATACCTGATATTTATTTGTGAATTCAACCACGACTGCTTAAAAGGAAGGGAGAATAAGAAACAGCGAGATTTCATGGTATTATTTTCAACTCATAGTACATATCCCACCAACTACAGGTAGCAGTCTAATGGAGTTTGGAAGTTTGGAGACAGTGAAGGAATGTCTTCTACTGAGTAATTCATTCAAACAGTGAAAGGACATAGGCTGAGTCACAGTGGTTTTCTAGTACAGCTAAACACCTAGAAAAATAAATTAAGAATACACAGATGAGGAGGTGGATGTTAAAATCTTTCCCTGGTATTTTTTTCTCATGTGCTCAAAATGTGAACCTCCAACTGTGTTTACCAGACTCAGATTCAGACCATCTTGCCAGCTGATGGCCATGTCAACACTGTGTTGGCAGAATGAAGAAAAGAAAAAAAAGAAGACTCTCTTTTAACCAATATTGGAGAAATATTAGTCATTACATACACAAAGATCTAATTATTTAAATTGAATTAAATTCAATTCCTGATGGAAGGTTTTCTTTGCAATCATCAGCATTAACACTTAAATAAAATTGAAGCTTTGTCATTGACTTCAAAGAAACCAGGATTTCATCCTTAACTATATTTTTCAAGTGTAATTACAGGGCCTAATGCAGAACTTTCTGAAGCTTCTGAAGCTAATCAGTGGATTTAGTGGGAGGTAGGTGGTAATTTAACAATGTAGAAAGGAGCTGCTGAAATCATCAATCAAGAATATTTCCCAAATCTTCTAGAATGCCTGTTTTAAATTCTGCACAGTATATTCATTATACAGATATACGTCAGTAAGTGGGGGTTAAATGAAAGGAATGGTCTAAAGTTTGAGCCTTCTGCTTCTGGACTAAGTAAAGTTTTGCCTCCCACTTTTATTAGAAGCAGTCCCAGTCTTTTTCAGATCAGTAAAGCAGAGAAGATCATGAAGTAACTGGCGGCACAGTACTGCTAAGTCAAGTTTTTTCATGAAAATTATTCTTGTGTGCTGGACACAGTCCTTACTTCTTTTTAATGTAGTTTATTGCAGAGTCTGCTTATCTCTGAAACAATTCTTGTTAAAAAATATTAAGCCACATTTCATTAAATTCTCACTTGATTGTTTTGATTGGTTCAAGAAAGGTTTGAAAAGCACATCCATGGGTGGAGAGTGTGGTACCAGATTTGGTGTCTTTGGTTTCCTTCCTCTTACTATGCACATTTGTCACCTTTTTGAAAGAGATGATGAAGATTCACACGTATTTATTTCAAATAAGATTCAAACTTAAGGGCTACACTCTGCAGCCAGCCTGTAGTCCTTTCTCACACCAGATGTCCCTGACTTCCTTGGGAGTCCCTCGGGTAAGGCCATGAGCTGGGGATAGTGTCCATATCAATCACGGCCAATTCTTCCTCATAAGGCAATGTTGGTGTGGTGCAACTGATAAATAACAGGTGGTCAGGGCAAAGGAATGTAGGCACATAACAAAGGCTGTGTAGGGTTAAAACATTGGGATTTTGCCTGCAGCTGTCCACAATAAATATGCATAAGTTCATTTTTTGCTTAGTTATGGATTCATCCACCTGTTTTCCTAAGAGTGCCAGACATTTTGTACTCTAATTATTACCAGGTCCTACCCGAAGTCCATTTCAGTTAACAGAAAAAGCTGTCAGTGATCTCACGGAACTGGGATCAAGCCATATGGAGCAGTTTCACTGCCATATTTATATTACAGGTTCTTGGTTTTGACCTTACATTTGTTCTTTCTGCAAGGGACTTATTAATTCTGTGCTGTTCTTATTTCTAGTTAGTTTTTAAAAATAAACCTGTGCTCCTGTTAAATTATTCCAACAGATATTGTTGCAGGACCACAAACTCAGTGGAGCGTTCAGAGCTGTGGCCCCACTCAGCTGAGATGGATGTTGCTCTGCTGATGGCTCCCACCTCAATTCAGACTCCAGACCCTCCCAGGTCAGCTTTCACACTCTCTCCAGACCTGTTTCAGCTGCAGCACAGCATTGCCCATAAAGCAGATGAAGTGTTGCTGCCACAGAAGTGAGCACATTTTCTTCTCCAGACCCCCACTTTGCTCCCCATTGACACTCCTGATGCTTCTTGCTTCCTACCTGTTCTCTTTGACTATGATCTTACCAGTTTTTGCCCGATAATTTTGTATTGCCTTTGTATCCAAATAAGGCCATAGGGTATCCTACAGGCATAGTTCGTCAGTGAATCCAATAACAGCCCTCAGAAATATAACCTTATCTGAAAAATACCTATAATCTGTGAATGCTCAAGAAAACTTCACAGCAGGCACCAAGACTTAACAAATTAAAAAAACAAACTAAAAAACAGCAACAGCAAAGGAATACCTAGAGGTAAATTCCCATGGGCATAATTGAACATCTCTGTAGATAATCACATGTACAAGTTATTGACATTACCAGTTTCCAGTGAGTTTCAGGATCCATTTTATAAATCTAGAACTGCATCACATAATATGCTATATATATTTAATTATGTAAGCCATTGTATCGTGCAACTTGGCCTTCCCCTTACTCCACTTTCCACCTTAGTGAAACAATCAGTGAAGAAATTTCTAAACATGGCTACTCAGAATCATTAAATCTCATACCTATTTTAAAACAAAACCTCTAGTTAATCAACACCAGACTTATCTCTTTTTATTACTGTCTGGTGCCTACAATGAAGTTTGCTAGTCTTGAAACTGAGGCAGTAGAAAGATGGTTTGTATTTAAAAAATGCATCCATGTTCACTGACACCTCTCTGCACAATTATGTTCTGGTGTGAGTGACTTGGGATGGAGATGCTTGTCAGCCAGGTTTCTGGAGGTTCACAGATAGGATTAGATGATGGCGTCCCACCCCAGAGGCCAGTGCACACAAAACAAATGAAACAGAAATCAGTCTTGGTAAGTACACAGAGGAAGAGCTAGACTTTTTTCTTTAATGTGTTTTTAGTTATTTAAATTTCTTCGTTCCCACTTTATACTTCTGTTATCAGACTAAGCTAAAATGTCATGAGTAGTTTTCCTCTCTGCAATATTTTAATTTACATTAGGTGTTTGTGTTACCTGTCAGTAACAGTCAATGGTTTGGAGATGGAAAAAAAAAACAATCAGGAAGTCTATTTCTGCAAATCCATTTGCTTTCTAAAGGCTGGAACACAAAGTTTGAAATATCTGCTCTTAATAACACACTGGTGAGTCTCAAGATGTATTTTCTTGCTGCTGGCTACTTTTCGTGCAGTCCCATCGTGGCTATTTGAATAAGAAGAGGTGGAATCCCTCCATCACATCTGAATGCAGAAAAGTAGGGCTACTTTCTGAGGGTGCCACAAGGAGAGGAGAGCTGAGCTCTTCATGGTCCAGCTTAGTGTCTACTCAGCTTACCCATGTTCCCTCTTTCTAAATGTTGTGCAACCAAATCTTAGATCAGATCTATTGTCTTGATAGATGCATTTTTCAAAAATAGAAATCACTATAATTCCAGCATAAAAACATTTTGCAGCAATTTCAGCTTCTGAAGGTTGCTGCAGTTCTGTAGGTGCCTAATTATTTACTCACCCTTTTTTTTGAGATAGGTATCAGCATTTTAGAAAAGACTATAAATCCTAATTATAAATTTTATTGCAATATATTTTATTAAAATACAATGTATGTAATAGAATATTAAATGTTAAATACTAAAATGCAAGGCTCAATACATTTTATATATATCACATAACTATTCTTGTAATAATCTATTAACACTGTAACATTTGTTATGAAATTATAAGCATTTTCTGAAGTCCTGAATGAAATCTGATTACAAGAGAATTTCATGTATCAGTTAAAGCAATTTGCATGTCCCCTGTGTAAAGAAAACTCAAAAACCTAAGCTTAATTCAAACTGAACAGACAAAAAGAGAAGAAAAATACACGTATTTGTTAAAGTTTCTGTAAGCCGATTTCACTCTGTGAACAGAAGCCTGGTAAAAGTTGATGGGACACGATTAAAAATAATAAAAATTGCTAGTAACCAAAAACTGACATAATTCTTTGCACAAGTAGGGAGGCTGTTCCTGAGCTCTGGGCCTGAATGCCTTTAGCTTTCTCTGGTATGGCTGAGAAATTTAAAGAGCCACATTTTCTATTTAAACTAATACTCAAAAATAAAAATACAATAGGACTTCCAGAAAAGAATCTCCTGGGAGTTGAATAATGCTTTTCACTGGAGTTTGCTACAGCAAGTCAGACTGTACTCACTACCACTGGGAATTAAAAAGCTAATTAGCAAAAAACCAGAGAGAGATGCTTAACCGGGTAAACCGGACTGCACCAGTACAGCTCCAATGCAACCCACAAAGACTGCCAAGATGAGATGAAGACAGGGGTAAAACATTGCTTAATATTTTCCTTTGATATACAAATACATGCAAACAAGAGTAATGCCACATTTTTAGTTAAATCATATAGCTATAATACCTGATGCAAAATTACTCTTGCCTTTAGAAGCCTGGCCCGCATCATAAACCTTATGGATGAGAAGTTAGTGATTGATTTGGCTCTGTATTCAAGACAAAGCCTTATTTCTCAGAAGCATCAGCATAAGCTGTAAAGGGAATTGAAGTTTATGGGAAAAACATGCATCGTAGAAGCACGCTGATTTTACCGTAAGTGATCTGCTTTAGGGAAAAAGTTCTGCAAAGAAATATCCCCTGAACTTAATAAAAATATAAGGCATTTATTCCTATTAAGCCTGAACTTTTTTTGTTGGGATTATTCCACGCAATAAATTTGAAAAGAATTATCCCTTAAAAATTACCTGGTCTAGCTAAGCATTAGTAATAATATATTTTAAAATCTAAGACACATATGCAAAGAGAACTTAACTTAGCAAAAGATTTCTGAATTTTGCAGCAAATGATTATCTGTGAAGACAAGTATCAAGAATAATTGGATAAGTGGATATTAATAGTAAGTAGATATCAATAACAGAAGACTTCAAGGGTACTAAGCCAGAATTTATCCTTGTTTTTCATAATTTCAAAAGTAATGAACTTAAGAACCTGGAATAGAATAAACTAGATAGTACTAATGCTAGAAAAACTAGCTCTGTTCTATTTGGTTAATGGTAGTAATTTTGCTGCAAATGTGGATGTCAGTATTTTAATGATACATATCTTTGGAATACTTTTATAATTTAACTATTAATAGTATCTTCAAAGAGCTTTAAATGAATAGAATGGAATAAATCTAGTTTAACAATGAAAATCTTGACAGACTCTTTTAGCACTGTGTTTGATATTTCTGTGTGTCCTGAGACATTTTGAAATTATTTTGATATTCAGAATATGAAGAAGTAAATTATTTTGCTAGCAGATGAATTCATTCGCTAGTGCTTATTCTGCATTGATTTGCATCTGGTGTAGTCATTTAGAGATGTGCAGAGTCAGTGCAAAACATTACAAAATTAGAATCAGATTGTTCCAAATCCCTTTATGAAGGTGCACAAAATGTAAGGCAGGAAACTGGAAAAGTCACTCCCAGTGTCTTGTGGATTTCCTACGGATACTGGGCTGGATTCTAGTTTTATTCAACTAAATTCTTCAGATCTGATCCTTTTTATGGTTAGTTCACAGTCAAAGATGAGATTTATGGACCTGAACATGAGTTCAGCCATGTACATGTTTTCTTTGAAGGAAAGGTAACCAGCAGAATACAGGGGCAGACCTTCAATTATTCTTCACGGGGTTTTTTCTTAGGCATTTGCAGGAATTCTTACAGCAAGAGCCTGCTCTGGGTGTCTGGCTGGACGGAATACACACAAAAATATTTTCAAACCAAATGCAGCTGGTTCTAATCCTCTGATAATTCAATCTACATGCATCCCTAGCTTTAACATGAACCAAGCCATCTGTAAAATGTTAGTTACATTAGAAGACACAAATCTAGTTTTTGACCAGATCTGAGCCAATCAATACATCTTTCTTTCTTTGATCTTTGTATTTTCTGGAATAATGGCAAGAAACCAAACAAAAATCACCACAAAATCAGTCCAAGCCATAATGCAGTCTTAAAACTACTAGGAGCTCTTTTTGATGAGGGGCTTCACTGCTGGTAGAGTTTCTCTGCTCATGCATTCCAGTGGTGATTCAAATTCTTCTGCTGCAATGAACTTAGAGGATAAACTGTACTTGCAATCAAATAGCAAGCAGTAGGAATACGAAAAAGGTAATTCTATCTTAAAAGGCATATATGGTCCTCATTGGCTTTTTCAGATGAAAACCAGATCAGATTTATTTAAATAAGCAGTATAGACAATACAGGAACTGAGCACAGGAAGAATGCTGAGAAAAAATAAAACACAGGCAACTCCAAGTACACCAAAAGCATTTTATTCATATATGCTCACATTACATTCAAACTGTTCTTATTCCATAATCTCACATTCCAGCTATAATGTGGTTCCAGTAACCTTTACGTATAACAGTTTGTATTTAAAAAACCCCATGGTTGTTTTATTAAATGGGAATGAGTTTGCATGAGAAATGTCAATTTTTTGGCGAAAGTCCCTTTGTGCATCATGTAGTTTTCCTTCAGTTTTGAGACACGTACTATTGGGTCAGGATTTTCTCTATCCTACGTTTATATAACTGAGAGCTAGTTGAGTAGGAATGGACATAAAGCACTGCTGCTGGAGTAGGGGCAGTGTTTTGATTTTGCTTGGTGCAGTTGTCCATGCAATGGACAAATGAGCAGAGTGAGAAATGGGTACCTGCCCACCAGCTCCTCTCTGGACATTGAGGAAAGACAGTAGCACCTGAAATGCTTGCAAGGACTTTTTTTTTGCTACATACAGATGACCCAAATGCAGCTTTTCACTTGTCCTCTGAATTACACAGCATATTTTCAGCAGTATTCCTCCTAGGAACATAAACCCATAAGGCACAGAAAAATATGGCTACCTTGACTCCACGCATGTTAAAGAAAGGTTGCTCTAGTCCTCCAGTTGTCAGGCATAATTAATGTGTTCTTTCCCCCAGTTGCCGCAGTCCTGTATTTTTCTTGTTGTTTTATTAATTTTTTACATCTTTTGCAGTCCTCAAAATCAGTCCCTTTTTTACTGATGTGGAATCAGCTAGAATAATTTAAAAGCCCTTCCAAACACCTGTCGTCACAATCAAACTTCCACTGCTTCATTTATCTACCTTCATTTACATATAGTCTATGTAGTGATATTTTCATTGAACTACTAACTAAGGTCTATTAGTGCCTGATGCTTTTTGCCTTTTCCACTCTTCTGTTATCTTTACAGTCTCCTCTTGAACCAGAGGCTGCTCATCCCCTTCTTCCATGTTGGTAAAAGACTTGGGCAGACTCCATCCTTTCATCCACTCCCCTGGTGTGGTGTGCCATGGCAGAATGAATGGAGTTTATGTCCTTTACCAGTTTTATGGTCAGTGCAGGTGACTGGTACTCCTCGCTCTGAAGGATGCTGGAAGGCTGACATAGGTAGGGAGGGACAGGACTAAAAGAACATTCAGTTCAGACCTCCTGGGCTTCAGAACATTTACCTGAAGCACAAAATACAGTAGCAATCATATTGAAACAAGAAAAATAAGAGAATTCTCCCTTTCCTATGCTGTCACCTGTCTTCTTCCAGCCAGATTCTGGCTTGACAGACTTTGTAGAAAGTACACGTGAAGTAGGTTTTGATCTTCATAAATTGTAACAGCTGGAACATCTCACAAGGTTTTCCATATGAAAAAATGCTGGAGACATCTCTAAATCCTTTGATTTGGCAGAGAAAATTAGTATTTTTAGCCAATGTAATCTGTCTGATGCATCTTTTATTCAGAAAGAAAATGTCATTCATTGTCATGCATACCTCAACCAAAGCATGCAGAGAGGAACACAACAAGAGAGGAAACCTTACACAGGAATAGGGAACTTATGCAGGACTGTAACTTCAAAGTCACTATGAGGACATTAGAAATTTTCTTTTTTAAATTTGAAACAACCTTCAGAAAATCACCATCAGTTGTAACTGGAACAGGAAGTCAACCTGGCAGGGCTGTCTGAGCCAAACAACCTCTTAAATCTCATAGTAGAAAAGAACATAGTGAAAGAATTAGTAGAGTACAGAGAAATATCCCCAACATTTAGAAACATTTAGAAATGTCCTCTGAAGAGGACTGAGTTGCCTGATCTGAAATGTGGTAAAGGACCACACAGAGTATGACACACCATTCTATAATATTACAGGAATTATTAACTTGAGATATTTTTGCTAAATTTGACTCTGTACTTTCACAGTGCACTTGCTTTCCTTGACTATGAAGTCCTAAAGAAAACTTGCCCCTCGCAGTATAAGTTTTGTTTCCTTGAAACACATTATACTTCTGAAAATATGGAGCTATAGAACCTAATGTCAATGCCCTGAACTACCTGTGGAAATCTACCCAACACTGGTTGCTGCTTAAAGGATGAACTTATGAGCACTTGGATATTAAACAAAACTTTTATCTTCAATGCCTGTCTCACAAGTTTGGCAATATTAGTTTTTGAATGGCATTTTTCTTCGTCTTCTGAGAAGTACTGCCTTTGCCTGTGACTCCATTTATTCATCACATGATGCTCAGGTAGCAATGTTCCCATATCTTGTCTCCAGCCTAATGCATTCTCTGTATCCAGCAGAAAACTCTGGGAGTTGTCACACAAAGGATTTTGTCTAGAAGCATGTTTTTGAGAGAGAAATGTCCTTATTCACCAATATTACATTTAAAACAAAATAAAAAGATCAAGTTGCTCTGGGCATTCACCTTTGTCTCAAGCACAATTTCTCAAGCGTTATAAAGCACAGAAGAAAAAGGACAAAGGATAGTTCAGTGCCAGTCCAGAGAGACTTAAGCCAAGAAATACCTTTCCAGGATAAAGATCACAGATATTGAGATCACATGCCTAAAAGAATTTTTTTACTTTCCTATGTTTTCAGGACCAACTAGAAGAAATGTTAGCCAAAAAATGATTCAAAGCCTACCCACCAAAGCCAGGAAGACAAACCCTGGATTTTGATGCACACTGTCTCTACTGCTGCCATCTGCTGTTTTCATGTGGCAGCATGGAAAACTTCAAATTATTTTCTCCCTCTACCACATTTTTTTCAATTTTTAAATCCAGTCATATAAGCAAAACTATAAGAAAAGCTTTCCTTTTCCCAATTCTTTTTTAAAGAATGTTAATTTTCTAATCTGACCTGAGAAATTTTCCTTTAATTTACTTTTGCTGCCTATTTTAGCATTGGGTTTGGGTTTTTTGCCTTCCCCCCACAACCCCCCCTCACCCCCCAATCATGAATTCCCATTTGGGGTAAAGGAAAAGGTTGTTCACTTCTGCTAAAATGCAAAGAAAGCAGATTAATAGGGGAAATAATGTATTCATTTGGGTGTATTATATACTTTCTATGAGTACATTTTAATTGGGTGACTTGCATAAATGGAATGTAAATGTGTCTACAGCACAGCATGGGTTTGGTGTTTAAAAGCCAAAGTTCAACTCCTGATGTCATTAATTAGGAACTATAATTACTAAATGTAGGGTAGGTAAAGGAAATTTAAAAAATGTGCTTCATTAACTATTCTTCAGGCACAGGTAATCTATTCGAAAATGAGTTCATTCACCCCAACTACACACTGCATGCCCGAGACAGCCTTATTATGAATAAGTAATAATCTACTGCCTCTGAATACAGAAAATCTAACTCCCCTGGCTACATTTGTTAGGGACCCATATCTAGGAATCATGGTGCAACACTCATCTTTGAGTCTTTAGAATTTTGGTCCAAAGAAATGTCAGTTATTTCTGCCCCAATTCCACTACCAGAGCCTAAATGACCTTGAAGGTCTTCTCAAAGCAGGAGATACTAAACTGGGTATATGCTTTAATGACTAGATTAAAACCAAGATTAGAATTTTCATTTTCTTCATTGTGATGGTTCTGATATTAATTCACAAAGACACAATGAGTTACGCCATTAGACTTTACAAGTGATACACCATTTCTGTCTGACCCATCCTGCAAATGCAGTAATGGCATGTGTCCAAGAGCTTGGCAGAATCATAGAATCAACCAGGTTGGAAAAGGAATCATCTGAGATCATCAAGTCCAACTCCTGATCCAAAACCACTGTGGTTACTAGACCATGGCAGAAGCTCCTTCCTAGATCTACATTTTCTCATGGAGTAGTAAAGTAAAATGTCTGATATGGCAGACGTCAATGCCTAAAAGCTCAGTAGTGCACTGCTAGTATTCAGAGAACAGCCTTAATCCAAGTTATCTATACATAGATATTATTGCAAGATTAATATTTTTTAAAGGTAATAGAATGTCTTTCCACTTTATTTCAATTTAGCCCACGCTGATCTGTTTTTGGTCTTCATTCTCCAGCCTCTTATCTTATGCTAACATCCTTGTTGATGTTTTCATCTGTCTGTAGAACAGAAGATGATCACTGTGCTGCTCACCGAATTTGGGTGCTAACATTATGCTTGCTAAATGAAAACACTGCACACCTGCTCTGCTAGCTAATAACCAGGCAATAGGATGGCTGTCACAGCTTAAAAACGTAGAAATGGAAATGGGAAAGAATCCTGAGCTCCCAGAGGGAAAAAGGCCAAACAAGAGAGAAATCCATTGCTGGATTTTGCTACGGCATAGCTGAAAGACAATAAAAGATTCCATAAACCAGGCATAACAACAGGACAAAAGAAAAACAAAACCCCCTAAACCATGTCTGTCCATTTTTTACTAGGGGGTCAGCTGCAAACTGCCAGCGCATTTTAAAATCAACACTTCACAGCGAGAAACTATAGAGTAATGTATCACTTCTCTACAGGCACTTCCTTCCATTGACAAATGGTTCCAGAGGAGTAATAGCTTAAACAGAACTGCACAGAGGGGTGACTGGCACTGATGAAGAAGGATCTATATGAGTGTATTTATTTACAGATACATACACATGCACATGGGTTATTGTGTAGACCAGCTTCTTATTATGGATAATGATCTGTATAAAATGCAAAGCTACAGGAGATGTTTTAACAGTCTGGGGAAAGATATAAATCCCACATGTAATGCTAATTTATTCTGTCCCTAAGGGGGATCTCCATTAACTTCTCAGTCTAAAAATCAGCTTGTCGTCCAGCAGTTTTAACAGTTACTAGTTAGCATTCTTTGTTAACATTGCTGACCTGCTAGCTTTACCTTTTCCTAATTTTTCTAAGTAAGGAGAACAGAAAAGGGATTGCTCCAGAGCTCATCATAGTGCTCCTGAGTACAAGCTGAAGCACATTTTTTCCTGAGGCAGAGAATAAAATGCACCCTAATGTAAGTGGCTGATACAAAGCCAATACACCAATTTATGCCTCAGCTAAATCCTTAACTTAGCACTTATGTAAGACAATAGACTTTTATAGTGCTTGGACCACGGTATGAATTCATGAGGAGCTCACTAATTTGAGAAAACAACTGAGTGTGCTTTTCAGTATGACAAACCAGACCACTTATCCAATTAGGGAGAGATGAAGGAAGATAAGATTTTATTTTTCCAGCTTTCTGAAATGTTTTTCAGATCTTCTCATTTAATAAGCTCAATACAAAGTTGCAGAATAAAATTTTTAACCTGCTCTCTAATTAAAATGCTAAGCCTTTCCCCTCATGAGAAAAAGAAGCATTGTGCATTAAGGGTTTCAACTATCTCTGCTCAAATTCTGCCAATTTTTAAATGCTTAGGAATCACACTGAATCTGCTCATTTCCCACCAGAGCTGGTGAATGAATTAGCACTAGAGCTCTGCTATTTTTCTCTTACTCGGTAGTTACATTTGTAGGAGACTGCCATTTTTTAAACACGTTAATGTAACAATGTGATATTTAGCTTAAGCTAACAGAGATCTGTAAGTTCTACATCTGAACTAAAACATGTTTTTAATGAGGACCCCAGGAAATGATGCAGTTCTTGACAAAGTTTAACTAATGGCTTGGAATCGCAATTTTGGGATAATCAATACAAAGCTGCAACCTGTAAGCTGGATTTTTCAGGAAGTGGATGCTCAGCACATCCTCAAAAGCTATCTCTATTCAATTTTAATTACAGAGACCCTCGCAAATCACTAGTATCTTTTAAATTTTTTTGGTTTTTTGCCTGCAAGTAAATTGTATTTATACTATTAAATGAAGACATTTCTGAACATTTGGGAACAACTTTGCAAACTGTCATCAAAATCTGTTTGCAATAAGCTGAAAAACTACAGTGTGCAAAAGGAAACAAAGATCAGCTATATATAGCTGCAAAAGTCAACCTCCTCAGGAGTTTTTATGTTAATCAGCAATGAAGTAGTAGCACTACAGAAATAAGACTGGTCCATTCTACTACTACAAAAAAGTCCACCTAAACAGAATTTAGCCCCTTGAAATCTTTTGGCAAACTTTATGTTTTTGTTTTGAAAGAAAACTTCTGTTTCTACTTTATCAGACAATGGGGGAAGTCGAGGACATACTTAGGCATGCCATAACCTCAAACCTCTAGGAATAACCTATAAAAACTGAGTGAAGCAGGTACACAGCAATATCCAGAAGCCTGACTTCTAACATCTATTATATGGTAGCAGCTAAGTGTCTTTATCAAAATGAATGAAGATAGCAGTTAATTTGTCCCCATTTAAAAAATCCAGTTAAACACATAATTAAAACCCTTAACAGAAGCTCTCTTAGATCTCCTCAAGTCCCTGGCAAGACTCTTAGTGCCTTCCAGCCCATTCAGCATTACAGATGTTGATTCATACCTCTGGGTAATTTAGAGGGACTGAGCCTTAGGCTGCTTCTTGGGGGAGGCAAAATCCCAGCCCAGACAAAAAAATCCAGAGACTCTGTGTTGGAGGTAAGAGAAGTACCCTCTATAAATCAGGAAGGAGTAATTTAATTTTCCTATAGGACAGGCATCAAATTTTTCCCCTTACATCAGTGACCCCTGGGAACTTCTTATAACCTGAGACTCACTTAGGAGATTTAACAATATCCCATGCAACAAAGTTGTTCGTCTTCAAAACAACGCACCATAAAAAACGCCACATATCTGTAAAGGAACAACATCTCGAACGAGTGTGGGGAGAGATCCTACAATGATTACATCACCAGCTGTGGGGCACCAGTCTGCAGCCCCACCAGCCGTCGGGCACAGCTGGTTACAAATAGCATCACCTCTTCCCCTCTTCCCAGGTCTGCAGGTAAGAGCAGGAGAGAGGCAGGATCAGACGTGTGGGGCTGGGGCTTTCTAGCTGTTCCTTGCCATACATTTGGGCTCCTTGATGTTGGCCCTGAGGAGGTGCACCAGAA
The DNA here is from genome assembly GCA_013397135.1 of Pachyramphus minor. NCBI lineage: Eukaryota > Metazoa > Chordata > Aves > Passeriformes > Tyrannidae > Pachyramphus > Pachyramphus minor. The sequence continues at coordinate 1,503,521 of VYXB01006395.1, forward strand.
AAACTGCAGGAGGGAAGAAGTACTGTGGGAACCACATTTATTTTTCTAACTGCTAAGACAAAGTGGCTCAGGTTCAGGCTCCCAACTTCATGTACAAGAATCTCAGCAATTTCATTTTCAGTTGTTAATATTTTTTATTTTTCCTTGGTGGAAAAATGCTTAAATGCAATTTACATTCAAGCCACTAAAAATTTACAAACAATTCCCAGGCTGAAGGCTGCCAAGTTATGTCAACTGAAAAAACCACCAAGACAAACACAGGTATTCTTGCAAGAAATACTGTTCAAAAACCTGCAGTTCAAGGAAAATGTGCCAGAGAAATTAAACAATGGGAGACAAACAGACTATTTCCTTCAAGAGCTGGGTAAATATTTCTGGAATGTGTGTAGCCTCCACTGTGCATTTCAGGGTGACTTCTTTCTGGGCTTTGTATTTTCCATAACTTCCTTCTAGTATGAGGGATACTCTGTGTGTATGTCCAGGTCCTCAGCTAGGGTATGTCAGCCCTGTCTGGTGAAGTCAGTAACACCAAGCTGATTTACTACAGCTGAGGCACCAGCTCATTGCTCACCAGCTATTCTGAGAAGCAGAGCTCAGGCTTTGCCTGCCTCAGCATCACTCCAGATGCCTCCTGAGTCAGTGGGAGTCACAAAGGATCGGGGTGCAATTTGTTCAGTTCCTAGGATGTAGACAAGAATTTAGATTTCCTGAACTGTGAATCTGTCAAACTGATGTAAAATTCCTGCCCTGTGGTATCACATTTGTCTTTCTCTATTTACTATCTATATGTGCAATAAAGCACTGGATCTTTAGCTGATTTGAAAGCTGAGGTGTGATCACTCCGATCTTGAATAGTGTAATCTTTCCTTAGCATCAAAATATTAACTAGAAGGAGACAATTGCTGAGCTTGTTACAACTTTGTAACAACTCCCTGGTTCATGTTTTTGAATGATTGTCAACAAAGAAACAGAAGTTAAATCCCTAAAGCACCATACAACTCCTCCCTCCTCCAAGTTAAGCACTAGGTACTATACTGGAGGTAAGAAATCACCCTTTCTGTAGGGTTTACACCTGGAACAGTCAAATTGTTTACCAGTTTGAAGGCTATGTTAAGTAATTTGCCAGTACCTGTCTGAAACCTACACAAAGAAGACTATTTTTTCTTAAATTGTAAGTTCTTCTGCTCATCAGCCAAGTAAAATTGTTAAAGACTACACCTGGCCATACACATATTTACTACAGATTTTTTTTTGCTAAAGCTCCTGTCCATAGCACAGTTACATCTTTTGTGTACACCATAAACACAGCCAATAAATAAATGAATGCTCCAGTCAAAGCCCCACATAAATTTATGTAGCATGCAGAAGTTGGCTTAGACTGAAGAAATAAACACAAGAATTTGAAAACTGGAGTTTGCCATATTTTGTAAAGTTCTGCACAGTGTTTGCTCTTTGGAAATTCGTAATTAACAAGTCACACAAAGGTAAACTTCCTTGCTTTTTAAAGTCTTTAGTTTTGTTCAGTTCCTTAACTCTTTTTTTTGTTAGCTTTACTTTAAAAATATTGAAACTAAAATTTCAGATTTCAACAGTACTCCAGTACTCATGCTTAATATAACATTATAAAGACATATATGTCTTTATTCTTTGTCATATATTCTTGCAGCTCTTTAACCTTTTTATATACTTCCATGCAAGCTCTGCGTGACACAGACAATCAAAGGTATTCATTCATGCTCCTAACCAAATCCGGTAAGAATTAAACATCTAGATAAGGATCCATGATGCCACCTTATGTCTGAGCCTCAGTTTTCAGTCTATATATAGAGGCAAAACTTCTTCACTTACAAACCTAAGGATGTTTGCAATATCTCACTCACGGTGTGTCTGAAGGATGAGAGAGCTGAAGAAAGCAGGTGGCTTGGTTTTTGTTTGGTTGGGTTTTTTTGTTTAACAAAACAGCACACCTGATGCACCCAAGTCCCACCTCAAGAATTTACATAAGGCTGTGCCTCAGGGGAAGGGGCCCTTTTCTGAAGGAAACTGCATAGGCTCTAAATTCCCAGACCACTTTTCCCTTCTTAGCTTGAGGAGGTTTATCTCTTTGTACTCCTAACACTTTGAGTATCTTGCAAACCTGCCCTGAGGCAAGAAATAACTGGGGGCTGGGGAGTTAGGACTGGAGCTGCAGTGCCTTGTTTTTCTTCCTTTTGTTTGTAAAATAAAGCATTTTAAAGGGAATTTTGGCTGGACCAGACTGACTGCAGCACCCATTCGTCATAGCTAAAAGATCGTGGAAGTAGTCTACATACAGCCGTTCTACAGCATGCACAAGTAGGAAGTATAATACCTGATAATAATTAAGACCAGACCTTAGTGCCTAATGATGGCTCATTTATAGCAGACCGGTTGCAAGCCATCTTTTTTGACAGGACTACAGGAAGTACAATGCTGGATTATTAATGTAGTTTGCAGGCAGCTGCACTCAAATTCATCGCTGTGGCAGCTGCTCAGTAAAATTTGCTGGAAAATCCAGTGGAGATTAGGTTCTGATGAAAAATTTCAAGGCGCTTTTCTCTAATGTGAGCAAGCATAAATCTCTTGGGTTTATTTTATATTGCAGATCAGCGAGATAACGATGCTTTTGCCTAAGCGGATGGAAGGTACTGGGGAAGTGTGGGCTGTTACCAGCAGGTCTGTGCTGTTCTCCAGCACCGCGTTCTCCCCAGTCCTGTTCAACAACATCCATAGCCTGTCATTAGAGGGCACGGCTGCAAATGCCACGGACGTGCTCATGAGGCAATGATCCCCGTCTCTGTATGACTGCGGCACTTGCGCTGGAATACGTTACAGGAAAATACTTATAGCAAAACAGGATGTTGCAATGGGTACGTAGCTTTTCCTGACCAAGGAGAAAATGTGTCATGCAACTTGATGATGTTGCTTAACATATGAAACGCTCTCCGCTAGGCGATTAGATGGTCAGCATGGCTGACTTGAACTTCTGGTCCTACTTTCTGTTTTCCCTCGACATCAAGCACATGGTTGCAAGTTACAGGAGACGGTCGGGAACCCGGCCGGCTGGAACTGGACAGATCCTTATGCACAGGATAACACGCGAAATATAAGGGTAGAGAAGTGACAGCTCCTCTGGCTTAATGTCGAGGAAATACTTCCCCAAAGTAGCGCGAACAAACGTTTTGAGACTCATGTATGAAAAAATCCCTGGTTTGAGTGCTAGGATCATTACATTAAGTCGCCCAATCAACCCTCACACAAACCGCTTGTGAGTACAAGCTTATGAAGGTAAATTCAGCTGTTGCTCCTCGCCCGCCCATCCCGGAGAATGATCCCAGCACCGCCGCTGCCCCCGGCCCAGAGAGCTGCAACCTGCAGCCCGTTCTCTCCCCCGCTCCCGGGAGTCCCTGAGCCGCGGGCGCTCTCGCGGGAGCCGCAGCCGGAGGCGTCCCCGAGCCGCCCTCCTGCCGGCGGGGGCTGCGGCGGGGCCGGCCCGCCCGCAG
>VYXB01006395.1:1507325-1569149 GCA_013397135.1 Pachyramphus minor
CTGCGCGGGGCCGGGCGGGCGACGGGGACCGCGGTGCGGGGGCGATGCGGGGCCGGCCGGGCCGGTGCGTGCGAACACTGCCCGCGGCGGGAGGGTGGGGAGGGGATGCCAGCGCGAAATCTGGTCAGCTTCAAACCATCTGTTGCGAGAGCTCCGGCTGCACTTACCTCCTTTGTTCTTCCGTCCTGCGCTTCCCTAGAGTTAGTTGCTTGGCTTTGGGCAGCTGCTTTACTTAATTGTTTTGTTTTGTTTTTTAGCGTTACTTTGTTTTTCATGTCTCTCTGTTGCTCCGGGGCGGGAGAGACCCCGGCCGGGCGGGCGCCGCGGCCCCGGGTGTCGCAGGAAGAGCCCCGGGAGAGCGGACAGCTCTGCCCTGCAGGCTTCACCGGGCTCCCTCGCACCCCTGGAAACCTGGGCTCGGTGGCGGCGTCCGCGGAGATGTTAGTGGGGAAGTCGGCTCCTTACCGCTCTCCGAGCATCCGTCCGTGCGCCCGAGGAGCCCTCCTGGCTCCCTGAGTGTCAGGCTCCTCTGCTTGGAACCGTGGCGTGATCGAAAATATTTGCTGCTTGCTCGTGTAAATATTGCCAGAAAACTGACAGGCTGGGTTCCCTTCAGTTTTATTAAGACTGCGGTGAATGGTCAGCAGCTTCTTGGAGAAAAAAGAAAAACAACTCTACCAGCCTAGTTTCTGACTGGTTTGAAGGACAGATTGCATGTGGTACCAAGTTGTCCTGACTACAAGTGCGAGCTGAAAATGTATCCAAATGTAAGGGTTGTAAACCGCCTAAGTTCTTATTTCTGCAAATTACAAGACCATTGGTTTTGCAGTGCTGCTTACCTGCCACTCTCATCCTGTGCCTTTTCTTTGCTTTCAGCACTCCTGCATCTGTTGCAGGCATTTCGCGATCAAACTCACTCCATCTTTTGTAGAAGTATAAATCTGTGCCTCTTAAAAATCAGATTAATTTATATTTATGTCACTCCTGTGAAATCTGTAGCAATAGTGAATAGTTCTCAATTCTCTGGAAAAATTGACTCATTTAAATACTTTGGAGTGTGATCCTAACCTTTCAGGTTTTTGAAATGTCAACTCCAGCATTTTGGGCACCTCTCCAAAGCAAACTGGTGCACCATAATTAACAGTATGCTTTGGTAGTTTGGCTCTTTGCCTGATATACTGTCCTTGCTCAAGTAACTGCCATGGCCATTTTATATCTGGCGATCAAAAAGCGACACACGGAGGAATTGTACGGGTTCTATTCCCGGTTTTCTGAGGGAAGATTGTGCTTGTGGGTGACATATGCAAATGTGCCATGTTTAATATTTATGAACCTCTTTACCCAGCAGAGGAGCTGATCACCATATCAAAGCACACCCATATTGCTTTTAACTTATAGAGTATTCGCCTTGTGAGGTCGATATTTAGAAATAATTTTCTGCTGGAAGTAGAAAAAACCAATTATTATGAAATAATAAAGCATCATTTTATTGCACAGAGGTTTCTTGCCAAGCGGTGGCATGGGATTGTCAGGTTTCCCAGCACCTTGTGTTGGAGCAGTGATGGGCTCTTTGGGGTATCCCATGTGCCTTATTAAGGGAGGCTCCATCTGGACCTTTAATTTGTTTCACTGTTTGGTCAGGAAGGCACTGTGATTTTATTAGAATTTAATGAGGATTAAGCTCAGCTCAACCTTTTAAACTGTGTATTATGATATTCGCTGCTAGTTGGTCTTTTGATTTTGCTTTTGTGGCAAGCAGTGATGCACAGTGGTTTTCTGGGCTTAGGCTGTGGAGAGGGCATTCCCAGAATCTTTAGCTTTGAAGTATGAAAGTTTGTGTGACTTTCTTGTTTTCAGGTTTGAATCATGCTGCTTAGTCTTCTTCTCTGTTTATAATCACTTGTTGGCTGTTCTAGCTGCTAATGAGCACATCATGTTCATAAAACTGTGTGAATTGTTCTGAGACTTTTTTTTTTTAGCATCTCTAATTAAAATCTAATGGCTTGGATTTAATTACCTGTCTGCTAAATGTCTTTTAGGAAGGCCATAAATTAATGTACTTTAGAATGAAATGTAAAAATTAATTAAAGTTATTGTTGGCAAAACTGTACTATCTCTGTGTGTGCATGCTCAACCAGTCGAGTGAGCTTATTAGAGAGCAAGTTGTCCTTTTAATGCCTCTTGTCATTATCTGGAAGGCAAAATGTTATTACAGATTGTGCCCTCCAGCACAGGCAGAAATACCTTCTTACATGTCTCTTGCGGTTGAAAATACTTTACGCAGCTGTTTTGTTTTGGCTTCACATTGAAATTTTTATGAGAATAAACAGATGAAAGAAACCATTTTATACGTAATTTAGAAAATTGTTTTGATTATTAGTTTAGTAAATGCTTATGTAACACTCAACATGAGAGTATATCATTATTGTATACAGTAAAAAAAACCCCTGTGTGTTATGAGTTAATTTGCACAGTTGAAATACGCATTGATTGACTCTTTATAAAGCACTGAGTTATTTCATGTTTTCTGGGACTTCAATACCTTTTGAATATTGCCAGTAGCAAAGTGGTTATTGAATCCCATTTATTGTCTCCAGTAGGACAGGCATACCTTCCATTTGAGCATTTCCAACGTGACGGTTGTCGGAAAGCTCTATGGATTTTGGCCATCTGCTTTTTCAGATGCACCCCTTGAAGTAAAAGAATATGCTGCTGAATGGGAACAAGAAGTCTGGGGACTTGGACTGAGCGCCTGGGCTATTGCCTTGTGCCCTCACTGAGACAGGAGCACAGCATGGGTGTCTGGCTCTAACTCTGCCAAGTTCCCTTGCGTCTTAGGGTCCTCATCAAAACAGCCTGAAGACTTCAGGGGAAAGAAAGCTCTGTTAATTCCACCAAAAGGATCAAGCTGAGAGTTCTATCAAAAGAAAAAAACAAGGCAAATAAACAAAAAGCCTACGTGGGAAGTAGTACAGACAAGGCTTTCTGTAAGTGTTGTCGTGCTTCATCCCTCTTTCCTGTTAGTTCTGTGCTACTGACCTGTATCTCTTCCACTCTCATTCCTGGTGCCTGTGAGCCCATGGTGAACTGGTTCAGATATGCCCATCAGAGGGCTGCAGGACTGTAGAAGACTGACAGTTTTGCCAATGGTAATTTTGATTTTTAGGTACCATCATGGATTATATTAGTTTACAGCCCTCCTGCTTGCCCCTGTGTTTTGGCGGGTTTCTGCTTAAATTGGCTTGTTATGGGAGTAGGAGAAGCATGACAGGTGGTGGGAGGGAAGCAATAGGAGCCTTCAGCTGAGGGTAGGTGGGACCTGGTGGCAGTGTGCCACCTAGTTATCAGCTCTTAGGGTGACTCTGTCGTGTTGTGAACCTGCTGCAGTGAGGAGGGCTTAGAATTTAACTTTCTGGTGCAGCTGAAGTCTACTTTCAGCTGAAAGGTGTCTCAGTGTGCTGTCTTAATATGAAGCATTTGTCACTCTGTCACTTCCCCGTGGCACCTCTTAAGATGTTCATTTATCTTACTTTCTGTAAGGTTAATTGTCAAAGGTATGAGATCTGCTAGATTTAGAGTTATGAAGAGTCAGCTGTGACAGGCTGCCTGGGGCTAGTGAGGAGTACTCTTTGGACAGTTTTCCATTGCTTTTAGCTGTTGCATTGTTTTCTCATCTGAGAAAGCTTCTGTTAATTGAACTCTGTAACAATAATGCATTGTAAACAAAGATATTGAAGCATTCAGCAGATTATGTCAGAAAAATTACTATAGCCTTTTCCAAGTTTGTCACCAGTGTATGATAACAATGTGGAAGAAATCATTTCAATAGGACTCTCTCCAGTGATGAGGTCTGTGGTAGAATAGTAACTCATAAAAAAAAAAAAAAAAGGGGGAAAGTCTCAACTTCTGAATACTAACTACGTTTTTTGTGCAGCTGTGCAGGATGCCTTGAAGCTTAGAAGCAGTCTTTACTGAATGATTCTCTATGGTTGAAAACATTTTCACAGAGAAATTGAAATCACTCTTGAAGTCTCAGGCAAGCAGAAAAATTTTGGAATTTTTTTTAAAGATTATTTGAGCTTATGTGCTATTTTCAGAGAAACAGAAAGTAAAGTAGAGCTGAAATGACTAAGTGGAGACCAGTGTTTGCTCTGCTGTTGGTGTTAATGGAGGGAGAACTGGAGACATAAGTAACTATTTTTTTAATCGTTTTATGTAATATCTACATATTGTTCTGTCACTGTATACATACTGCTACTATCTGCAGTTATATGCTAACTACTTACCGAGCAGTGACATGTAGGTAAGTTCGTATTTCCCCCTCCCTCCGCCTCCCATTTCTTTTACTGGGTGTTGTATACAAGTTTTTGAAAAAGATTCTCATTTCATAGGTATGTCAGGTCAGTGTTGGGGTAGGTACTGAGGCAGTGGTGTGAGTATGTGCTGCTCCTCTGCACTGGAAGAGCCAACAATGTCTTTTGAACCCATGGCTTTGCTAAAACCCACTAATTCTTCTCCAAATCCCCCAGTATGTGTGGGCAGGTCTGCCAGAGGGCTCAGGGGAGCTCAAGTGGAGAGGATCTTGTGGTCACTAGTGCTGTGAGCCTGGGAAGCCTGTGTGGATCATGATTCATCTCTGGCTGGGTTTACTACTGAGAAAAACGAGTGTGTGGGGTATTTGTCATTTATTTGGGCTAGAATGTTAGTTTTTTTGTTGCCCGTCTAGACTGCAGAAGTGGCCGTGGTGCTGCAATGCAATTGCTCATAGCAACTGTGAGTTCAGCCTAATTCCCGGGGCTCTGTTCATGGGATTGCTGTGTGCTATTGTCAGTGTGCTAGTCTTCTTAAAAATAAAAGCTTTGGCAGGACATCAGTCTACTCTGCCTGAGAAGGATGGCCTTGGTTGGTGCCAAGGGTGATTAAACTGCAGCAGCGAGGAGGACAGGCTGTTGGGTTCAGAAACTTGGTGGCAGCTCACCTTTTGCTAAAGGGGTCTTTAGTTTATGGGCAGTGAGGAGGAACCCTTTGCTCTCTAGCCAGCTGAGAAGCAAAGGATTGTGTGTTTAAAAAACAATCCTATTTTTGCACAGAGCAATTGGCAATATTTGCCCTGGTTGTGAGTAATACTCTCACTTTTACAAACACCAAAAAAAGAAGCAGTATCCCAAACATAGGAGTCTCTGTGAGAAAGACTCTTTTCTCTCCTTTAGAAAGGCTTTTAATGCTTGGGATGCTGAGAAGAATTTCTGGCCTTACAGTGTGTATTTCATACTCTAACTGAATACTTCTGATATGGGAGTAGAGTTATCTGACAGGATTGTCTCTTGCCTGAAGAACCTACTGTGAAAGGACTTTGTATCATGAAGTATATAAATGTATATATATGAAGTATATATCTGTGCTTTGTATCATGAAGTATATAAGAGGGGAAAAATTGGTCAAGAACAGTGCTATTAGAAATTCTCTGAAGCATTATTTTGTTTTTTAAGCAGCATTATGTTGCTAATTGTGTTGCTAGTATGTACGGGGTGATCTGTATGTTACTTTTTGCTCTTCAAAGGAACTGCTTCTCTTCTTTGTGTGGTTTGTATTAATTACTGGGGTTTATTTTTCTTTCTCTCCTTAGGTCCTTGCTAAATCTAATCCTTAATGAATGCAATCTTAAGGCCAAGAATGTTGTTCCTGTTTTACCCACACGTAATAAGAAGGGTGTTAGAGGATAATTAATTTTATAACACATGGCATTGTATGATGACAGAGCAAGTCTCTCTGCTCTTGCTGGTGCTAAGCATTTCTTGTATGGACATTCTTCTGTTTAGAAGATGAAAAGCACATGATAAACAACTTTTCACAAGCTTCACTAACTTCCTTTTCAAGAAGTCTTTCTACAGTTACTTACGCTCTCAGGTGAAACCACTGCTCGCCTTGCTTTTCCTTTCTGTAAACAAGTGAGCACAAGCATCAGCAGTTTAAAGAGGAATTGCTTGCCTTGTTTTCATCATCTGCTTGTTTAAATTCATGCAGAATTCTAGTTTTCTGGGCTTTTCTTTCATCAGATGCTGAAGGATGGGTACCTGGGCTTTCTGCTCTAAGACTTCTTACAGGGTTGGGTGAACTAGGCTGTTTTTTTTTTTTAGTTAGCTTTTTGATTGTTTTGCCTCTCAGTGGGTCACCTCTTTTGCTAATCCTCAATAGTTTCAGCCTAACTTGTTTACTAAATATAGCTGTCTTGTTCTTTAACTGCTGGTTTCTTAGACTCCTTTCTTGACTCTTTAACAGCTGCACTGCTGCACTTTGTGTGGCAGTGCTGTTCATTGTGAAGGACATGTTTTAGTAAGGATTTGGAGAATCCGGTTTCTTTCTTTGGTTGGTGGTGTTCACTGCCTTTCTGCCCTGTCCAGCGATGTGGGCATGCTCTTTCAGCTTTTAAGCAAGATATTTTTGAGTGCAAATATGTCTTACTGTAGTGAAGCCTAAAATCAGCTCTTCAAAGAAACCTCTAAGACTCAATTTGTGAGTATTAACAGACAGCAGTAGAACTAGGCTTACTTTTTGTGTTTAAATACCTTTTCTTAACTTTCTAGAGCTGCTTACACTTGTGAGTGACTCTTATGCATAACAGAAGTGCAGTGTAAGTGGCAAGAGAGGGAACAACATAGCTGTGCACTATAAATGAATATGATATGTTTTGGAGGGGTACAGTTTTATTGAATTTCAGATGTTGTATTAAAGAAAAATACCTTCTGTTGCCTCTTGCCTGATTCTCTTGTTTCACTGGAACTCCACTCATAGCTGTGAATGCAGTGCTCCAGCCTGGAGTTGGTTCCCATTTCTTCTGCCAGTTTCTTTGGGCTTAAAAAATAAGCAGGGGGCGAGGGGAGTTGGAAGGGAGGCTGAAACCAACCTATTTTATGTTTGAATATATTTTGGATTTGTGTAAACAGTTTTAATTCATCAAGGTAAATTGGCAGGCTTTCATAATTCACTGGGAAAACTGGGAGTTTGAAACCCAGTGGATAAATTAAAGTTAAAAAAATGGTTCTAAGCCCCAGATTTGGCTCCCTAAAGGGATGTAAATTAGTTACATCTAGAAATGTGGATTTAGTTAAAGTAAATGGGAATGCGTTTCCATGAGAACTTTATAATTTTAAAGACAAAAGAGCTGGATTTCTTTATTCTGAGTTGAGGACACAAAAGCAAGTAAGTGGCTATTGACAAGAGAAATTTATATTTGCTGTCCAAACACAGAGGTAATGATTTCACCACTTTTTATGGTATTTAATGAAATTATGACATAAGGGTACTAGAAATTGTTTTAAAATGCTGAAATTCAGTCAGCAGCTGAGGTAAGCAAGCCTGCCCATGCATAACTAACTTAGTAATCCCAAATGTACATAAGACAAATGGTAGAACTGTTAGTTTCCTTACAGTTTAGTATATGTTACTTTTTTACTCTTTTGAGAACAAAAGAAAAATGTTGCATTTACATCAGGGTTCTGATGAGTTTTGTGCCCATCACTGTATGAAACAACAGCAGTAGTGTGGGCTCCAGTTTCCTTCCAGTCTTGTTCTTGGTCATAAGGAGACCGTGCCATTTTCCTAAGACATTTCCTGTTGTGTGCATTACGTGGATCTTTACTTAATTAGAACTCTGAATTTCATTGGCAAGTTCTGTTTAAAAATGGCAGAGTAGAGACCAGTCTTACAGGTTCAGTTTTTGAGGAAAGACATCTCCTCCCCAAACTAACTTTTTTTTTTAGTCTTCATTGTGCATCTTACCGTACCTTTGGCTTCTATAACTAATAGGCAAACTTTGGAATGGCTTTGAACTGTAGATGTAATCCTTTAGGTAGGGCATGACCGACTGAATTCTTTTCCAGGAGCAGAAGATATTGGAAACCTGATCATGTGGAATGGAAGGAAAAGGGTTTCTGTTAAAGGTTTTCTCACACATCTCTGGTTTGATGTAGCTGTGGTGAAGTCGTGCTTTGAGTGGGAGCAGTTCTGAAATGATTGCTACACACCTTCTGTGGGAGTTCTCTGGGTTTCTCTGGGAGCAAAGCCCACTTTGGATATGTTAACATGCATTGCAACTGTTAAGATTTTGGGATTTTTGGAAGCAGTTTCATTGAATGGAATTTCAGAAGAGCATTTCTAAAACATGCTTTTCGGTATTTCCGAAGAGAGGTGTGGAAAGGAGGAACCTTCAGTGGTAGGAACAATAAATTAAACTCTTTTCGGCTGCAAGATTCAGAGACATGGCAATACTCATGTCTGCCTGCATAGTATCACTTAGCTCTTTTTAAACAAGAACTCTAACAAGGGGATAATTACAACTTTGTTTAGCTATGACATTCTGCATTGAACTGCTATCTCCTCCTCTCCCTGCATGTACTGTGCAAATGCCATCAGAGAGACCTGGCAGGAAATCACTGGTTTATGTGGCTGTGTTGCTTTTTTTCTGAACTCTAAACACGTCTGTTAAAGCGATGAGGCAAGGGGGCATCAACAACAAGCAGTCCAAACTCTTTTTTTCTTTTTTTTTTTTTTTTGGGATAAGCATGAAACAGCACCGAGTCCCTATGGACAGGTTTGTGGTAGCTGTAGTAAGCACTGCTTTGAGATGGTTTTAGACTCACTTGCATTGAGGTTGGTGATGGGGAAGATGCATGTCTATTTTCTAAGCATTTAACATAGGAGATGGCATTTTTCCATGAAAATTATATGACATATTTATGAAGTGTAGCAGTGCTGTTCTCCAGATTTGTTTTTTTCCCTGTATTTTCTGTAATTTCTGACTGTAGTATTTTCTGAAGGATGCTTGGAAGGGTGAAGGGTTCATTATAAACAAAGAGGTGAGTGATTGGAGTTATTTTCAAAGTAGGTTTAAAAATGGAATTGCTTGTCTTCCCCTTAAACATAGAGGAAAATGGATATTAGACATAGTTGTAGAAAACAGTAAGCAATTCAGAGTCTTGGAAAACACAATTTTTTTCAGAACACTTGATCTGACTTAGTAGGTTTCATTAGAAGTGATGCTCCAGTATGGCATTATTCCTATGCTGTTTGCTTGAATAGCTAACCCGAACAGTTGGGTACAAGCCCAAGTAGATGTGAATACATATGCATTGCTCCTTATATGCCTTTTCAGTTCTGGACATGAACATACTCAGCAAGTGGGACTTGTACAGCTGTGTCACTGGGATGTTCTGTGGATCATAAGCTCAGGGATGTCAGTGATGTGCCTTTTCCAGGGGACTTCAGTACCATGGAGTAATACAAATACAGAAATGAATCATCTCAGATGTCCTGGTTGCGTGTGAGAGAGTTGCGAGCTGCAGTGTCAGGAGCTCTATCCTCATCCTTTCATGGGTTTGGGAAGAAATGAGTGCTGGCCCCTGAGTGCCATAGTGGTGTATAGTGGAGTGCCTTGGGTGGTGTATCTCCAAAGTCTACCCAGCATATGAGTCAGTAATGGCATTAAAAACTGATATACGTTTTTATGATTTGATTGGAAAATTGTCAATGTGCGGAGAATACAAATAATTTCTGTGTGAGATTAACATCATGCCTCAAGTTTTTACATGCTAGCTGGTTTAGGTGCAAAGAAAAGAGGTAGAAGCTATCAATCTGCAAATTTGTAAACTCTGAGGTTTAGAACCACTGCAGCCAAGGACTGAAAAACAATCCAACTTTATTCATGATGTGGACAAATACAGACTAGAAGTTATTGTTTAATCACACAATGTTTTGGTTTGGAAGGGACCTTAAAGATCTAGTTCCTACCTCCCTGTTGTGGGCAGGGACACCTTCTACTAGACCAGGTTGCTCAAAGTGTCATCTGATGACGAATTTAATTCTAAAATAGACTTCTGTGTTTCATTTTTAGATTCCAAACCTGTTAGTTAATAGTTGTTAGTTATTTAAATATTAGTTAAATATTGCAGGTCATATGCATCAGTTTCTTATTTAGAACTGTTAGGTGTGTAGAGTGTGTGGCACAGGAGTAATAAGAACCCTCCTGTCCCTTTTGAGTGTAACAATTTCATACATAAATTTAAAGTTTGCAAGAATCCCACCTGTAAGGGGGGAGTAGCTCTTGTGATGCTGTTGCATGCCATTCCGGGCTTGTAGGCCTAGCAACTTTGTCATTGTGGGTCTTGCAGTTATTTGGGATCTGTTTTAGAGAATTTTTTTGAAGATAACTTGCCATATGGTTCTATTTTCCACTTTGCTGTTTAAGTAGACAAATGTGCTTTGGTTCATCAGTAAATATCCTACTGGAAGTTCTGTTTTAAAAAATATTTCCAACTTAAATACTAAATGACTTTTTTGTTTCATTTTCTGTGCTAGGCTAGCAATGTTTTTTATGATACCAAGATGCCAGTTTCTGCTTACCCAGTTTTGTGGGCACATTGAGACTAAGACTGGTGACCCTTTCTCAAGTGAGAGCTCAGGGCTATGGTCCAGGTGGCTGTGTTGCCTTGTGCTTCAGTGGGAACCTGAATTCCAGCCCAGAGAGAGGCAGGACAGAGGCTGGCTCAAATTTTTCGAGGATGCTGTGATCCTTCTTCTGCAGTGGAACTCACAAAAAGCACTCGTGAACCTTTAAGAAGTGCCTAGAATGCAGGTAGGAAAAATTACGTGTATATGCAGGATCTGTTCTGTGTAAATGCATTGATAACGTGACTTTGGAGGGATTCAAGCTGTGGACATCCAGATTGGTGGTTGTTACCAATCTCTGATCTTAGTGTACTGCAGAATGGTTTCTTATGAGTTAAATATTGTGGTGTGTATTAGCAAATGCAGAAAACATGATTAGTTTGGAGGAACCTTACATTACTTTTTCACTGGGATAATTTGTCAGTGAGTTGGTGTGGTGTTGTGTGGGACTCTAATCTCACATCCTGTTTACTGAACTGGGATGGGACACAGTTTTCTTTATATCAAGTTGACTGAATTTTGAACAGAGTTTTGATTGTTTATTTTGTATGTGTTTGCTGAGCTTGCTGAGCTTGTGGTTCCGCTACAAGTGTGTTTGTATGTGTGTAGTGTTCTGCTTGTAGAGGAGTACGAAATCATGAGAATATCTAACTTGAATTTTATTAGTCAAGTGCCAAAGTGGTCATCCATCTCAAAAATGAAGAGTGTAAGCTATTTACTACTGTGTTAAGGAATTTCAAAACACACGGATGTAAAGATTGCAAGCTGTACAAGCAGTGTCAGTTACTTTCTCTGTGCCTGCAGAAAGCCTTAAAGCTTAATGAGAGACCTAATCTGAAGATGGTTGGACCTGTGGGTGGNGAGCAGTGCTGTACCTGTATGCTCTGAACCTGGGGTCCTTGTCTGGGTCCAGCAAGGAGTGGTTTTGTGAGAGGGAGGAAGTTGCTTGGTGTGTTGAGTAAGAGCATCTCTTAATGAAGTGAGAATGTTCAGCTTCCACTCCCACAGGGATCACACACAGAGCATTTTTTCCTTTTGCTTTTACAGAGGGCTTGGGTCTCTGATGCCTCTGTATTCAGTCTCTTTACTCTCATTTATTTGTCAGGTCTTCCTGCTTTGAGTGGTACTGAAAGTGTGGGACACCAAAGAGTCAAATGTCTGTCCTTTAACTCAGATACTTATGGATTGTAAACTATGACTTTATTCTGGATATAATGAAGTCAATAATAAAAGAAAATAATCCTGTTAGTGTTGACAGAGCAGAGATTTTACCTTTTGTTTCTCTCTCTGTCTATCAGTTCAGTTATTGCCAAGCTAAATAATACAGGTATATGTGTAGAAGTTCTTGCTAACATGCTTTTAATTATCTACATTTACTTAATTATTGTTTGCAGGAGAAATTTCAATTTCCTGTTTCTGTATCTACAGCAGCCTTACCAGCAGAAGGTCTCTAACTTGGCTGCTGCTTTTCGAGAATGAATGGCAACATTTGCTGTTTGTTTTTTACAGACCACAAAGGGTTGTTTTTTCAAAGCTATAGATAAAATGACAGGGAATTGCAGGACGGTGAAAGAGAATTGACAAGAAAGCATTCATAGAGCATTTGCAGCTTATAACACACATTGTATTTGTTAGTATATGTGGATTTGTTTGATAGGATCACTTACATCTGACTCTCAGCCTTTAATTGAAGTTAATTTAAACAGATAAAATTTGAGTAGCCCTTGTTTTTGTTTCCAGAACTTATTGGGAAGTTTCCAGACTTTAGTGTGCGCATGCATCACAGAATCACAGAGTATTCTGAGTTGGAAGGAACCCACAAGGGTCGTCAAGTCCAACTCTTAAATGAACGGCCTGTACAGGGATCAAACCCGTAGCCTTGGTGTTATCAGCACCGGGCACTAACCAAATATATACACTAACACACCCACTGACACCACTTCCACCCCCTCCCTCAGTTTTATTTAAAGAAATCAAAGTCGGGCTTTGTTTAGTCAGTAGCTGAACATGTCAAAGAATGCCATTACAGCTTGTTCTGGAACTGGTATATTACATTTTCAGCGGCATCTTCAACAGATCTTTTTGACCTTATCAAAAACTCCATAAAATCATTGCGTAGTGCTCCTGTAATGTCATTGAAGTATGTATGCATTCTTCAGTTGAAACACCACTATTATAGAGTTGTAGAGTTGTTAAAGTTGGAAAAGAAATCTGGGATCATTAAATCCAGTTGTTAATCCAGCACTGCCATGTATGCCACTAAACCATGTCCCCAGGTGCCTTATCTAGATGTGTTTTGAACACTTCCAGGGATGTTGACTCTACCACTTCCCTGGGCAGTCGATTCCTATGCCTGACCACCATTTCTTTCAGTGAAGAAACTTTTCTGAATATCTAATTCAAGCCTGCCCTGGTGCAACTTGAGGTTATTTCCTCTTGTCCTACCACTTGTTTCCTGGGAGAAGAGACTGACTCCCACCTTATATATAACATATCTGTTGTGTAATATAGCCCTATTTGGAAGTAGTTTTTTGTATGTGTGATTAAACCATATTTTAATTTCCTGACAATATTATTGGGTCTTCATTGTCTTATGCATTGCAGTAAGTATTTTGGTTTGCAAAACTTTAAGCTCACTTTGAAGTAGCTTTTTTTTCCTCTTTGTCATATTGCTATTTACATAGTCTTTTGCATATAGTATACAGATTAAAACCCAAGATACCTTCAAAGTTAAACTAATTAGCAGGTAAAAGAAGATAGAAATCTTTGGTAGAAAGAAGTGACTTGCTTAAGATGAACAAGAAACTGCATTTTTGCCAACAGCTCTTCTGTACTATCATATGGTCTTTATGTATGTATATTTAGAAGAAAAATGGGTAGGGGTAGAGTTAATCAGATATGAAATATACTTTTGACTTACTGTGAATAAGCAATTTCGTAGTAGGGAAGGGAAAGGAAGATGTCTGCCCCTGGACAAAAGGCTCCTAATCAGAGGCTGTAGGACTCACCCTTGTCTAGTCTCTTGGAGGTTTTACAGGGATGCTAACAAGCTGCAGCTGCTGAAGGGGTGCTCTTCATAGCAACTCATGTTTCTTTCTGTTGTGTTAGACTGCCATAACATGTGCTCCTCACTATAAATATCTAGATTGTCCAGTGCTGTGTAATTTTGTAGAAAATCCAGTATCTCTATGGATGTTTTGTTGTGATTATTTTTAAAAAAACTTTTATTTCATGTGGAATATTACTTTCTGTTTTTCACTGAGTGCCATTTAACTTCAAGTTTTTACTCTTGAGGTGGGACCCGAGTGTGTTTGCTGTTAGAATCATAGAATCATGGAATCAGATGGGTTGGAAAGAATCTCTGAGATCGTCAAGTCCAACCCTTGATCCACTGCCACCGCAGTTACTAGACCATGGCACTAAGTACCACATCCAGTCTTTTCTTGAATACCTCCAGGGACGGAGAATCCACCACCTCCCTGGGCAGCCCATNGTCTAAGTGTGGCCTCACCAGTGCTGAGTACAGGGGAAGAATCTTAGTTAGCTGCTAAGCTGCACCTAATCCTTGAAGAGGAAGGCAGGGAAAGGTGCTGGTCATCATGCCTGCATACTTGACAACAGAGAAAGATGATACTGCAGTTTGTCTTCCTGTTCAGGATTGTTGCTTTAGAGAGAATTGTGGAGGTGACATGAACTTAGCATTTCTTTTTATACATTAAAAATACATAAATTGTGAAATGGGGAGACCTGTCTTTAATTTGTACTGTCTTTAATTTGTACCTCATGGATTCCTTATTCTCAGCTGGTGACTGCACTTCTATTGATGCCCTGGCCTTGAATCCCTAACAGTGTGTCCCCAACCCTGTGGTGGTGACAGATTAAAGTCATCCCTCAAATCTGATGGCCTGAGTGGTATGCAGGCAGCAGGGCTATCACAGCCCTGCTTTACAAATAATTCTGTTAGTCCAAATCTGGTGGTGCACAGCATAAACCCCATGTACTGCTGTTGTGCCCTTGCTTGTCATAAGCTACTTTTTGTCATGTCACCCTTCTTCTAATCTGTGCCACCCTCAGATGGTGACTTTCAGCGCTTTCAGTGTTAAAGAAACAATTTTCTGCCTCCTAGAAGCAGCTGTTGGAATAGGTTTTAGCCACTGACCTTGTGTGCTACGTTAACCATTAATATTCTCTTTTTGGAAAACTGAGTCACATTAATGCTCTGAGAACTTGATGTGTTGCTGGATCACTGCCAGGATCTTAGAGCGTGAGGATGCTGCTGCAGCATTATACTGACTGTTTAGTCCAGCAAGGATCTTCTCTTCAGTTCTCTTCCAATGAGAACCATCCTTCTTATTTAATAAGATGATGGGTGCCATATGGCTTTCTTCATTACCCTCTTCTCTTCTTTTAATTTTTCCTGTGTACTTCTGTACTAAAAACATCAGGAGGACCATCTTCCATGCTAGTAAAACACTGAAAGTAGGTAAGTTTCTTCTTTTTTTTTTTTTTTTTGGGACAGTTTATTTGCTCACAGTTTTATGAATTTAGAAATTGTTTAATTAACATTAGTAAAATAGACTCCTAGAATTCCTGAAGACTCTTACATTTGTGGGATTGTTTTGATATTTGGATTTTGTAATCATTTTTCTTTTGCTTGCAGAATAGTTAATGCATTGTACTATGAAAATAGCAAACAACTTTTTTTTGCAAAATAGAGCCACACTTTTAAAATGTATAACAAATAATCTTATTTTAAAGGCCTTTTTATTAGAGTTTTTTTATAATCTGAGGTACATTCCACTTCTTTGTTAATCATTATGGTTTGATTATTTTATTTGATATAACTCACTTTCCCAAGGACTTTTATTGCAGCAATTACACATGCAGCACAAAACTTAGAAGGAAGTGCAACATCAGATCACTGGAGATTCTCTGCTACTTTTACAGCCATTTTTATGTTTTGTGGTGTTAATGATTTCTTGCTGTGCACGTTGTGTTCCACAAACGTCGTGTATGTTGTATCTGTTTTATTACTGAGAATATTTCTTTGAACCCAGATACATCAATGTAATTAGTAGGAAACCTATCTTTTGGTTTTTAATTGAACACACAGTTGTATTTAAGTGCTTGCCAGTGCTGCTTCCTTTATTGATCTAGCAAGTGACTTGTAGCAGTCATATAAAATAGTTATAATTACCAAGAGGTGGTGCAGTTCTTCTGTTACATATTGTGGTCTTTTTATTGCCATATGTGGTGTTCTGCCATCATTTTGCATTTCTCTTTCTACTCCCTTTTGAGTAAGCTGCACGTTGAGCAGTTCACCTACTTTTTCTACCTACCTCAGTTTTAGTTTGGAGTCACTAATTTATAGTGTTTTGGTAGCACAGTGTTCTTGTTTGTATGAAAACATCTCTAAAAGTGTCAGCAAGAGCAAGCTGGATGGATTCAAGTTCTGGTTGTGTTTTCACTACATTCCCTCATTGGGTGATGGACAAGACACTGCTGCCTTTGGGACTGTGCTTTGCTCTGTATGTGCAAGCTGATCTGCATGGTACTGTGCTGTACTGGACTCAGGAGGAGCTGTATCCAGTCTGGAAGTGTTCCCTGAAACTCGTGGCTCAAACCATGTGGTGCATGAAGCTGTTGGAGGACCACAGGGGGCGGGTGAGTGACAGCTCTGGAACCAGAGGACAGCGAGCTACCCCGGGGCATTCAAGGAGAGAGCTCCTGAGCATGGCTCTTCTACCTTGGGAAAAAAGGGAATTTTTTTTTTTCCTAGTCCACTTTTATAACCTCTGTTCAGGTCAGTACTGTGTACGGACTGTATTTGATGGCAGGAGGGTGAAAAAAATGAAAGGTGAGCACTTGAAGCCCAAATGAGATTTTGTAGAAAATGTTTAGGACTAGCAGTGTGCCTGTCAGTGTGATAATGGGTATGTTTCTGCAGAAAATCAGCATATATATATGAATATATCTCCTTGAGGCATGGCTGCAGAGCTGGTGCTGTGAGGGGGAAAAAATGACTTGATACAGTAGTGGAGCACTTGGGGAGCCATTTGGATACTGTTAAACGTCCCACGTTCTTTCCAAAACCCAGCAGCTTTCTTCTCCCTCTGCTCCTTTTCCTCCACTTCCTCCTTTCCTTCTGACATCCTCAAAAAGGGTGTGTGAATAGACAAAACGTATTTTCCTTTCCAAAGCCTTCTTTTTTCTGTGGACGTGTAGCATTAGACTGTGTCATTGTGTCATCTCAAAAATCATATTTAAACAAACATAATGTGGTTTTTTGAACCAAACCAACCCCAGCCTTGAAATCTGCTAATGATATAATTATCCTGTTTGATTATCATTATTTGTCTAGATGGCCTTGTTAAGGCAGTTGCATGTTCATTCCAGATGCAAAAATGTGTTTTAATTGGTTTTACTGTTGCTGTATGTTAAAAGAGAAAAGAAGCCAACCTAATTCTGCCTCTTAGAATGCATGCATTTTATGGAAATAGCGTGATATTAATGAATTAATAACTTTAACTTAATATTTAATTTACAAGACCAGGTTGTGAGCTTCATATTCTAGAGCTGGTATGTTGTGGAGCAGCTAATCATAGGAAAGGCAAATAAGTATCAGATTGCAGAATTGTTCTATGTTAAAAATGTGACCATATGTGCCTCTGAATAATTCCAGATGGGAAGGCTGCTGTTTTATAATTTGTTTTGTATTTAATTTCTTTGGAGTTCTTTTTTTTTTTTTTTTTTCTGTGAACAGACCAACCCATACATATATTACCAGAAGAAAAAAATAAAGGAATGCAAAATGATAGTTTATATCAGCAGAGGTTGAGGTTGGAAATAAGAAAAAATTTCTTCAGAGTAAGAGTTTTAAGGCATTGTCCAGGGAAGTGGTGAAGTCACCATCCTTGGAAGTGTTCAAAAAACATGTGGATATGGCACTCGAGGACATGGTTTGGTGGTGAACATGGTGGTGGTGATGGGTTGACGCTTAGACTTGATGGTCTGAAATGTCTTTTCCAACCCCAACAATTCTGTGATTGTTATTAGTTTGCTAACTGTGCAAAACCCACTCCCCAACGTTTTGGTTGCATACCTGAGCTAACAAGGATGTTGTCAGGTTTAGATTGGTCATATAGACCTTTACATATATCATCATTATGTAGTCCCTAAGTGATCACAGTTTACAGCACAATTCTTTTTTAATATGTATTTTTTAGAGGCATGTATAGTGTTCCCAGAGTGAATGTGAAAACTTTCTAATAAAAAGGAAAATATTTGAAAAAATTATAAACCTCTGAAAACAGTATTATAATGAAAATTGTTTTGCAGCCTTGGCTCTGGCTGCCAACAGTAGTGCACCCTGCAAACGCTTTTGAAAGGAACATACTCCTGAGAGCTTGTCAGTTTATTCTGAGTCCCTTCATACAAAAAAAAAAGAATAGAGTACTTTGTGTTTATCAGGTAATTTTAAGGACTCTTGTGTTACAAAAAGAACCTTAGAAATAGACATAAGCTGAGTTCATGTTGTCAAAGGCAGTGACTGAATATTTCATTTCAGTAATTGTAGCTGCATTCTCATGGTAAGGTGAGAAGAATGTAATTTTGTGTTGTAGTTAATGAAGTCATAGTTGTTCCTGTATCTGAGATCACATGGGACTCCCTTGCTTCAGGAGTGGGTTGTAGTAATCCTCTTACCCTCCAACCCTGGGCAACTTGATCATTCTTGATCCCTACATGGAATGCCTGAATTGTGTTTCTGGCCCTTATTAGTCCTAGTTTGTTTATTCTTTATGATAGGGGCACTAGAATATCCCAAGGTAGGTCAGGATGATCATTGCAATTTTTACTATGTGTGTCTATTTGTTTTTTCCTTGAGTCTTTCTATATACTAATTCCTCACACAATTTAACAGTATTTTATAAGTCAGTATTGTATGCGTAAACAACTGTACCTGTGTCATTATTTATTTTTGATTTCACTCAAAACATCACATGGAGTCTGTGTGCAGCATGTTAATAACACAGATCAAAAGTGCATGTTCCAAGTTGGTTTTTCATCTCCATCCTCCCTTTTTTTTATTTCTGCTACCATAGTCAAATTTCAGGGGCTTAAGAAAGTCTATGGACTAGTGTACTAATAAAGTAAAATGTAAGCATTTACTTCATGGCAGAAGAAAGATTTGGTTTTGGCCATGACAATTACTAAGTCAGAATATCTAGAAAACTCATTTCTGTGTCTGGGAACTTTATCCTTCTTTTACTACTTCTTGGGTAAGTATTGATTAAATTATTGATTATTCGGGAGCTATATGAAATATAAAATACTTCAGAGCCTTTTGGCATTTAAGGCGTTAGAAGCTTGCCCCAATGACTTTCAAGGGATCATTTAAGTAAAGAGGTTCTTCATGTGCTTTGGTGAGGTATTAACTCTGTGTCTGCAAGATGTAGTTTTTCTTTAAGTAATGCAAGAAAAGAGTTCTGTGATATGCCCTTTTTACAGTAAGTGTAAACTTGAGTAAATTTTTTTTGAAATCAGCTCAGTTTCAACCAGTGTTACAAATATTTGAGATTTAAGAGAAATCATCTTGATTTTTCAAGAAGCAGCATCTTTGTGGAAAAGTGCAACTTGAGTAAAATAGTTTCTGGAGTACAGAACCTACTGTACAGTGCTATTTCTGAAATACTGCTAGGAAAGAGGCCAGGATTAGAAGGGGAGCAAAATTTAGCAGTAGGGGGACTGGGATTGCTAACGATAAACTTTTTCTCATGCTTGTGACTGTACAGCTTTTCTGCAGGAGTTCTTTAAAAGAGGGATATCATGATATTTCTCTTTGTGCTCAAGTACTTCTGTAGTAATTTTTATCTCTGGTTTATACTTTTTATTTGTTCAAATTCTGTATTTTAAAGGGTTTAGTCACTTTTCTATGAAACCTTTGCCCTGGCCCCTCAACATGTTAGATGAAAACAGTCCTTTGCAGCTAGATATTCCTGTTGACTGGCTTGTTTCTTACACAGTGTCTAAGTTTAAATATATTCACAAGCCCTTGTGTTTAAGGAGGAGAGTATTCCCTTGCAGTTGTTTTGAGAAACCAAGGAATGAATGAGCTTTTGCAATATTACGTTTACGTGCTCTGTTGCTTTATAAGAACTTCCTCAGAAATGCTGCTTTGCAAATGAAATTCTATCTACTGTTCAGTTCATTTTAGAATTAAAAATAATTTCTCTGGTGAGCAGTTACCCTGGAAAACTTGCCTTGACAAGTAAGGCTGATTAGAATGCATGGTTGAGGTGTTTTTTGCCTGCATTTTTTTATTTTTAATGGCTGATGTAGCAGCAGTGAGGCACCATCTGGCATTTTTTAAGGTTTGTGATCATTCCTCTGCATCACGATTTCAGGAAGACACTGTCACCACACCCACCAGCAGCTCCCTTCTTCTCTAGGGACTGCTTTTCCTGGTATTTCCTATGGTGCCTGTGGGATTCAGCTTTCAGAAGCATTTTGTTTGACTTGTTCCAGGCAACTGGATTTTGCTCGAGAGTCCGAAGCCCACGAGAAAAACCATTGCAAACTGGCAACACCTGCCTGCATGTGCTCTTGCAAGAGATGGGAGGCTGGTGGGGGTGTACATGCATCTGGGACTTGGAGTTACTTACGACAGAAACTGTGTTTTGCAGCAGAAGTGTCACTCAGTTCAGCCAACACCAGTTTTCTGTGCAGAGCACAAGGAAAATGGTGTGGAGTGGATGCATAATCAGCTTAACAAATGGCTTCATAGGTTACATTCACTCTTTCTACTACTGTTGGCTAGAAATTAGGCATGAAGGCCACAGGTCCATATGGAAGTAATTTGCTGCAAATATGAAGAATTAAGATTTGAAAAAAGGATAGGGACGCTATAATGGGAGGTATGGTTGCCTCCCCCAGCGTGTTCTTCCACTCAAGCTAGTGGTGTTTCCTGAGGTGAAATGTGGGCTACCAGGAGACAAGAGGCAGTATTAAATCTTGAAGTGAACTCTTAAATGTTTAATTAATATACTACATTAGACTACAGAAATCTGAAGACGTGAGGAGGAGAGGGTGCCTTAGGAGCACAGGCAATTGCAATAATCAAAATGTATTGCAAGTTAAGGTGATGCATTGCGTAAAAATCTAGGGTATTGTTGAGTGTCAAAACAGCGGGATACAATTCATTTCTTAATAGAGAAATTCATCTGTGTTACTCAAAAATCCCCCATGCTATGGCGTTTGGCATGGATATGTTTATACACAGATGATATTTGGTTTGAAAGGCACCTTTTGATTACTTTGCTCTTTCTATATGGGTATGTTTGAGGTTTTTAGTGTGAGATACCTAAAGAAGAAAACAGTAGACATGTTCTTGATTCTGCAAAACAGTGATGCACCTCCTGAGTAAAACTGCTAACAAGGAATTGTAGCTGTTTAAAAACGAGTTGTAGCAGGTGTTCTCTGGTTAAAATGCTTAAATATAAATGTTTCAGTCCTGTATATCCCTAACTGCACGGACAATGGTTTCTCCAGCTCTTTTTGGTGGTCTAGTATGATTAATTATCCAAATAAGCAAATCTGAAGTGACATGGGGGTCAAAAAAGTGCAATTATACAGTTTTATTTTTAGTAGACACATCTAAACCTCCAATTTGTCTAACCTTCTGTGGTACCAATATTAGCTGCGCTACATGCTTTCTTCAAATGTCTAAGTGGTTATTCAGCTTTTCTCCATTTTATAAATGGATTCACCAGATGTATCTATTTAAATCATGTATTTCTGATGCTACACTATCTTGAGTCATGAAGTCTCACTTGCTCAGACTGCATTTTTGTAAATGACACTTGACACGCCAGCAGACAGGAATTCAGAAACTGGTAAGTGTTGGCATCTTTAGTCACTGATCACATTCTGCCACACGTTCTCTCTCTCAAAGATGTTCTGAGGTATGTTTGGGGTATTTTTCCCCCTCCCCTTGCATCTGTTCATGTAGGGCTTATTCTTTGCTTGTTAGCTAATTTGCAGATGCCTTAGTTTTATTTCTTTTTGCAATCAAGGAGCTAACAAAAACTGTTGAATTTATTTAATGTGTATTTGTATGTAGCTTACCTTACTGGGGTAGGTCGCTTTGCTTTGCCAGAATGTAATGTGTGCTCAAAGTGTTAATTTGCAGCTTGGCAAGAATGGTGAGGATTTAGCATTTGACATCTTTTCCTGTGTTTTTGACAGCATTCCTGCAGTACCTATTCAATGTGTTTGAATGTATTCCTTTCATCACAAGTCTCAGAAGACTTAATGTTTTGGCCAGCAAAACAGAGGATCTTCTACTGAATAATTTCTTCCTCCTTTTCCATTCTCTTTGTGATCTTTTTGTTCTTTTCCTTTTTTTTTCACATGTATGCTTGTATAAATTGCACTGAGTTCCATAACTATTTGTACAGCTCATGCAACCTCTCTTGCAAGAGAGACTATGTTTTCCAAGTGTCAGAATTGCATTCTTAGTAAGGGATGAATGCTTGCAACATGTCTCAACCTCTATTTTTTAATTGCATATTAGTGCATAAATTCCCCAGTATTTTAACTTCTGTAGTTGCTTTCACCTAAGTTAGGTCCCCTTGGTCTCCCTGATTTGCTCGTGGGCTTGTTTGTAAAGCCCACAATTTTAAGCAACATGGAGGGAGTGAATTTTTTTTTTTTTGTTGGTGTAGTGCTGGATGAACCTGCTCTCTTCTGTCTCCCTTCATTCTTCCCCACAGGCCATCAATGTAAACAAAATTCTTCAAAATAGGAATTTGCAAATGAAAATAGAATTTTCAGGAGAGTAGATGAAATATGTCCTTGTAATTACAGGAAGCAGGAAGGTCAGTGTGTGTCTAAGAGATAGCTTATCTGGTCTTTGGGTTCTGCTGGCACCTATGTTTTTCATCAGTGTATGTTCCTCTTGTTCTACCTTGCCAGGAAATCTAAATTATGGCTGGATTCCAGTCCTTGTAGTAAAGTTCAGTTAGACTTCTGAAGATAACTCGGACTTTAGACACACAGTATCTTAAATATATTTATTAGCAAAAAGTAATAATTGCTTCTGTATTCCATATGTAGGGTAGACTGGTTTCACATTCTCCAAAGAGGTGGAATACTTCTGTCCACTCCGGGCTTAAACTATCGGATATCGAACAACCAATCCCTTACTCTCTTCTCCTTGACAGACTTTCTGTTGTGAGGACTATCCACCAACGTAAATCAAAGTTATCACAACAGACTGTCCTGAAGTTTTTTCAATCCGTGCAACAAAACCCGCTCTCCTTGCTGGGGGGTTCTGTTGATTAACAACAGCTGAATTTCTGGCCCAGCATGCCCAGTGCTCTCAATTCCCAAACATAACCATACTGGCTCTGCGACATTTATACTGGAGGAAAGTTTGTTGTGTCAGCTGTGTTACAGAAAATCTGTTTTCCCTGGGCTGTTAAGTTACAGACTTTTCATTGTGACTTTGGCTGCCTATCAGATGCTTCTATTTAAACAAACAAGTTTCTTCTCCAAGTTTTCCTGAAGATGTCCTGCAGTGAAGTATCTCTGAGACAAAATCAGTGTACGTATGTATTTAATAAGTGACATCAGAATTTGTTCAAACACACTGATAAATCAGTCACTGAATTGTGTTTTCAAAGGAGGTTCTAGTGGGAGTAAACCAGCAAATGAATTGTAAAAATTTCCATTTCAAAAAACGTAACCTTTTGTCTCAGATGCTTGTTCCCCTTCAAACCAAATCTCTGCTACCAGCATCTGTGCTGCCTGTGTTGTTGCTCAAAGGTGAGCCACAGAAAGGTATAATCTGCCATATTTAAGGTAGAAGTCCTTATATGTAGATACATCAGAACAACTGTGTGTTAGCATTTCTGAATTTTTTTTTTCTTCCCCTTTCCCTTTCCCATGAGTTTTGAGCCAGCAATTTGGAGCATCTGCTGACAAGGGTATGTCAAAAGACTGTAGAGTAGTATCTTCTATTCTTGCATTTTGGCTGGCAGTGCCTTTTGGCTTGCTGGTACATTACATTTGTAATCTTATACCATGCATACTCTCCTAGAATAGATCATAGAATCACTGAAAAATGTAGGTTGGAACCGCTGGAGGTCATCTGGTCCGACACCCTCCAGCTCCAGCATGATGGCTTCAAAGACGGATAGTGTTACTCAGGTCTTGCTCCAGTTGAGCTTTGAATATCTACAAGAAGGGAAAGGCTTCAACTCTGGGTACAAAGGAAAAAAAAAGTGGATTGAGGGTGTTACAGAGCTAAAGCAGATTGCTGAGCTGGAGTTTCCCTTGTTGACTCTTCTCTTTGCATCTCTGAAGAGAGTTTGGTGCACTTTTTTTCTTGTAGTCCCAGCTCTAGGCCTATAGGCTGAACGAATGTAGTTCTCACAGCCTCTGTGTGCTGCAGCCTTCTTGCTATTGACTCTCTCCAGTTAGTCAATCTGCTCTGCACTGGCATACCAACCTGGGTGTGTGTTTAGGTACCACCCAGATGGGAATAATAATTTCTGCCAGTGTGTTGGCTGCAATTCTGCTCAGACAGCCCAGTGCATGGTCAGCTTTAGTTTCTGCAAGAATATGCTGCCTGACCCCTTTCAGTTCATCCACCTGTGGATCTAAAAATGGTTCCAAAGACTGTGTTTGTCTTTGCTGAATATTATGGGACTGCTGTCGAATCAGTCTTCCAGTTTGTCCTGATGCTGGGGAGTAGCAGTTATACACCCCACCATTTCAGTCCTTCCCAAGCTTGATGTCATAGATAAATAGAATTGTTTAGGTTGGAAAAGACATTTAAGATGATCAAGTCCACCCATTAACACAGCACTACCAGGTCCACCACTAAACCATGTCCCTAAACCTTATCTCCATGTCTTTTAAATTCCTCCAGGGGTGGTGGCTCAACACAGAAGTTATTTATTCAATGTGATCTGATTTTTTCCCTTAAACTACCTTAGGAGTGGGGTATTGATTACTATTAAATGGTATGAGAGTGTGTCCATCCCATTGACCAGATGAAGCAGTATTGACCTGGGTAATGACCCATGAGGGACACCACTTGAAATCAACTGCCAGTAGGACCATTAGACCACAACCAGTGCATTTAAAGCCTGGTGACCCAGCTAGATTTTCATCCCATTTCTAAAACTAATCATGTATCTTCTTCTCTCACCCAATCCTTACATTTCAGCAATGCAGATTTAATAAAGAGATTAGTGGAAAGCTTAACAGTGGAACAGAAATTGTTCATATTGTCGACTTCTAAAAATGCATCATCACGTTTAAGGGGGAATTGGGAATTGTTTGTGAAGAAACAGAATCCAGCAGAGGAATTTTTTGTTTGTTTGTTTTTAGCCAGTCTGTATTTGTGAAAGTGGCACATTCAAAGTGATTTGACCTGAAAAGAAATTAAAGGGAAAATTGCAATTGACTTGAGTTAATTTTTTTTTGGTACTAATTTACATTGTTTATGCTTAATTGCACTGGTTGTGTGTAGAAGCCCTTTATAGGAAAAGCAGTTGAGGAAGAGGGGTTTTAAAGGAAATGCATGACAGTAAAACCACAAAGTATCAGGAGGGTTCAGCATATTGGAACTATTTTTAGATCATTTTCTTTAAACTCACTGAAGTTTTAAAGCTGTATGACTTTTTTCTTTTTTCCTTTTTTTTTTCCCCCTGTAAGATTTGTGAGACTCTTTTGTGGATGTGATGGCAAATTATCGTTTATTAGTCAGAATTTGTTTTGTAAATTATTCTTTGTCTGAAAACTAATTTGTTTTTGGTTTCGATAACCCCAAGGTCTATAAGCATAACTGTCCTGAAACACTTGGGCTCATCCTAGCTGTGAGATGTGGCTCTGGACAGGGTTTGACTGAGGCATGGTGCAGGGGTCCTGTGTTACTGGACAGTGAGACAATTTGTGAGAGTGTTGGGAAGTCGCAGATAAATACTGTGGAACTTGCTAAGGAGAAAACGGGCATGGGAGAGCATGTTTCCAACCCAGGAACAACTGGTGTCTCTGAGTTTTGTGGAGCGTTTTCCCACCATGTAAATGTGAAGAATGGAGTTGCAAATAAGGGAAAACACTGTTTGGGAGGAGGCAGGGTTTCCAGTGTTGCACAGCACCTTAACGCTGGAATACTTCAGTCTAATAGTCCTGTCTTAAGGGAGGATTAGTATGATAGTCCTGTGTTTTGTTGATTGTAGGGATTTTATGCCTCTTTTCCCACTCTTCCTCCCTGACACATCCCTCTCCATCCCCTTCTTCCTCCTAGGCAAACTCGCCAGCGCCCACCACAATCTGCTGCATTGGCAGATGTGTGCAAACGGGTATATTGTGCTTCAGATATATACATATAGCTGTGCATTATGCAGGTGAATCTTGCAACATGCCTTAGTACATTAATTTTGCTAACCATTATTACTTATGTGTTCTTTTATTGTTTGATTTGGACTTGAAAAGGTTTGCCAAACCAGCAGTGTATTTGCCAGCCAGCCTTGATTGTCAAAAGATACACAAGTATGTTGGCTTTGCAAGTGGACAAGTGGTTGGTAGATGAATTAAATGGATCCATGAAAAGAAAAATCTCATCTATGATGCACCCTGATGAATGAACATACTTTTTCAATATCCCATAACTGACTTGTATTAGCAAATTTAATGGTCAGAATATTACCCGCAGAAGAAAAATTGTTGGCAGAGATCAGAAGTAGTGTTCTGGAAATGAGCAAAAAATTGTTTTTGAAAATCTACCTATGATTGTTTTTCTTCTAATTGTTGATACAATGTGTTTGAAGGTTATATAAAACTGTGCAACACTTTCTCTCCAAATAGATTTAAACCCCCTCCCCCCCATAAAAACCTAAGAACTCTTGGAATATATTAGGAAAAAATTCCAGGTATGAATTTATACAGCTGTGCATGGTACTAGAGATACTGACTTGTCAAATATAAAGGAATATAAATATAAATGGAGATGCATTGACCTTTTATTAACACTTGAGTTTGCTGGAAGCACAGAATGAAATAATGATCTATTGCTTAAGGTGCTGGACGTATAGATTGATGCCAGCTGGAATACTTACAAGAGTAAGTATGTATAGAAGAAAGAGAACACCTTCAGTTTTGAGTAGAAGTCTGTTCACTATACCTTGAGGAGTAGTCACTCTTCTGAAAATAATCTGCTGTCAAATACAGGGAAAAAGTGACAGCTGTCAATTTGCAGCCTAGTAAGTGGGTGCAAATTTTTTTTGTTGTTGTGCTTTTTTTTTTTTGTGCCTTTTTTTTTTCCTCTCTACATGTTATCTGAACCTTGTCTTGCTGTGGTTGAATATGGAATTGAGCAGCAATGCATATCTGCCAGAAGGAGCTGCAAGTTCACCTTAAACTGCTGTTTTAGTGAGAGAGGACTTCGGTGTTGGGGAAGATTGGGGCAGGATTTAGAGAGGGAAAAGCTTAGGTGCAGAAATTTCACTTATAGTGCCACAGGGAGAAATCATGTATTCTGGTTTTTATTTTATTGACAGAGTCAGTCTTTAATAACAACTCAATTTATATGTGAAAATATACCTGTAGCTTGTGGATGTGATACAGTGTAAAGCACTTTATCAGATAACGATGTTAAAGTTGTGCCCTTTCACTGACCTTTTTGATATCCCCCCCCTCCGCAATAAACAACATGGTATAAATATTGTACTCTTTTTTTTTTTTTTCCCAGTTCCATAGGTTTAAATCTTACTAGCAATTCTGAGAAAGATAATTACCAGAAGCTTTTATTGTGTTTTTCCAGGAACACCCTAGTATCTCACAGGATACTCCATCTTAAATGCACGGTTCTGGTTACATATGACTTTCTTTTCTTTTTAGGCTGTGATGTAACTTTCTCTTTGGGTTTCTTTTTAGTGGCTGGTATTATACTTTTAGATAAGATTTTTTTTAATTCAAAGTTTTGCATCATTTCAGTAGATTATGTAGTTTCAACTGTAATGAAGCAGTGGAGTCTGAGCTCTGAAAACATGAGATTTTAATAGAGTATCAGGAAGAAAGCTGGTGATAAATTTAATACGAACCTTGAATTTGTCTTTGTTATGAGTTGCTGAAATAGAAAGTTAGTGTATTGTTTTGATACTGAGATTTGCTATGTTTCTGCTATGCAGAGGTCTTGCCCGAAATTGCCTAAAGTCAATTCTGTAATGCAGGAGCTCTTAGGGTTTTCTGTTGTATCAATCGAGCAGATCTGGAGCTAGTGTTCAGTCCGTAACAGCATTACATTTTGCATTCAGTGAACACTGTAGCAGAACATGAAGAACAAACTTCATTTCTGCAGGGGGCAGAAAGTCTGCAGTGAACAAATATTGTTTTCTTTATTTCTGTGGTTTACATCAAGGGATATCCAGAAACTGTCAGAAGAAAGGGGTGCGAGTATAGCTAGAGTTAAAATGAAAGAATAAATGAAATTAAAAATAAGGTTGGAGCTGAAATTAAAAGACAGTTTAAGAGATCTGCTCACTTACTTCTATATGATCAGGCCCCAAGATTCATCCAACTGACAGTTTTTTACTGCAAAGTGAAAGAGAAATGCAGACTTTGCTGCTACTTTCCTCAATGTTTTTTTTCCCCTTGCAGATTTAAAGTGCTAACTGAAGTTTTAGCTGCTCTGTGTGAGTATGTATGTGTGACTACATATGAATAAAGTTCAGACTGGAAGTAATACTTAGTAGCATCACACCTGAAAAAGTGGAAATCTCCCTTGGTGATGTGCTGGCCTTTTCTCCACCACCATCTCTTGCTCTACTCCATCCCTCTGCTCCTCTGGCTTGGCTGCTCTGTTTTCTTATTTCCCCAGATGCAGGCAGGTGCTTAAATCAAGTTCCTGTCAGGGATTAGCAGCTTTTTCCTCTTTGTTGGTGGAATTTGGTAAGATCCTGAGGGCACTTGCTCCAGGAGCTGGGAAATTGTGTTGCAGTGTGTTCCAGTTTGTTTTTTGTGAGTAATTGCAAGCTTCCCTTATCTGTATTGTCTTGAGGGTTTCTATTGTTAATTTGGCTGCATGAAGCTGTGACAGCTGTGATAAGGCTTACCATTTTTACTTCCAGTTAAATATTTATAAAACATGAATTTCATTGGATGTGGCTTGAAAGTCAGATGGAGAACCCCTGAATGTATTTGTTTAATCATCTGCAGCCACGTACAATGTACTGTAAGGGCAGTGGTAATTATCCTGTCTAGTAAGCATGCAGAATTCTTCCTTACTGTAAGATTATTTTATTAGTCCTTTGCTGTAGAGTAAGGTAGCAGTTGGATCCCCATGCTGAAAATAAGAAAGGAAGATGCGCATTTTTTGTGTTGCATCAGCTTTGAACAAGCTTAAAATAATGAAAAGAACTTGTCTCCTCCAGCTGATTCTCTAAAGTGTATTGACAAGTTTGACTTCTTTGAACAACACACATGTACACAGAGCCATGTATGGTCACAGAAATAGCTCAAATGGGGAAAGCTGTGTTCACCATTCAGGTTATAAAGTAACTCATCCATTTTTATTCAGTGGTCTAAATTCAGGATTTGATTGATTTGGCATGAGCACTGATCTAATTAAGTTAGTGCTTTCTGAAAGGTTGTATAGGCATCCACGTACTTTCTTGGGTTTCTTTGTACCCCAGGAAAGAATTGAAGAATGGATGTGTAATGTGAAACGTTTTTTTGAATGGGTGGGGAGGGCTGTGCAGAGTAGAATTGATACCATTCCTAATTGGCTGTTGATATTCTGATGAACTTTACTAGTCTACAGTTAATCAAATGTTGATTCATATTTATTTAAATTTTTTGTTGTTTGAGTTTTACATCCAGTTATATTACAAGGGGCTTAATAACAAATCCACTGCTCTTTACCTCTTTTTTTAATGTATGGTGGAGGGTCTTTCAAAAATAAATAAATAACCTCTATTTATGCAGTGAATGTTCCCAGCCTTAACTAATTACCGCTAGAGATAGTATCAGAGATACAATTAGAGTTGTGTACCTTGAAGTTTGTGGTGGGGTTTATATTTTTTTGCTTATGGTAAATAGAACATTTTCTCATACTTAATTCTGGGTAGCCGTAGGATTTTAAAACTCTTAATTTGGTATTTTTGTGTTCTGCTACTCAGTGTTTCTTACTATGCTGAATATGAAGGAGGACCATTTTTTTTGTCTGTGTAAGAACTGTCTTACACAATTCTATATTTAAAAGTACTTACCAAAAAGCAATACATACTGATCTGGAAAGATGAGCTAAATAGGTACCTGCAGTTTTGAATACCTGTCTTTCTTATGCACAAAGTACAGATGCAGCTGATTGGGGTTGACCAAGTTATGGTATATCAGTTGTAATTCTTTAAACTTACACATGCCAGCTGTGATTTAAAAAAAACCCAAGCCAAAAAGCAAAACAAAACAAACCCATTTTTGGAAAGGTCTTTTTCTTCTATGTTCCATTCCTTTACTTACTTAAACTATAAGAAGATTAGCTCTGAGTCAAAAATCTTTTAAAATCTTTGTCTTAGAGGAAACTAAGTCTTGATATTAGTCTGTTTTTCATATGTGACCTTTTTCTAGATATTTTCCTAAATACAAGATAAAAGAGTACTGCTGAAATGATAACCCTGAACTGATAACTAATGCCCTACCCAAACAAGGCCAGTGAATTTGTGGAGGAAGGGACTTGATTCCTGTCTTGCTACCCCTTCAGGCAGAAGTGTGCCATCAATAATTTGACTTGGGAAGAAAAAAGTCTTGAAAAATTTAGGTCATAACAGTTTAAGTAACATCCAGTCTCAGAAAGGATACATATATCTGGAGTGGGGGGGATGACAAAAGGGAAGCAGGAAGACAGAGCAGTACACCAAGGCTGAGTCAGTAGAGGCCCTTCAGGAAAGGAGAATTCAACCCTAGCAAAACCAATGGAGAAAGCCATAAAAACACATCAGGCAAATGTATGGGAAGGAAATCAGAAGGGTGATAAGTCTGTGAAGCAGGTGGTTTACTTTGTAATGTTTCCCCTTGCAAATATAGGAAGTGAAATGGTTCCTTCTCCTATAGATAGTTAAAGGAAAAAAATAGGTGGGACTGTGGTGATAAGTACTCTAAATCTGTGGTGGTGGTTTTTTTGTTTGTTGGTTTGTTTTGGTGGGAGTTTTTTGTTTGTTTGTTTTTTTGGTTGATTGGTGTGTGCTTTGTTTTGGGTTTTTTTGGTCTTGTTAATAAGAAGGAATTACTGTCAGACTTTAAGATGTTGAATAAAATGATACTCAAGCTGGTGCACTGAGAAACAGCAAAGTGTTGTGACCAGTTGGATATGCTGAAGAATTCTAGTAGAATTTAGGGATGATGAGATTGCTCAGTTCCAAATATGCATTCTGCTGTCAGTGTGAGTAACATGGGGAAATGACAAAAAGAATAAGAAAAGTTGGTTATATAGTTATATATAGACAAGTTTATGACAAAATACAGAGTAACCTGATGTTACATGAACAGCATGAGTGAGCAACAAGGAGACAAGGACGTCATGTTGGACTAAGAGGATTTACAGAGACTTAATTACTGTCTTAACTTGCGAAGGAATGATGCAGGACAAACATGATTTTACAGATAAAAGAGTACCTTGATGTAGATTCTAAATCCAGAATTGGGTAACCAAATTTCAAGTACATGAAAGAAAATAGAATGCTTTATCTAAATGCTTTTCTTCAAGGGATCAAAAAAAAAAAAAAAATGGGTGGGGGAAACGTATGAGACAATGGAAAGGTAGAACATCTCCTGTGAACAATGAACACTCAGCGAAACTAAATCCAAGGAAAAGGAAATACTCCCACCCACTCTTTTTTTTCCTTATCCTTGTTCTCACAGAAGTAGTGTTTACATTAAAAAACACATCTCTTTCAGAGGCCACCGAAGCGGAGAGCTCTTCTGAGAATTGAGATGATTTAGACACACTTGTAAGAGTAGCAAGTAGGAGATGTTACAGTAAACATTATGTGTTTTCAGACAAGTGTAGAATTATAATTGTTTTGGCCATTGACCAATTTCAGAGGTGTGTTTTTTTAATTTTTGTGCCCCCCCCCCACTCCCCAATAAAGTATAAATGTGTTATTAATAGAAATGGAAAGCAAATACATTCCCTTTTTCTGATACTTGGTGCAGGTTAGTGTCACCAGATTGAATGTTTTTCTGAAATACAGCCCTACCATATGGGCAACTTGTGACCTCAGTGTGCATCAGGAATGATGGGAGGAATATTCTTTTAAAGAAGCAAGAAGCTCCCCTCCCGCCCCAAACAATCAAACAAAACTCCAAAATCAAATGCTTTGATTTGTATGTTGTTTGGCTTTTTCTTGGGAAAATCATTAGGAACAATTTGTCTTATGAACATACAAGTATCTGCTCTCCAATATCTAGAAGCACATATGAGGCTATAGCATCAGTGGAGATGTTGTGGGCTCTTATCTCTGTGAATATAAACAGAATTAAAGAGGAATTGCTCTGGCTGAAAACTGAACTGCCTGAGCAGTTCAAGTGCTTCCAAGCACTAGTGACTGTTGGAGCCTTGTTGCCTTCACCTGCCCAATTCTACATACTTTGCACCCACTGCTCTCACCAGGGAAAAGACCTGTGAGGAGTTGAGATCTGCCCCATAGCACGTGCATTTCCATCTCAAATATGCAAATAAAAATCTGGTGTGATAGAGTCAGTTCTGAAGTTGTCAAATACGACTGTTGACTTATTTCTTCTCTTACTGAAGAGAAATGTAAAGTAGTTGAAATCAGGTTGGGCATGTTGGATCTCCATCACTCCTTGAGATTTCTATCTAATCTAGTGCAGATGGTGGCTGGTGATTGTGTCTCTCTCCTGTGACAAAGGGAGCTTTGTAGTTGGTGATTATGAAGTAAACCTTTTTTTTGTTCTTTTTTGATGGTCAGGATAAATCCTAGCCAGTTGCTACTAGTAAGCATCAAATGCAATGAAATACTTTTCAGAGTGGCTTTAAACTTTATAATGCACTTACCAAGTATTCTTGTCTCATTCACTGTGTGTTACAAAGCACATCTGCAGAGCAGTTTTATGTGCCTGTTGCATTTATACTGGCTTAGTTACCTTTTTTTTTTTTTTTTACCTAGGGGGGTGTGTGTGTAAATCCTTGATTGTGCAGATGTGTTCAAGTAGAAACCCCTCACTTTAAAATCTGCATGTTAAGGATTAAAGTGCTTTCTTGGGCAAGAGGATGTCTCATGTCAAGGTGTTATCTCAATACATATTTCTGAGGCTTGCGAAAGGAAGGTGCTTAAACTTGGACTTTTCTGCTTGGAGGAAGAAACCCATCTTTTATTACTGTTTGCATTGAATTATGGGAGTTAATCATTGTTCATGTGTGTGTGTGCAATGAGAGAGAATGTGTTCACTGAAGGCAGTAAATCTAACAGTTTAAGATGTTTTTCTTCTGCTCTGTGCACCCAGTGAGATACTCAATAATGATTTTCCTGTGTTAGGAGCTTTCAAAGCAGTTTTAAATACAGTAACCACTGGTGAACAGTGTCTTACAAAAAATGCTCTTGTAATGTTTAAGTAGTGGTGTATAGTCTGAAGCACAGTAAAGCTGATGTATAGTTGTACATCCTGAAATACAGCTAGATCTATCAGAGCATTAGACATGACAACTCACACATTTGTCAAAGGCAAAAAACCCGCCCACAATTACATAATTTTCTTCATTACCATTTAGTATTCAGCTGGCAATATTCAGCTTATCATAACTGAATGATGAAAATGTAGGTGAATTAAAAGAAATTGTTTTTAACAATTAGGTAGGAAAGCCCATAGTAATAGCTATCACAGACCTAGTGACCTTCAGAATGAGAGAACATTCTGTTGTTTGTCTAGTGCAATGTCTTGTATTTAACTTCAGGCATCTTCAGCCTATTTCAAGAAGGGTGTGAAAACTCCCTGCCAGATAAATGGGGGATGATCTCTCTCCTCATTTTTAATAGAAGTTGTTTTACCATACTTAAGAAGGGTGCTTTGTATCTCTTCTAAAGCACTTGTGCTTATTTATGTATGCTCTTGCCTGCCATGTCTGTCTCTTAAACTGACTTTTCTTTGTGTTTGTTTTTTTAAAAATTTATTTATTTTTATGCCTATTTTTGTCAATGATCACCTGAATGCACTTACTGCCCTCCTGAAAAGAGTCTTCCGAATTTTTAGGAATGGTTGGTAATTTTGACTTTACATTTTGCCAAAAATAATTGTTTTTATTAACATAAATACAATAATACTTGTAATTAGAGTGCTGTTCTGTTTTTAAGGAGAATAATGATTTAGCTTACCTAGCCTTACATTAACCAATACACAAATACTTCTTTTCCAAATATACATTTGCATTAGAGTTCTGAAGTAAATGAACTAAGACCCCATGTAATATTTTTCTCTTTGTAAAATGGTTTTGAAGGCAACATTTTCTTCAACCAAGGTCAATAAAACAAAACATTTAATTGTGTTTTACTTTGCCAAAGTAATAAAAAATAATGCTGATTCCAAAGAATGTTGAAAATTAGGTGTAATAGGAGAGAATATGAACCTCTGGAATATTAATTGCCTTTTCTATGGGTCTCTTTGTTCATGTTTATTTGTGGTCAGTTGGAAGGAAGTAAGCACTTTGTATCCTGCTAAGCGTGGAAGGCTTTAAATATGTATTGCTTGGTGTTAACTTTTTTCAAGCATTACTTATGACTGACACATCCTGGTCTAGTTTACCCTTCCCGCTACTGACCTTGAAAGCATGTCTGTGCAATAATTGCTTATTGCTGGAACAAAAGATAGTTCTGTCTATGATTTGTTTGAATTCAGGAAGCCGTGTTTGCCAAAGTAAAATCTTGGTGACGCAACTATGTCAGGGTTTCAGCAGCCACACCTCTGCTAAGCAGTTTCAAGTTTTCAGGTTTAACCTTTGTTCAAAGCCATATTCCTTTTCCAGCAAAACATTTCTTCCTTTAGCAACGAAGCTGCGCTGAAGAAATACCAAGTTTTAGAAGAAAAAGCAGCAGCAAGCGCTGTTGAGGTTTCCAGTTCTTTTGAATTAGGGGAAGTGGATGGTCGAAGAATAAATGGATTCTCTTCCCAATCATTGTGGTAAGGTTGACGCTTAATAGTAAGTGTTGGACGGTATAGATGGTGTGGGTTT
The DNA here is from genome assembly GCA_013397135.1 of Pachyramphus minor. Lineage (NCBI taxonomy): Eukaryota > Metazoa > Chordata > Aves > Passeriformes > Tyrannidae > Pachyramphus > Pachyramphus minor. The sequence goes on from VYXB01006395.1 coordinate 1,542,019, forward strand.
TGTAGAATAGGATTTCATAATGAGCTATGCTTGAAATCTGTAAAACAATGCAGAATGCCATCACTGGGCTCCAGTTGTCTTCCATTGTGCAGGGATACTGGACCAACATAAGTAGGTACGTCTTTGCTGCTGTAACACAGTTTTTAGTGTGGCTCTGAGGTGTTGCATTAACATTTGTCTTTGATACTGGTGTTTAATGCAAGTATACCTTTCTAATGAGCCATGCTGCTGAAAGTACTCCTTCTAGGACTGTGTGCATATAGTTCTTACTGCTTTATGAGGAGGATTTACCTTTCTGTAATTATGGATTTGTAAGAATCCCTTCAAAATTAATAGGTTTTGGACAGCAATTACCATTCTGCAGTGTATATCACTATTAATGTGCTGTATTGCTGAGTTGGTCCTTGTGCTGTACCTGCTGTGTATATCGACCTCTTTTCAGGACTGAGTCCCTGGTGAGCGTAACTTCTCACCATTATCAATTGACAGTGAGCACGTAATTACAAATCAGCTGTTTTAACTGCTTTCGGGAAAAAAACCCCAGAGTTTTGAAATCAAGCTTTGAAGGATCAGCATTTCAAAAGTAGATCCATCCATTTCTGCCTGGAGCCATCTATATGAATGCATGTGCATACACATGTGGCTTTTAATTATCAAATACCAAACTTTTGTACTGAGACTTCTGAAATTTGCCCCTCGGATGCAAATGCAAATTTTTGTCAAGCTCCAAAGTGCTTTAACCATCCTTTTTGAATGTTTTTTGAATGTAGAGGGCTGAAATCAAGAGCCATGGTCTTGGGGAGCATTCAGTGTTTTGTTAATACTCCTCTCCAGCCACATGCAATGCCAGGGGTCAAACCTTTGTTTACACTAGAAGTAAATAAAGCAGTCTTTTTACAGATTACTTGTGAAGAAGTGATAGTAGTAGCATGTGAAGCCTCTGTAGTTCATTTTTCACTGCATTCAATTATAGCTCATCTTTGTACTGCCCAAGTTATTGCCACATTATGGGACAATTGCCAAAGACCCTCACTGAAGGCAGTTTGTAATCTTCTACCATGTTGAGTTAAAATGGACATGTACAATTTGTCATTTACAAAACCAGACATTTTTTCCCCCCTTTAATTTGTTAATAATGATGTGTTTCTTGCTCTTATGTTCCTGCTTTCTGACTTGACTTCTTCCAGGCCTGGTCAGCACCACTCCTTTCCTAAGTCCCTTGGAGAAACTGGTGAAGGATTTAGGCATATTCTGTATCGTGAGGGACTAAGCTGTAGTTTCTGCTAGTCACAGACTATGAAAACCACCTTACAAACCCATTTTTTTTCATGGACAGCACTGTCCAACCAACTTAATGGTCACCAGATTCAGAAACTTTTTTTTTTTTTTATTAAAAATTTTAATATGGTTACCTAAGTATTTGGTGTGGTTTATCATTAGAAAAAAATCCTAAAAATTCCATTTCTTCATTGAATTTCCTCATCCTCAGTTGTTAATATATACTGACTTGCTTGCTGCAATGCAAATGGGCGTCTGCTGTGTTCAGTGCACTCAGAGCTTGCATCTGGCGAGGAATCAGTGAGTGTCTGTGGAGAGAAGAGCTTCAGCTTTACTTGAAGTAAAGTTATTACATGATAGATGCAAGATACCTGAGAGATCCAGATGCTCAAGAGTGGCGTCTCCTAAATGGTAAACAAAAGAAAACTGTATGTGCCTGAGAAGATCTTTGGGGAATGTAATTTCACCAAGAATCAGGATAGTTGCTCAAATGTTTGACATTTATTGAAAGTTTCCTAGAACATATGAAAGGGTTTTTTTCCTTGTCTTTGTAATAATCAGAAATTGCAGGCCTCAAATTAAAATGAATTAAAAAAAGCTTGCTGGAAAAGGCAGTGAAAAAGAGGAGGTGTACAACATCTGTTATAGATGAAAAAGGTCTTTTAGCTTCCAGAAGGTTGATTAACTATTGCCTTCCCCTTGGGCCACAAAGTAAGTGGTGAATGCTAAAGTAATGTGAATATAGGATGGTAAAAGACTTGGAAAAAACATGAAATAATCAAATTGAAGAATGTTTTAATTGAGCCATGGTTTTCTGGCTGCATTTAGATTTAAATGGTACCCATTCACTTAGTGTGTGACAACCACTGAGGAAGGGCTGGGGGTATGTAATGTTTTTTTTCTTGCTTTGTTAGGAAATATGTAAAATTAAGAGTGTTGATAATTGAATACTTAAAGTTATTCTATGCAGAGATGATTCTTTTACTTGAAGACAGATTTACGTGATATTCACAGCTCATAAATCATTCTTGCATTGCCTCCCTGCAAGACTATTGGCAGTAGAATACGTTACTCAAAATATGCCTGTTTTCAATTAGCTCAAGGAAAATTCTCTAGTTACGGAAAGAACATCCATCTCCATTACCTACCTTGAGAATTAACACCCAAATACATTTGCATGGAGATTACCAAAGCTTATTTTGTGTAAGTAGTGATTAGGGCTGATTTTTAAATAGGAGAGGATAGGAAGATTTAACACAACTGCCTTTGAAATGTTTCTAATCCTGAGACTCAGAGTTGTGATCATTGTGGAATAGCTCCTCAGAAATGGAGGAGTGCAGCACAAAGCATTTTGGGCTTGGAAAGCAGGGAGGATTTCAGAGAGCCAGTGTGATGTGAGCTGGAGCTGGTTGGGCTCTGCTGCAGGGCGCCAGGACGTGTGGGGGGTAATGGCAAGGCAAGGGACTGCCGTGCTTGGCGCAACTCGCTCTTCACTTCTGCATGGGAGAGCAATACAGCTCTTGGTTGGTTTTCCTCTTTAACAGCAGTTTTCTGTACACTCTGTATACAACCTTCACCCTTTTTATTTCTGGGGCGGGACAACTGAGAGCTTTTTAGTTCTGTTTTGTCACATCTTTTCTGTGCTACACTGAGACGCTCTTGCTTTTTATTTGTGCCTTTGCCCACTTCATTGTGCTTTGGTTAAAAGAGATTGTTTTGTCCATATTATTACAGATCCTTGCAAAACACAGTTTGTTCTGTGCTCTCATGGTGTTTCTTGTATAGTGAGTTCCACCTCTCCTGCATCGACTTTGTTCTCTTAATTGAAGAAAAGGCAAGGGACACTGCCAGCTTTCACAAAAACCTTCTTTTCTTCCAAGGGGAATTGAAATAGTTTTAGTCTGTGACTTTTTCTGTTGAAAACCAGATTTGTGTGAATTGGCATACTTGGAAGTGAACATTGTCCCGTTAACGTGGTCAATCCAAAATCCCTTTTTGAAGGCAGAATGGATGATCTTGATTTGTGCGAGGTTGCCAAAATAAATGTCACTTGAAGTCTTGTGGCTTGCCCTTAGCTGGAACAATATACCTGGCCTTTAAATAAAGCTTTTTCTCACTGCCTGTACATGGATGAAGAGCTTATTTTATTCTGTTTTGCTGCTGGTGAACAGATGTCTAAGGTACTGAATTAATAATCAAGTTTCCTGTTTTTCCAACGAACGCAGCATTTACTTCAGCACGTACATTTTGATGTGTAAAATGGCAAAGATACAATGTTTTTAGGAGCATCTTGTCAGCCTGTTCTGGTGGGGAGTACAGATTGCTTGGGAGCTCATGTGTATGTATAAATCTGGAGGAGTCTGTTGCGTGAACACGTCTGCACCTTCTAGAAAGTGAACATTTCCATAAATTAGTATTGTTGTGTGTGTAGAGATTAAAATGACCATGGTGTGTGTTTGGGCTGCTGGGGAAAAGCTAAGCATCTGATAATTTAAGTACTCACCTTTTCACTGTGGTTAAAAGAGGTGCACAGTATGCATACAATGAGAAAAATACACTCTGTGGCAGGGTACTTTGAGGCTTGGTGCTTAGGTACAAAAGACAGTGCTAAAGAAATACTTTATATATGCTCCGTACTGGGAATTATTGACATTTTTGCTGATAGTGTCTAAGTCTGTGTTTATGAGGCTTTAAAAATACTTTAGAGACCTTCACACAGTTTATGTCTGTACAAGAAGCTCTCTGTGTAGCTGTGTCAGTAGGGGTGTCAGTACAAAACTGGGCTTTAATAATAGACTTAGTGTGTGGTTCTGGAGTGGCTGTAGTTTATCATGTCCCATAGTGCCCAACAGATAGATCTGTTCTGATCAAGATACTTGTTGAGGGGCCTTTGTCTGCTGGCATTATGTGTGTCAAGATGCAAAGTTTGTTACTAAAATTAAAAACCTGTCTGTGGGTTGAATTTAATGTTTGGAGGAACAACATCTTTTTATCATATTTTTAGCTGGAAGGTGAGGATGGGAGAATGGGAGGAAAGCCTTGGCCGTGATAAGGTGGCTTGTGTAGGTCGTGAGTCAAGGGTTAGCAAGTGCCATTTTGACCCCCTTTAAAATTTTTTTATTAAATATATCCATGGTCTCAGGCTTTTGAAGGCTTAAGCAGACTAATGCCCAGTTTTTATGGATTCATGTAACTAGATCCATAGCTCTTTACTGTACGGCTTCTGGAAAATGTCATTGGTCCTTTACAAGCACAATAAATTTAAAAAAAAATCAGGAACACATTATTTATTACTTAACCATAAGTTGTGTGCTTTAATGAGAATAATATGCTTTCCCTTTTAGAAATGCTTTTAGCCTCCTGACTTTTGCATCCCATGTAAACACCTTCCACTTAAAGAAAATCTTATGCTTTTGAAAACTCACAAGTTGGGACAGGAATAGGAAGAGAATATTTTAAAGTGAGACTTTGTTTGATTTCTTTAAAATAATAGATATAATACAGATATAAAATGTGTATATATTGTATATTTGTAATTAAATATAAATGTATATATATTCATATATATGTATATATTAGTATATATATGTATGTATATATATGATTACTTTGCCAGCCTATTTCAGTAACTTATTAAGGTGTCTGGTTACTGGTATTAAAACCATTTTTGTAAAACTTGAAGGGAAGGAGCATTAGGGTTGCCTCTACATTCGAAGAATCGATTGTAGGGAGCACAAGTGCTGCATCTGAGCAGTGCACAGGGAAGAAAAAAGCACCATCATCAAACACAAACACGTGGTGCCATTTGGTGCACCAGGTTGTTGTGGTGCCAGTGTGTGACCACTTGGTCAAGTCTGCTGCTCAATTTTAATAATAGTACTCGAGTTGCAGCTAAAAACTGAGAGGTCCTGCTCTTTTTGGCATTTTACCCTTGATTTCTTGGGAGCAGAATGGGGGAGCTCCCAGAGTAATTGAATGTCTTAATACTTTGCTGTCAGAAGTATTTTCTGTATTATTTCTGAGAGATTGCAGGGTTATCACCACAGACCTAAACTAAAGTTGCTGGCGTGGGTGCTATACTGAAGTCCTACACTGAGCCATGAAAGGCTGGTAAATCTAGCACAGTGCTTTGTCTTGCTTTTAAGAAACAGATGATGCTCTTTAAAAAGCTCCTTTTTTAATTTAATGCCTTTCATGGAGTGATTTTTGAATTTAAACATCCTGTCTCTTCAGGTTGTTTGGATAGAGCTCACAGGAGTGCAGGGAGAGAATAGATGCTTTGTGCATGAGGAAGCACTTGATTTTGCATAGTGAAAGACTAGTATGTGCCAAACACATAAAAGCAAGAAAACTGCTCTCATTTATTGAGGGGTTATGTGTTTAAAAAGAGGGGAGGTTAATAAAAGGAAAGAAAAAGTCTTGAGTTTTTTCCAGTTTTGACTGATAGAATCTCTGTTGTGTACATAATTTGTGAAAAGGAAGTAATCCTAATGAGCTATTGGGCCATTGGTTTATGGGCCTGGCTCCAGGAAACCTTCTTGGAGAGAATAATTTAGTTAAAATGGTGACACTAATCAGGTGAAACTGAGAGGGTAGATGCTCAGCAACTTCAATAATAGGATGACACTGTCTCCCAAATCCAGTAACTGTGGGCTTCCTGGTATTACTTTCTCCTAGGCGGTACATAAGAGCTCCATCTGACCTTTTTTCCTGTATGGTGTGGCTGTGATTGCCAGGAGCCAAGGACCTGTGCATCCCCCAAGGTTCCAGCTGTAAGGCAGAGGATCCTCAGTGAGACTTCTGGGTTTGAGGTGGTGCATTTTGAAGCTCAATTTCCTTAACTCTGTCTGTCATCTAGCAGAGACAGTGGTTTCTAGAGGAATGAGTGTGCTAGCACTGGGTCCTGCTGGCTTCCCCAGAGCTAGGGGGACCACCAGACAGTGCCCAGGTTCAGCACAGGGGTCTTGGCTCTCAACCCCATATAGCCTTTCCACCATCCTTTGTAGCTTTCCCATTGCATCTCCCTTTTGCTGCTTGGCAATGAATACAGTTTAGGTAGGAGTGGATCAGGGCAAGAAAGCCCGGAATTGTGGGACATCTGAGGTTTCGGGAATGATAAATTCTTGTTACCTAAAGGCTTTTAATTTTTTATTTTCTTAACAGTATCATAGTTTTCCTAATGAGTTCATTTTTCCTGGTAACTCCAGTACACTTCCACAAGCAGGCTTATTTCAACAAGTTGCTAGCTGGAACTACAGTTGGAGATTTTGTTCCTTCCCCCTCATGTCAAGCTCCCTGGGAGGTCTCTAGTTTGGAAGTAGGTGATACCACAGCTGATATAAACTTGTGCACAGGAAATATTTGGGCTAGCAATACAGCAGGGGTGACAGAGGGTCCCGGAGCCAATATCGCTGTTAACCACAACATTATCTAGAAGAACTGTTGGTGGCAGCTAAGTGTTTCATATGCATTTTAAAAGCACATTGTGCAAAATTTGACATGAGCAGCACAAGTGCCAACCAGTGCCAGTTTGATGCCTTCTCTGAATTGTGTGTTGACCAGTTCTCCCAGGAACATCTGGCAGCTAAGGGGGAGTTCCTGTGGGGATAATGGTGCATGACGCAAGGTGCCAGTGCTGCCTCTCACTTCTTCCTGCAACCCCTAGGTTGTCCTTCAGCTGCTTTCCAAAAGGCAAACCCAGACCCACATGAAGCATTGCAATGAAATTCAAGCCTGCCATCTCTCTGAACAGTGATTTTCTGTACTATTGAAAGGCTAAGGTTACAAATGGTTTCTTGCATATGAGATGTGTCTGCCATTCATAGGGATGTCAAGTCCATCAGTTGAAGGATGCTTCTGTTACGTTGGTGGAAGAAATGGTGGGAATGCTGGCTTAGAGTGAGTTTCAGATGGTACTGATACTGCAGTAGTGGTAATAAACCCTTTATTTAGTCCCTTGCATTTAAACAATTTATATATTGCTTTTCAATGAAAAATTTCATGGTATCAAATGAATTTTTCTTCTCTTTGTACTGCTGTGTGAAACTAACAGTTTTGCTCAGGATAAGGTTTTTGGTTTTTGAGGGGGAGGGACAGGGGAGAGGGCTTTTTGTGGTTATCACATTTGCTTTTGCCTGCATATAGTCCTCAAACAAAACTAACTTATTGTAGTATATTTTTAAAACCGATTTATAGCAGANGTTTCACCTGCATGTAGTCCTGAAACAAACTTTTTAAAACCGATTTATAGCAGACAGAACGTGTTAATGTGCTGTCCAAACTAACAACATGTTCCTTTGAAGGAGGGAAGGAAAGTAAAAGGATAAAGTTCTTATAAGCAGGACTAACTGCATTTTTGTAAGTCCAAGAAAGCTGGTTAGAGAAAAATATTAAATACTCTGGACAGTTTTGGATAGGGTCTTTATGCTTTTCTTTAATAAAAATCAGCAAAGTAGCCATGGCTGCTCTGTAAATAAAATTTTGTGAAACATTTCTAGAGCTTCTACTAAAGAGCGAGGAAAAAAGAAAAACTAATTCCTCTGCAGTCAGGAAGTCTTGAATTTTTTTTTTTTAATGCTGTTTGCCCTACGCAACTACTTTTTTTCTGGGTCCTTGTTTACTTTATCAGGTTTGGAACTGTAGAAACGTGGCATACAGGTAGATGACCTGCAAACAGCAACACTTGAACATAACCGGAAATATAAGAGGATGTTAACTCTAGGACTGTAGTTTCAGGTTCTTATATGCACATACTATCTTCTGTTACATACCAGTCTTGCCAGAGCTTTTCAGTGAGGTTTAGACCTCACCATTCATATATAGGAAAGAATAAGAAAATTAAAAAAAAATGCTGAAGTAGACTCAATGTATTTTTTGCCCTCTTAGTTACTTCTTTTTTTAATTGACTCACTGTCAAGCAGGGATAAAAATCATAATAAGTTGTTCAAATCAAGTTCACTTTCCTCCTTCATAGTTCATCTTACTGCTTTAGATTTGAGAGTAGGCTGCTGCTTTTTAAATAGGGCATGTTTGCAAGTTAGAGAAAGCGACTGCTAGAGAAGGTAACTACCCCAAAACATTATAGGGTATGGCAAGCTGAACTTGTATTAAAAAAAAAAAAAAAAAAAAGGCAAAGAAGAGGCAGCAGAAAGGGGGGTGGAAGAAAGATGGCTAGTTTGCCAGAATACTGTCATGCTTTCAAGTAAAGGGTAAGACTAGAGGTATATAATACATGCAAAGTAATATGACTGTTTGCTGAAAACAAATTATTTCGGGGCATGCATATGATTTCTGTTGAAGTGTCATCCTGATATCCTTTTTAGGTTTTAATGCCTGCCTTACCTAGAATGTTAAAACAAGTAACAGCATGTGTGCATATCCTAACAATTTAGTGATTAAAAAGGAATTTTAAATGCTACTGTAGTTTGGGTATTACACCCAGTGCAGGTAATCCTGTTTGCTGTATGCCACAAAAGCTTGGGAAGAGAACAAAAGTTATCATGAAGCATTTCTACTCAAATGAATCAGAAAGAAGTGTACGTTTTGTTGGTAGCGTAGGACAGTTAAACAAACCAAAGGTGTTACCCACGAAACTGGATTCAAATTCACTTTGCAATGTTAGAGTTCGTGTTTCTGAGCTCCTAGATGGTGTGAGCCTGTTTTGCAGGTGGGTTAAGCTAGAGGGAATTTCAGTTCAATTTTGAAAACTTATTTTAGTTTGAAACCAAAACCTAAATAAACATTTCCGTTTTCTTTTGGCATTGAGATTTTTAGCAGTGGGGAACTTCTTGTCAAAGTGCTTAGTACATACCTTGTAATGGAAATTGTGGGAGAATGTGAATAGAACAGAAATAGACCCAGCGTTTATCTGATAGTTCAACAAAAAGTAAATATTGAGATTTGTTTCTCTTCTTGTAATGGACTATTAAAGTGCAGCTGACTTGGGAATGGAGGGCTGAAGGGGACAATTTCGCCAAACAGTTGTGTAAAAAAGAGGAGTTTAGATGAACCTGTTGCTCCCTCTCTCCTGTGTTCTAACAAATTTAAAGCCTTCATAAAATGACTGGAAGAGTGAATAAACCATAGTGTGCCCTAGGGAGGCAACAGGAAAGATCAGAGACATTTTTTTCTGCATCTCTGTTATAGAAGGGAATGTACTACATGTAAATGTCTAGCTGAGTGGGGGAACAGACCATACCTAAGCTACAGAATTCTCGCCCAGGAAAGATTTACTCAAACAGTAGTAAAAATATAAATGAGGTGCTGTGCAGGCCGTGCCAAAGTTTGTTTTCTTGTTGAAGTGCAGCTTGCCCATCTTGGGCTTTGGGGCAGTTGGAGCCCTTCCACCAGCCTCTGATTTTCCCCTCACAAAACAAGCCTTCCTTTTCTTATGAGATTTACCCAGCCTTGCACAAGACATACCTACAGAGCTCTGTTGCTTAATTGCTAGGCTAGAGGATCCCAAATGTTTTAGCTTCCCTTATAATATAGATTTTTTTCTATCCTCTGTCTTCTGAGTTATCTTCTCTGCACCTGTTTCAGTTACATTGGTTTTGGGAAAGGCATGTGGATTTGTTTTGCTTTTGACTTGGTAGCCACAACTATATATACAAAACTACAAGCAGTGGCTTGCAAACATCTTTTATATAACTGATCGATCTCGTTTTCTACTAAAAATACCTTTTTACCATGTGTGTGTAGATCCTGTGATCTTTTGATGCTCTGGCAGCTCCCTTCTCCCCTTAATCTCCTGTCATGGAGTCCCAGGCCATAGGAGAAATTGTTATTCCTAACTGCCTTTCACTTTATATGTTTAAATTTAATTTCATTTGTGTTGCTCGAGCTAGCCCAAAAGACTGTCCAGCTTCTGAGAAATACTTTTTAAGGAACAGCAAATTCTCCAAACTTTGGTCTCCTGAAAGTTGTTATTGTTCTACTTGCCTTTTTTCTATGGTCGCTATGTAACCTGAATATAGCCCTGGTGTCACAAAACCTAAGGAACCCAGGACCTTCTCTTAGTCTGGATATCTTTTCTTATAGCTTATATCTTTCTTATAGCTTGTCTTTAAGCCAGTGCTTTGTTCATCTTTAAAATATTATATGTCTATAGCTAAAATATTATTCCATGACATATCACATTAGTTCTGGCTTTAATTCAGGATTAAGTTCGCTGTATTATCCTTTTTGTAGGAATAAATTACCCAGGTAGAATCACATCTGCCTTGTCTTCAATTCACTGTTCAATTATATTTCTTTGATTTCTTTTGTCTTAATCAAGGTCATGCTTTTGCACTTGTAGCACCAAGGTTGCTCTTCCTTCTCTTCCAAACTACTTCCTTTCGGCCTCCCTCTTGCACTGATTTTTGACATATCATTGTTGTGAATGTCAATTATTTCAGTTTTGTGAAATAGAGATTATCCAGATCCCCTTATTTCTTTATTGTAAGTGGCCAAATTTTGTTTTTACACTGTATGTGGTAATAGCCATTATCCTATTCTCATTTTCAGTGTGTCATTTTGTTATCTTTATTTGCAGAAGGGAAAAAAATTGTCTTTGATGTTTGTTCGTCCGTATTTTTTCCTAAGCATCCTCTTAAACCTCAGTGTGTAGGTAGTTATCTTTCTTTCCTTCTTTTGAAGCTGCAGTGCATAGTAACAGTGATGCCCAGTATTTCTTTCACATGGTTCAGCTCAAGCAGGCTCCCAGTTGGTTTTACTCTTCTGTTGGTGCCCTGTAACCTCTGAAACATGCTTTTCTTTCCACTTGTGGAAAAAAGGTTTTCTGCTTATTTTTAGCATTGTAAGTCAGGTTTTTATTCATTCAGGTAGTCTGGATTACTGAACAAACTTGTTCTTTAACTTAGAAAGGAAACCAAATACCCCTTGACCTTTCCATATTCCAGACTGCTTGACTGTGTCCCTGGGAAAATGATCAGAAATGGTCAGGATTGGCTTGTGATTGCTTGAGCTACTGGTCATCTCTCCTGTCCAACAGCATGAACTGTCTCTTAGACAGCATCCCTGTTGACCTGTGACTGATGATGACCAGTAACCAAAGGAATCCTTCAGCTGTTAGGTCTATGGCATTGCTAACAATCATGTTTGTTTAGGGTTTTTTTTAAAGTAAAATATTAGTTTCTCAGGAGTTCACACTTTCCATTGACATTTTATGAGAGGTCCTCTATGCACTGCAGTTTGTGTTCAGGTGTAAATCCCTGTAGGATCCCAGTTCCTCTCCAAAGTGATAACTGGCAAAAGTCTGTTATGTTTCAGCTGTTCCATTTCTTAATCAGTTAATTGATATAAGTGTTTCTTCATTCCTTTATTGTTATTTTTTGTTGTCCAGCTTGAATATCTTGCAGCCTTTGGTACCTGTGTGGAAGCTGGTGTGCAGAGCATAGACATGGCCAGTGTGCTGCAGAGCAGCTGGCTTTGTGTTCTGCAAGTCAGCCTGATCCTCCTTGGCAGTCAAACACCGCAAACTCACTGATACAGTCAATTGCTCAGTCTTTCTGCACTGGTCTGGGTTGATGGATGGATGAATCCACGGATGAAGACTGTGTGTTTAGGATTTCTCTTCCTTTCTTTTTTTCTGCTCCCATGTTTACTATCCTACCTGGAAATTTTGGCCTTTATGTAAGTATTGGCCACATCTCAAAGATTGTTTCTCATAGTCTCCTTCTTGTATTTCATAGTGTGGCAAAGACTCATCTTTTGCAAGACTCATGCTTTTTCTTTTCAATCTCTTAACTGTCAACTGCAGTAGGACACTAGTGCTAGCATATGGAAAACAATGCATCACGTAAGAGAAATGTGTGGCCAATTTATTTGTGTGTGCCTGTTTATAAAAACAACCTTTTCTGCAGGAGACTGTTACTTTAGGACCAAATACTGCGTGGGAGAGCTGAAATTGCTGGAAACATGTTTATAGGGGAAATTCTGGGAGGTTTTTAACTGCCATATGAGAAATGTGGCTGTCTAAAAGCAAGAAGTTGTATGATTCTTTTTCCAGATGTGATCCCTTTACCTTTAATTGCAATTTTAGTGTATGAGAAGATTTAGGAACAGAAAGACTCGAGGAAAAGGTCTGATCACACCAATAGTGGATTTGGGTTGTTTTCTAATTCCATGTGCACAGTAATGGCCTCTGCTTAAAGATACATGTATTGTATATGCAAGAGTTAGTGGTGACTCTCTCTCAAAGTGGAATAATAGATGTTAATTGTGATACGGAACTCTATGTTTTGAAAGATTAAAATTTACTTGTATGTCTGGGTCTGCTGTATATATTGTACTGTTCAGAGTGCTCCCTACATTTAATTGACCAGACTCTCTTCTGTGCCTGCTGGGGTTTTGTGATTTTGTTCTCTGTGTGTTTGTTTCCTTTTTCCCTTTTCTCTTGCTTTTTTCCACTCTTCTTTTTTTTTTTCTTCTTTTCTTTTGTGGTTGGGTTTTTTTCCTGTAATTTTTTGTTTGTTTGCTTTTTTGTTTAGCTTTACTTAAGCTCAAAAAGGAGAAGTGATCATCAGGTCTTCTGGTTGTGGGTCTGTAGGCTAGGGTGTGCAAAGGGTGGAGGGATTTTTTTTTATTTTGTTTTTCTTCTGAGTTAATTTTGAGGAGAGATGGGCAGAGGGGAAGCATTAGCAAGTAGTGATGCCTGGCAGGGTTTGATTACATTTGAAATAGCTAATTGTGATTTATGTTGTTTAGTTTTCAATGAGAAGGAAGAGGAAGTGGGTCGCATCCTGCCTAACAGCTTCTCTTAATGCTCTATGATTTATCTTTGCAATAGCACTGTTCAGATTATTTTCTATGTGAAAAGTGTTCAGTATTGTCAACTATTGAGACTTCTTCCTAATATGGCCTGTAGACATTCTTATTCAAGTAGCCTCAGGCATATTGTTGCTGCTGCTCTCAAGAGGTGAGCATGTTTTTAATGTTAATGACATTGGATACAGGTAAGGATGCTGAGTGTTTTCAGAAGCAGCATGGTGAGACAAGGTCTCTGTTACTCTTTCTAGAGATCTACAGAGATGTCAGTGTAATCTCTCTTTGTCTGGTGACTCAGGCCAGAAAAAGGATCTCAAAACTTTTGAGCCCAAACCCAACTCCTTAATAAATGTCATTTTGTCTTCTCACTTAAAGCAGTACTTCCTTTCCTGTTCTTTATGATCACTAAACAGGTGCAGCACCTCTTGTAGCTCAGTTGCATTATATTGTAAGCAGTCTCTACCTTGGTGCTAGATTTGTCCTTTATGCACCCTAAGTGAGCTGCTCTGGGAGGCCAGGGTGGTCCTTGGCTTTGTAGGTCACAGATGGATGCTTGCATACACACGTGTAAATTTTGAAGGCCACTTTTTTGCCCTCTGTGCAGGTGAGATCTTGTTTCCTCCTATCAGTAAGGAATCTGCTTACCCCTGTAAGCAAGTTATTTTTAAGATGACTTCACGTTTGGATCTGGGGAGTGTGTAAGCTAGTCACATTTTGTAAAGAAAGGGAGCCTTTAGTCTTTATTTGGAGAAGTGCAGATCTTGTCGAGTGTATTATTTGCTACTTGACAGAAAAAGGGTTATTTTTCAGATCTGTCAACTCTCTTTTTAGACTAAGGAGAAGAGAGAAAAACAAGAAATTAGGATTTGAAAGATATTTTTTAAATCTTTGCTGTTTCGGGGGTAGGTTCTTATCAAGGTTGTTTTGGAGAGTAAAGTGTAAATTTTAAATCTAATTTTTTTTCTGTCCTTTTGATGTGCAGATGGAACTGGAATTGTGTATGTAGTGAAGAATCCTGGACTAAGGTTATTTGCTTCTAGGCAAAAATACTAAGAAAAACTTACTAGATTGGAAAGTAAAAAATATCCTTTCATAATACATCTAAGCATCTCTTTTAGCATAATGAGAGCCTCAAAACAGGCCCTGTCATCAACAATTCATGCTTAAAATAGGCAAGAAAAGCAAAAACAGGATAAAAGGAAATATGTAAAGTAAATAAAGGTATTTTGTTGGCCATCTGTTCTCCCCTCTTTGCCAATATCCTCTAAATTTTACTTCCTGCTTGGTCCTTAGTGTCAAACATACCAATTTACACCTTCTCTGTTCCCAGACTTGTGGAGTTAGCATTTTAGTGCATGTTGACAAAGAGAAGCAAACAGTTTTAGTGTCATTATTGAAAGGCAGTCCCTGGAGGAATTTGGAAACAGACCCTTTGTGCAAGTGCTGCTGGGAGTGTGGCTTCTCCTTCCATGGTGCTCCCAGGAGATCATCCTTGATTTGGAGAGATTGTGGGGCTGTTATGTGTCATGTCTGTCACAGAGCTGGAAGCAGCCCTTGTCTTGTTTCGGCTGGAAAAGCATTGCAGCCAAGGGCTCACCTTAAGAAGGGCCTGGTTTAGTGCAAGGTTTGGGAAACAAAATACTGGCTGAAGTAAAGAAATCCATCCTGTCACTAGGAGGATTTTCTGGGTAATCTGTGTTCATGTGTCTAGTGTTTTGGTTTTGACTTTCTGTGTCTGGAATACTGTTGTGTCCCTTTGAATTGTTCAACATGGCTAATAAATCACTACTTTGTTAAATTTTCCAGTGGATTGGAAAATTGACTCTTAATATGGAAAGACTGTGAGTTTGTTTTCATTGATATGCCTTACTGGCTTGTTGTCGTGATCTACAAAGGAATTATAAAACTGTAATGGCACAAAATTTTGGCTTACATCAAGAAGAGTGAATAGCAGCAAAAAATACAGAGTCTTGTCTGGCTTAAACTGGAACTTTAGGAATTTTGCACTGACAATTCAGATGTGTGGATTTGCTATTACTGTGCAGTCCCTCCTAACTCTGCTGGGAATAATCCAGCAATGTCAGCAATGCCTCGAGCAGGGCATGTGGTTACTTTTTTTATGAACCTGAAATTGTGTTTATCTGTGAGAAGGTAAGAAAGGCAAACTCGTAGCTCTTCCTTATCAGTACTCTGTTTTGAAATGACTTGGAAACGCACCTGCCCATATATACAATTGCAGGTTATTTTTCAGAATGGTACATGCTGCAGTCCTTTCTGATGCAGACACTTGCCATTCAGACAGGTTAAATAGAAAAGAGTTTTAAAGGCTTTCTGCTTAATGCTCCAATGCAATTAAATCCTGCCGTTGTTTGTAGAAGATACGATCAGCATGCATTGGAACAATTGGTATGGCCCATAAAAATAAAAGGCTTTGTTCATTTTTGTTGTGAGTGCTCAAGTAAGCCAAAGTGAAGTGAGCATTTCCAAGAGTTGCATATCCATGGACTGAACTCTGCAATCTTCCTGGTAGAGGAGGTCTCGAACAGCTCCAGCTGGGGGTTTTCTTACATCATCAGCTCTGTTGCTAATGGGTATGACTTCACTGGGAATGTTTCAAGAGTTTGGTTTTCTTTAAAGCCACTCTTGAGGAAGCAGCGAAGTGTAAGGAAGAGAATTTCTGTGTTTGTTTAACAAAACTGGGAATTGAACAGCCTCAAAGTTGCAAAAGGTAACAGCGTGAAAATCAGATATATCTGAGGTGCAGTGTTTAGGTGGGAAAAAATAATCCTGAATTAACTGACACAAGATCAAAACCACATTGCCCTCCTCCCTACAAGTTAGGTTCTGAGATTGGCCTTCTATTTAAGATCTGCTTCATAAATTACAAAAACTTGGATGTGGCAGATACTTTTCATATAACGTAGTTTAAACAAAGTGACACTGTGTCTAGCTGTCCTGTTCAAACTGTATCTCCCTGAACAGATCCTGCTTTCTAGTGGCTCTGCCCAGCAGACAACCTCACTCATCTATGGGAGGCTTCATCCTCCTCTGGCTACCCCATATATTGAAAAATATTTTTGCAGTTATAGATTAAATTTCCACCACCACCTCCCAATTGGTTGGTATTCCTCTCCTAACCATTCTCTCATTAACATCAGATAATTTCGAAAGCAAATCCAGAGTACCAGATGCATTAGTGTTTTATGTTGGGTGTGTTCAGTTCAGGTGAACTTAAAATGCTGATTCTGCTGTATCACTTCCATATTTTCTGAAGCCAGTAGAAGGTTTTGAATCAGTTCATGCTGTTTGTAGGATGCTGCACCAGATTGCCCTGTACTTAGGTTAGATCATAAAGAAACCAAAGGCAATGGAACATTTGGGAAAAAAAAAAAAAAAAGTGAAATGCCTTGCTTAGGGAGTTAGTTTATATTGTTCCATAACATGAGTGATAGTATCTACAACAGTACTAGGGCAGTACTAGGGGGAAAAGATGACTTTCTGTTAATACCTACAAAGATATTTAGTTTTCAGACTACAATTATACTATCTTACTTTTTAAGGTAGAACTTACACATAAATGATAAATCACTGTAATTTTCTCTCTAAGGAAAATGTCTGCTAGTGTTTCAGACTTTAATAATGGACCAGTTTTCAGTTTTACAGTCTCTTGAAATGTACCTCTAAAGCAGGTTTTTTCTTTGTAATTCTATTGTCAGCATATTAATTTTTTTCATCTTTATGAATTTATTTTTTTTCCTAGCAAAACAAGTATGGGAAATCAAAGTACTTGAATAATTTTTTAACTGCTAGAGCAACAATATTAGTAGCCAGTATTTTTACAAACGTAGCTCTGATACTCAGTCATTGGGAACATAATACTATATAAGAAACAATAATACTTAACATAGCCCAAGTTGTCCAAATGCTATTAGGGTATAGTTTTATTAAAATGTTTTTCAAAAGACTTTTGTATCCACACGGTTACCTTGTGTTAATAACTTGTTGGAATTGCCATGTTATGTTAAATTGTATCAGAGTATAAGGTGTAATAGTCTAGAGGTGAATCCTGGTTCCCTTTTCAGTCAGTGGAGTTTCTCCCTGTTTTTTAGCCTGTCTGTCACCTCACTTTAGGAGGTGGTCTGTGTTCAGAGCTGTGTCCCGCTTCTGCCCAGTGCTGCGGCTTCCAGGCAGGCTCCTCCATGCTAAATTGTGCCACAGGACCTAAAACTTCCTTACCAAATCGAATCTTCCAACAGTGAATCTGGTTTAAACTGCTAATTTGCTAATGATCTAAACCAAACTCCTGACTAGAGAGGTTTGTGCCAAGTATGCGCTGTTTCCACTCTAATCCTTTTACTGAAGAGTGGCACCTTGAAAGCAGTTATCTGCAAGTGTTTTCTGGCATGTTTTCAGGAATGGTCAGCTTCGTTTCCACAGCTGCTGCCTGACTCCATGCTGGCTGTAGGAGAGTGGATCCATGCTGAAAAACCACTATGCTCTTCCCACCTGCATCAGGGTACTCTGCACCACGTATATGTGCATGTGGTACAGACAGCCCAAGGTTTTGCTTTGGGTAATGTGTTCCTGCAGACTGGAGGACTTCACTGAAATAAACAGCTATTAAATATTTAAAAATAATTTCCACTATAGATAAATGCAATTTTTATTAAAAAAGAAAAAAGAAGTAGGTTTTTTTTATGTAGCCCAAATGCTTATCCTACGTTGATGTTTACATACGCTGCACTTGCTGGGTGGTCAGATGCAGCCTACCTCCAGACCATTTTGTATGGCTCTTGGGATGGGTGATTAAGTTTGGATTACAAATTCAGTTTACTGTTTGCTACTGTGTTCCTTCTGATGTATATCCTGCCTAAGAATAGCAACTGATTTATAAATGAGAAAAGGAAGGAGGCAATGCAAATAAACCGTGTTCTCTCATGTCCGTTTGAATGCCACAGACCTGATTTCATCAGGGAAAACAGCAAGATGCTTCCTCCAAATTGTTATTTAATTTAATCCTCTTCTTTCCACTTCTCCCCACATCCCTCCAATGCTCATATGCTCCATGAGTTTTGAGGATGCTGCAAGAACAAACTGATTTCCTCTGATTGTGGGTATGCTTGAAAACCTGTAATTTGCCTTAATGGAAGGTAGTGCTGACTCCTTCATTGCAATGAAGCAGATAAAATCAGTTGCCTGATTACCCATCAAGTGACTTGCTCATTAAATTAGATAATTCTCCTGTGGTGAAACAAAATGAGTGATTTGAATTCTGTCAGGAGACTAACAAAGAAAAATAGTAAGGCATAAATCCTCTGTTACGAAAATCTTGAGATATGAAGTATAGTCATCTCCAATCCACAACTGCTCTCTCTTGACTTCATTTTAAAGGAACTGGGGGGAGCTGCCTCCTTGTGAGCAACCTTGTAGGGTGATAGATGATTTGGTAAGGTGGTTTTGAGGGTTACTTTTGTGATACAAATTTGTCTATGTTAAAATATTAATATCCTGGCTATTTAAGTGTAGGAAAGCTGCACAAGTGCAACAATTCATCAACTCCTGATTACAATAATATAATTTTCCACTTTATTTTCATATGGAGTGGCAGAATATTGAGCGGTTTGACAGAATAATGGAAAACTATATTCTTGATGGGGATGAAGACTTTTAAGGTTGCTTCAGATCTGTTACATTGCAAGGGGGATGCATCCTCAAATGATGTCTAAAGAAACATGCAACATTTAGCAAAAACTTCAGAAACAGGGACTAGAACATTCTTGGTATTTAAGCTAGTCTTTCCATTGCTACTTAATACCATTCCTTTTGTTCTGATGTCCTGCAGTATAATTTGGTAGTGCATGCTTTCCTGTAGAAGCCTTCATATATATTGAAAATAAAATTAAAAAACCAGCAAACCATGGATTCATGCTGTAAATACAGCCCACGGAGAAATAAAATAAAATATCCAGCTTTGTAGGTTTGTTACTTTCAAGTAGATTTTGCTGTGGGCTCTGTTAAGATAGTAAGTCACCAGCACTTTGTTGAAGGAAATAGCTGAGTCTTCCTGTTTATAGAGATTGGAGGTGAAACATTTTCTACTAAATAAAACTTACACTGAAATTGTAGCATTGCCTGTTGCTCACTGTCCTGTGAGCTCCTGTGGTAATTACAGACTTACCGAAAAATAAATCACTTTACCATTTGCCTTCTGAAGCTTTGTTTTGACTAAAATGTCTTAAATATGCAATAAATTCTTTTGGCTTGAGAATAGAAAAAGAAGGTATGTGGATTTTTTAGGGAACTTGTATACTGGACTGAATATATCAGTGTTTAGATGTAAGCTATGGTATGTGTGATTAAAAAAATCTCTTAACTAATTTTGATCACTTTATTGAAGTTTGGACATCTATTCTGTTTCAGGACTAGCCTGAGATCAATCAAGTGTCGCTCACTTTAAAAATTTTGAATACTTAGGAACATCATAGACTGTAAATGTAACAATGCTTTATTATGTCCATTATTTAAAATCTGTGTAGCTGTGTAAATTTGACAGTTCTATAATTCTCCATTTGGCTTTGTGGAGTGCTTTAAAAAGCACTGATATGAGAGAAAGTGTGTACAGTCCATTTCATAGGTAACGTGTGTTTCAAATGGGAGTTATGTGTTCAGGTTGTCTGTAGGTTAGAACATAGTGTTGAAAAAGAAACACACACACAAAACTTGCTATGTGTAAAGGTGTTTGTCAAGTGTCTACCCAGAAATCCTGTGGTGGAACTGTGCTCATTAATCCTCTGTAAGGAGAGTGTTTTGGGTTTGTTCAGCCTGGAGAAGAGAAGGCTTTGGGTGACCTTATTGCAGCCTTCCAATACCTGAAAGGAGCTTATAAGAAAGATGGAGAGAGACTTCTTACAAGAGTATGTAGTGACGGGACAAGGAGGAATGGATTCAATCTGAGAGTAGTTTTAGATTAGATATTAGGAAAAAATTCTGTGAGGGTGGTGAGTCACTGGAACAAGTTACCTAGAGAATTTGTGGATGCCTATCCCTGGAAGTGTTCAAGGCCTGGTTAGATGGAGCTCTGAGCGACCTGGTCTAGTGGAAGGTTCTCTGTCCCTGGCAGGGGGGTTAAAATTAGATGAACTTTATGGTTTCTTCCAACCCAGGCCATTCTGTGATTTGTTGTGTAAGCTTGGCATGTAAGCAGCTAGTTACATGAAGCCTACTAACTTTTCACCCAAACGTATTAAAAAAAATACAAATGCTGCTGTAGTCTGTATTTCAAACAAAAAAAAGAGACACATACAAAAATACTTTTTATTATTTTAGTTTACTTTGTATGCAAATATATCAAGATTATTCCTTATCCTAAGCCATTGGGAGCTTAGAGAGGTCCATACTGTTGTCTGGTTTGCTAGTGAAGAAGCTACTTTTCGTTGTAGTCCCATCACCCCTGGTATTTTACTCACTTAGCTCATAGACTTTGTCCTTCTCAAAGAACAGATAGGTAAACTCTTCATTTGAATCTTGATTAAATTCCTTTAAAAGTTGTGACTTCAGTATGTTTTGGATTATTCTTTTGTTTTCCAGCTGTTATTACTTGAAGGTAACTAGGTAGATGTGGAGCACAGAAGCCTCTTGTGGTGAAGTGAGGACATAATGAGCTTGATCACATACTGCCATAACCATCTCCACATCTTAGGGCTGGTGGTTCCACAGTGTATGGGAAAGTGTCTTAGGTATTATGATACCATCAAATTCCTGCTTTTGACCTTTAGTCAGTCTCTTAATCTTTGTTAAGCTGGATTCTTGGAAAATACAACTGCATTCCTTAAAGCCACCAAGGACCTTCTCCATTTTTCTTTTGTGGTGTTTTCCTGCTGTAGCATGGTGTGTCTTTCTCTTCACCACAGCTGTTTAGTCTGTCAGTTCAATTAGACTCTACTGCTGCCCACCACAGTTTCCTCTCTCTCTTTCTCCCTCTTTCAATTTAGCCTGTTTGTTCTTTGCTTTGACCTTGAGCTGTCATAACAGAATTTATGATCCAGGGGAAGGAATTATTTTTCCTCACCTATAGAATGTTTTTTTCTGCCAATATCAACACACATTTCTGTAGTAAAAAGTTGACTTTGGTCTTGACTCTTGTGAAAGTGGTGCCAGTTAAAATGGTGGATTGCTTGTACCTTACTGTCCTTTGGTTATTCTCTAGAGAGGCTGGCAAAGGTGTTTTTTTTGTAATATAACTATTCCTACAGGAAGAATAAATGGGAAATCAATACCTAATTTTATGTCAATAATTTTATTCAGACTTTCAAGTAAGCATGACTTCTATTCTGGCAGATTTAATTTGTTGACTTAATTGAAAGGTCTCTTTTGACATCTTTGTGTGAACCAAGCTGAATCCTTCTAATGACAATTTTTTATCAAGAGAATAATTTATGCAAATAATGTGGCTTGTTCATCTCATTTTATATTTGCCAATGTTTATAATACTGAGAATATTACTGAAAAACAAGGGAAGTAAACAGGATTTCTATATTTGTCTTTTTTAAAAAAACCCAAATGTGTATCTTGTATGTTTTTTCAACAGCATAGGTCCTAAGCCCTACCTGAGGATTTCACAATAGTTCAATCCTATATTTGTAAATAAACCATGATGTTTATTATTGTGACCTATTTTCCTGAGAGTACAAAAATCTGTTGTCAACTAAATTTAAAGGAATAACATGGATATAAAACTATCTCTACAGATTCTTTAAACCACTTTGTTTAGTAGTCTGTGCTATTAGAAGGGTAATTAATTTATGGACTGTACAGCTGTTATATATAATATGTCAGAACTGTGTGGCTGTAAATGATCTTTTGATAAGGTCAAACTCTGAAGTGGTGTAATAGTCTAAGGTCTGACACCTACATCACATTTGCGTGCATTAGGTAATATTTAAATCAGAGATAGTGAGTTGATGCTGTGTGGTCACAAATGGAGATGATCACCCCACTGCTCAGGTGGAAGATTTGTTATGTTGTCATATGCAGAAGTCTGGAAGCCAAAAGGTGTTCCTAAGCATTTAGTCTAAGCCAGACTAGCATCTGTGGGTTTTGTTCCTCATTTACATGTTTTGCTCTACATCTGAGCCACCTTTTGAGATGGGTGGGGTGATCACAGTGTGATTCCACATCATCCCAGTGCGCTGCTGAGCTGGTCACCCACTGTCCACGCCCTCTGTGCATCCACAAGTCTTGTGCTGGACATCCTTAATAAGAATTAGTTTTGTGTGAAGGACTGCATGTTTTGACAGTGGTGTTTTCATAAAGGCCTTTCTACTACCGCAGAATCTCAGAGTGGATAGTAAATGAGACTCTTGTTGGTCTCTGTCATATATAGTGCACTCTTTCAACTTTTGTTGGGTGTTTTACTCTTTTTTTTTTTTTTTTTTTTTTTTTAAACTTTTGAATGTAGTAAAAATAGTCACCATTGCAGCAATATGTTAATGGAAACAGCTAACATTTAGAGATTTGCTGACATACAAGAATGACGTTTAATAATTTTTTGAAAGAATATGCAACTCTTAAGCAGTGTCATATTTCTAGAAGTAGATACTTTATTTTGAAAGTGCTTTGTTAGAAAACAGTTTTTTAGTTGGCCTCTCTGTTTCCCCACTTCTGCATGGCAAAAGCAATATTTTTCATTCTGTTGGCATGAACTAAATGACAGTGATCACTTCACCATAGCTAGTCCATAACCAAGCTTTGGTATGACTGAGGTTACCAGTTAGTTGTCATTATTAATAATCAGACTTCTGCTGAGCACTTTCAGAACATGGACATGCTTCATATTTAACAACCTTGTACGATTTACCTGTAGTTTTAAAAATACCACTTATGCAAAACTTGTGCATTTGAAGCTGTGTAGGTTCTTGACCAGAGACGAAACTGATTATCTCCATAAAAATACAGACTGTGTCTGACAAGGATGCCACTGTTCAGACTCTTCCCTTTCTCATGGACAGGGTTGCATATTTTCATGGGCCACCACCACCTGGGTTATGTGGTCTGGACTGCAGTCTGCAGCACGTTCCCAACATAAAATTTGCAAGATAAACCCTTTTGTGGCTGTGTTTTAGATTTAATGCATTTTCATCTTGTTTGCTGGATAGGCAGGAAGGCAGCTGCAAGCAGTCTGCTGTGCAAGTGCTCCAGGCAGGCAGCGGAAAGCATGCTACAGCTGTGGTTTGATGTTATGCTCAGTGAAATACCAGCCTTACACATTGCCACCCTTCCTACTCTCCACATCAGCCTGCTGCCACCTCCGTTGTGTTGGTGCAGCTGCTTCAGCAGAAAACCCACCTGACAAAAATAGGCATTCATGTGGTTATTCTCAAAAACATGCATGTACATTTGGAGTGCTTTGTATTGTTTCTAGGTGTTTTTTTTTTTTTCAAGTTAGGCAGTGTGTGTTTGGAAAACAAATAAAACAAATTTCCCCATTTAGATCCTTTTCCTAGGCTGGTTGAGCTAGGTCTAGTATGGTTTAATTGTGGAGGACAGCCTCAGGACAGTTTTTAAGGTCCAGTGTTCACCTGTTGTTTATCATGTTTTCTGCATGCTACCTCCTTTTGAGAAAAATGCCATAGGATGAAGGAGCTCAGTCTAGCCTAGGAGTGGGGTATTAAGGAAAGGGCCTCTGGCACCATTGTGTGCTTTCTGCTGCATCCTGGCACTGCTTGCCTGGGGACTTCGCTCTTTTCTGTATCAGTTCTTATTTTGCTTAGTGTTCTGGCAATGAAATCTGATTTACAAGTGTAGCTGTTTCAAAATCACCTTAAATCATCCAGGGACAGAGCTGCTGTTGACAGGCACAATTCCCACCACTCTTTCCAGAGGGTCCTGGAAAGAGTGTCTCCTCCCTGGTGCTTCAGGGTTCTGTTGTGCTATACACCATGTGACTGGCCTGGTAAGTTTTCCTGTTTTGATGCTGAAGAGTTAGGTTTCATGTTGTTCAGTCTCCCGGTGTGCTTCCTTGTGCAACTCCATGAGCTGTGTTGGCAGGAGCAGGATGAGAATGGGAAGGATGCAGGAGAAGGGCAAAGATGCTTATTTTAGCAGTAGTGCTGCCGTATGCCAGTTGTGACCTTAATCATAGTCAAAGGTCCTGCCTTCTGTCACTCTCGGTATTAATGCTTCAGAGAATGGGACTTTCCTAGGGTTTATTACAGTGCCAGCACCTGGAGTGAAGAGGAGTGAGCAGAGACTGCCTCATCCCACAGGTGTTAATGGGAGCACTGAATCCTGCGAGACTGTCCGTGACCTTCATAGCTCATTAACCTTTGTACACCTCTCAACTTCTGCTGGAAACAGGCTCGGAGCAATGAGCATCCTTAACCGAAGTGTGTCTTTTAAAACTGTACTTAATTACTTCGTCTCATCTGATGAAATGGTTTTGGTCTGTTGTGCTAGCTTGGTGATAACAGATGAAACATTGTTTTAAAAACGATGACTGAAAGAATTTACACACACACACTTCCCCCTCCCCCCCCAAAAAATGTAATCAAAGGCTTCAGGTCTTAAAGAATTGGTTAGTTTAAGTTAAAGAAATTGTTGTTATTCTTTTTTCCATGGGGTAAAGCTGATGAATGCAGCTGCTGAAAGGTGATACTGTTTGGCTTTGAGGTTAATTGACAATTCAAAAAGAAACATTGCTACAGTTTCTTTTCAGGAAGAAGAAAGCAAAATAATTGAAGGATTGTTTGCCAGTGGAAACATGATTGATTTTATACACATGAGGAACAAAATTAACTGGTGCTGCCCTCTTGCAGTTCAATACGAAGATGGTCATTAAACTAGTCTCAGTATAGTTACACTTGTAATATTTGGGTACAGCTAGAGGTTTTCTGAAGAAGAGGTTTGTAGAGAGAGTCTGCAGTAATCTTTTGGATGGAAGATCCTAATAAGGAGTTAGTTTTTAATGAGAAATTTAAAGGCAAGTCAAGGAATTTTGATCCGAGTCCTCAGCCCAGCCGGGAACAGGCGGGTGGGTTGAGACTGCTTCAGCTGTTTTCAAATGAGCTGTGCCTTCTGAAATCTTATTTCAAAAGTTAGAGTTGAGAGGATCATTATGATGGTGCTCTAACATTTGCGTTGGTTTCTTCTACCTCACCTTGTATACTCTTGATTCAATAGGAATTAATCGCTATTTAAAATAGCACTGTAATGAAGCTTCTGTGCTGAGGGATTCTTTTAGTTTTGATCTAAAAATTAGGGCCATAGATACCCAGAAATAACACTATTCCATACCTATTTTACAGTAGCAGATCCTAAATTTTTAAATGCAGAGTGTTTTACTTTAAAAGTGATACATTAAAAAAATTTGTTTTGGTGTGAACTACATTGGATGTTTCTTGCCAGTTGTATGTAATCTGTCATTGTTCAGAGCAGTAATGGCCACTTACATTTGCAAATCAAGCCTCTTTCTGCTCAGTGCTGGTCTTACCAGCACATACAGTGTCTACTTGGCCTCATGGAGCATTTTTGCCTATAATTTCTTTCAAGGCTTCATAGTTGTATTGGGAAAGATATTGAGTTTGAAAGGATACCAAAGTGTGCATGTTAAATTATTTTGTCTGCCCAGCCCACCCAAGATTAGACTCAGTGTTTCATCTTGCAGTTCAACTTGTTTAATGACATGATGCAACATAGTGGTTGGGACAAGTTGGAAACGTGTTCTTGTTCAATCCCAGTGCCATAGCTGTGTGTTGATGCCCATGTCTTCATTAGGGCCCTTTCCTTAATTGTGTGCCCTTACCTTTTACCCTTTATCATTTTCCACCATTCAGTTTTAATCATAGTGGTTGGCTGGCTGGCTTCATACTGCAGAGCTGTGTTCAGCTGACTGCCTTCTCTTTTTATAGATCACTGCAGAGGTCGTATTCCTCCAGTCTGTCAGGAGCTGCTGGAAAAGAAACATACTACTGTAGTTATGTAGATTGATAATTTTGGGGAAAACACACAAAACCCATTGTGTGCTGTCTTAATTGTATGTGTTATGAACCTATGAACATTCTCGGCAACTCCTTGTGATGGTGGAAAAAACCTGCTGCCCTCTTTTTTTTTCTTTTTTTTTTTTTTTTACTATCCCACTGTTGTCTGGAAATTAAAACTTTAATCCAAATTTATTTAATATGCTTGCAAAGGTTTAAAATAATAAACTATTTCAAGTATGATAGAAGAGGCAAAATACATGCTGTACATATTCACAAATAGTTTTGTTTTGACATTTATCTTGCTGTAGTCATTCTGCCAATTGGCTTCAGGCACGGCTACCAAAAGAATGAACACATGTTGCATTCATTAGTTCTCATCTGGCTATGCTTCGTCTTGCAAGACAGACAAAATCATGATCACATTAAATAGATTGTAATGCGTTTGTAATACGAGTTCCCTTCTGCTGAACAGAATGATAGCTTTGCAAAGCTGCTGCTTTTAAGCCATGATATTTTGCTTAGTTTTCATATAATGGATTTGAGTATATTACCAGTGATGTCATTGCTCTTTCGTCTCGAAAGATGTCATGTGAAAAATATTCCAATATAATCGAGAGCAAACAACCACCCCCTTCCTCTCTCCCCCCTCCCCGTGTGAACCTCTCGTGTCACGTTGCTCTGTGACTGACGATAGATCTGGGGTGTTTCTGACAGATAGACAGAGTTGCTTTGGAACGATAATGGTTTATCTGAACAGACCGAGTATAAAAATCGTTTTCATTAGTCATCTGTGGTAGTTCTGTATGCCCAGACCGAGGGCAGACTGATCGCTGTTGGCTTGTTGTAATTAATGTCACAGTTTTGCCACCGGCCGTGAGCGCCGTGCGGCGCGGTGGGACCGGGCAGGGGGGGCGTCAGTTGCCGATTGCTGTGGTTTCCTACGGGAAGGGTGCAGGACCCTGCCTGTGTGCGACTAGCTGCCAGTTTCCAGCTCGGGAGCAGCCCGGCGAGCTCCGCTTCCCTCCGGAGAAGGCACCGGGGGCCCGCGGCTCCCGGCCGGTGCCGTGGCGAACGCGTGGCCGCCGCCTGCGGGCCGGCCCCTCCCCG
>VYXB01006395.1:1569311-1602217 GCA_013397135.1 Pachyramphus minor
GCCCGCCCCGCAGCGCCTGCGAGGGCTCTGTCGGAGTGACCCCCAGCGCTTTCCCATCCCGGGGAGGGGAGAAAGGGAAACCTGTCCGTAGCCGGGTAGATGCTGCCCTGTGTGGTGCAAGGGCAGCTCCGCGTCCCCGGCAGCAGCCGGCAAGGTGTGCCTGCTGAGCCGCTTGCTGCCCTGCGGCATCCGAACCTCGAGAAAATAAATAAAATTAAAAAAAAAAAAAAAGAACCAGACAAAATTATGATGTATGCGGATAACGGAGGAAACGAGAGGAAGATAATGACGAAGTTAGTGCTCGCTGGGCAGAAGGCTGCTGGCGCGGGGCAGCGTGGGTCCCGGCAGCCCGGGGCTGTCGGGGGGGACGCGTTTCGTGCGAGGGACCCTCTGCAGCCCTCGGTAAAGGGCGGCTCTTGCGTGTCCAGCCCTTCGTTTGGACCTCTCTGACGCTCTCCAAAGGAAAAGTCAGAGGAAGCCCCGCTGGGACGCGTGGGCTGCGCGGGCCTCAGGCAGGCGGCAGTAAAGGCTCG
This sequence comes from Pachyramphus minor, assembly GCA_013397135.1. Taxonomy (NCBI): domain Eukaryota; kingdom Metazoa; phylum Chordata; class Aves; order Passeriformes; family Tyrannidae; genus Pachyramphus; species Pachyramphus minor. Next base: position 1,569,845 of record VYXB01006395.1, read on the forward strand.
CTCAGCGTAGGTAGATCCGAACTGCGTCTGCTGCGGCTCCAGCCGTGCGCCTCCTGTGCGGGGCTGTCGGTCTCTGAAACATGCGTTTGCCCTTCAGAACTAAGGGTTTCTTCCCCCCCCGCCGCCCCGCCCGCCTTCATTTTTACTAGTGTCATAGTGAAAAGGACATATTTCAATGCCTACTTCATTTCTTTATAAAGGGCTGCTGTTAAACCAGCCTTTTCAGTGTGAATTGGGTCATTAATTGCAGTGTTCTGACTGTAGCAATCAAACGTATATGGTCTTAAAAAGACCAGCGAACCAAGTGATCCTCACCAACAAATCACATCAGAGATAAGACGTGTTTCTCTTGTATATCTTGTGGAGAAGTGTGCTTTTCCGAATGGAGCGGACATCACCGAGCAGCTCCTCTTTGTTTGCTGATTCGTGCTGTGCGGTTTTGGTATGAATGCAGCATCTCACGTGTTATACTTCTGACCTAAAATATGATGGTCAACAGGAAAGTCTGTTAAAAAAAAAAAAAGGGCAAATATTTAATGCATAGATTTCGATGGGTATATAGGGGAAGAAAGGAATGACCTTGCTATGGTGTACTTTCTTAAAGTGAGCAATGCACTGTACTTTATCTGCTTCAGAATTCGAAGTATTTGGTTTAGAATTCAAGATGTTGCAACCCTCAAGAAAGAGGGGAGGGTAAATTGGAAATTTTAATGTTACAAGTATGTTGTATGATTTGTTTTTGCAGTCTTGCAAGGATTTTTATGGTAGGAAAGAAAGGTTAATGTTTACCTGTTTGTCTTCAGAGCAAAATTCAAAAGAACAGCAATTTTTATGGCTACAACTTGAAGCTTTGTTACTGATATGTAGAGGCTTACGTTACCAACATTTCCATTAACTTTAATGACTTTTACCAAGATTTTCTGTGATTGTCTGTAAAAAATGTAGCAGTGTCTCAAACTTCAGCTTGAGGCATATCTTGAAATTCTGAAGTGAGTGTGACATGATGGACTTACCTTTTGAAATTTGTATAGAAATCCAGCAAAATAAGATGCCAGAAATACATTATTTTTCCAATGCATATGTTCTACTTCAATTTTTTCTGCATCTCAGAAAATTATTTTGCCTAAAATCTTGGTGAAAGACTGAGGATTTTGCTGAATAAGAGCTAAAGACAGCATTTGTAATTAACAGAAGCTGTGGCTTTGGATATTATTATCAGGGCAATGTGCTTTGTTGATTTAAAACTTGATTCCTACTTATACAGTTAGACCTAATATATCTTTATATATAGTTTTTCGAAGACTGTGTGTTGGTTTGCACATAAACTTAGAGTGATAAGGAACTGGTATGATGGAGAATTACAAAGTACTTTGTTCCTTGAGAGCTCCTTGCCCGGAGGGTTTTTAGAAACTTTGCAGTGGTAACAAGTATGAAAAAGCCTGAGATTAAGCTGTAGAAGGAATTTTTTTTTTTTGTTGGGCCATACATGCTTATTCTTGCTTTATTTAAAGGAGCTTAGGGCTTTGTACTAACAGTAGGGTATTTCAGGTGAGTTTTTTGGGGATAACTTTCTTTTTTTTAAGTATATATCCTCTAGCAATGTGCTTTTCTATAGGAACTTGTCTACCTTACCTTTAATTGTGATTTGTTTTGTGCGCAGGTGTCATTATACATACCTTCAGGTGTTCATTTCTTGCCATGGCTAAAAATTAATACCTAATTCAGGAGTAAAGAACTAGCACTCCCTTTTAGCATATGGGATACCTGTGCTGATAAGCAGCTTAATCAAAATTTTAAAAAAGCTTCTGTGATGTCAGTAGGGGTGAATTCTTTTTTTCTAATTTTCCTAATTATCTTTTTATAACTAAAGCTAAGACAAGGCTTAGCTTCCTTCAGGAAAAGCATGGCTATCAAATTAGGTCTGGGCTAGAATTTATCTTAAACGATGCAGATCAGGTTAGAAATTTTGAGTTTGACAAATGGGAATATTTACCTACAAAAAAACCTTCAGTTTTCATGCTTCTTGATTAAATATTTGTCTCCAGTGACACTTGGCATTGAAAATGGTATTTATAAACAGGAAAAAACTGAAACAAACTCCAGTATCCCTGTATTTGTAAACTTGATTGCTTTCAGACTTTTGATTTCGATTCATTTATCTTTTATGTTAATACTAGTAGAGTTTGTTTAGGGTTTTTTGCAGTGCAGATTCATCAGTTGCTGGAGACAGGGATGATAAAGGTGAAGTTATGGTGGTGGCTCTGCAGGGTTTCTCCAGGGGTGACACTGAGTCCTCCTTGGGCTTGGTGCCTCTCACCCAGGATCTATCACTGTTCTCTGGAGGGCACCTCGACTGGCTGTGGCTTTGCCATCTGCCTCATTGGCAGGGGGTGACCATGGCCTGCATGTGCTGCTGTTCCTGCTGCTTTGCTTCCCTGTCTGGATGCTCATGCATCTTAATTTGAATTAGTATCTGACGTAAGGAGCTTTGCTGTGAATATTTGGATGTTACAAGGGCTTTTTTCTTTCTAGTGCCTGTTATGTAGGCAAAAATAGACAAATGTGACATAGAAGTCCTACTTTCAGCTTAATATTTTACCTAAAATGGATAGGTACTGGCTGGGGACCAATTAAATAAACCAAGTATCAGCCTATGTCAGGGCATTACATCTCCCTAAACAGTGTTTTTTCTGATAGCCTAGAGTTGTAGTTCTTGAAAGTAGCATTGTTACCTCTTACCTGCTAGAATTTGCAGGATAATGTATGCTTGTTTTTAAGTTCTAGTTCTTTATCAGGTTAGTGTAGTTTTACTTACCACCTTCTAGTAATTTGGCTGAGTTAAAAGAATCTTTTATTGAAGAGTTATAAGCACAGTTGGACTAAGCAGAATTTACTTGCTTTGTGAGTTAGCGGAGCCTATGCTTAATGAAGTGAGCTGTAAACTAAATGGGCTGTGTGAAAAGGCTTCATTGCATTAAACTTTTTGTCAAAGTGCTCTTTCCTCATCAGATACCACCCCCCTTTCCAGGAATGCAGAGAAGGGACATGGCTGTTCTGACCCAGCTGTGCACAGTAGAGGCTGGTGGAGTGGCATTGTGCAGAGCCATGGGGAGCTCTCTGTGAGGTCAGACACAGTGTTTGACCTTGCACGTTTCTGGCCGTGAACTCGCTGTAAATGTTTGTAAATGAACACGTTTCATTAAAAGCCTTTCAGTGTATTTGGTACATACTTTGGTAAATAACAGTGTTATTGCTTGGTAGCATCTAACTAAATATCTGCAGTATTGCAGTGTTAACAGCAGTGCTATGTGTATACAGCATACACACAATATATAAAATTGCATATAGTGTAAAGATCTGTAGGAGTTTTCATCTAACACTACGTAGAAAGTTAATTCTTGTCTTGACTCAATGGAAGTCTCATTTTTTTAACTTGATAGTTACCTTTTAAAACTACAGTTACATTTTTTGGTAATGTTTCTTTTACTTGGCTTTTTCAGGTCTCTATCTCAATTCTAACGGTTATAGGAATATGTATGAGTCATCAAAAAGGGGTTGAGGAGATAATGTGCAGGGTAATAGGTAGTGTTTTCTTTGCAGTTGCAGAAAGTAATTGCAAGTTGAAGTAATTGCAAGCCGCGCTTGAAGTTGCTGAAGTATCGAAATTGGTGAAATGTCAAAGGTGGAGTTGACACAGCAAACTTGTCGTTAAAGGTCAGATAGAGAGGTTCAGACTGCACACACTTTCTCAGCACCGAGTCTTTGCTCAAATTTTGAGTAATGCCCTGATTAAGAAAGTATCTTTATGAACCCTGCATCACACCACTGCTTCACACAGATAAGTAAAGTCATCAGGACAGCAGTGTCATTGGAAACTTTCTCCTTGCAGCATGCTCAACTAAAAGGCTTCTTCAACCTGCTCCTTCAGCATTGAACCAGAGCAGCTTGGAGAGCAGAACTTGTAAAGAGAAATACAGGAAAACTGCTGGGCATGCAGATTCTGCTCCATGAGCAGAGACAGAAAAGGAATAACCATATGTGACAGTCGTTGATCACAGTTTTTTATTGTGTGATCAGAAGATGCCCTTATGTGTCATAAAACCAGGTAGAATTTAGGTGATGTTGTCGTCGTCTTCTTTTTTCTCCTCTCTCCCAGTACCTTTTTTGTTCTTTGTATGTTGTAAAAATGCATTAATTTGTTGTGGTTTTTCCGTGAAGCTCTTCAGAAGCATTTAAAACCGTGAGAATATCCGCAGCCAGATGTCTGATATCCGTGAAATGCATCTAGCTGATGGAGTTGGTCCTTCAGGTTCTTACATGATTTTACCTATTTGGTAAATAAATGGCATGGAGTCTCGAGCAATGAGGTATTTTTTGAGGGACATCTCAGAGATATACAGGCTGCATGTTGTGTAGCACTCTCGTGTGAGGACTTCCTCATATGCAGCTTTGCAAGTTGCAAAGAATGGCCACACCTAGTTAGCGTGTGGGCTTGTACATGCCCTGCAGAGGGCTAAGTGGAGGTGGAAACCAAAAGCATGTTGACACAGTAGGTTACTAAATGTGGATTAGTAGGTTAAACAACCTGGCATTTAGTCTTGAGTAAGAGTATGTGCTTGAATAGTTACTACATGGAAGCTGTGATGTTGTTAACTCTCTCTTGGCCTCGCTCCCTGGTAGTTTGTGTGGCACTACCTCTGGCTGCAGCCCAAAGAACATGGTCACGCTGACTCAGTTTTAATTCTTTTTCCTAATGCTAAAAATAAAAATAGTAAAATAAGATTGTCAGAAAGGTTAGGAAATGCATAAAATAATGTTCTTATTGATGCATTCTGTTGTGGTGGGAAGACTCTTTTTCATGCATGAAGGATCCTGTTATTTTGACTGGCAGTATTATGCAGAAATGGTGTGCTCCTGGATGGTTCTTTTATATGTATAAAGAGCTGAATTAGCATAGCTAATGCTTAGTAAGTATATGTGGAATTAATCAATTCTAAAACATAAGCATTAGAGGAATAAACTGGATAATTCAATGATTTAGGATAATAGCTACTTTCAGAAGAACTATTATTTTTTTGGCTTTAGATTGTTCCCCCCACAGTTATCAAACAAATAGAAATCTCCAGGACATAAAAAGGAGAATAGAACTGAATTGCAAACACTGGAGACCTACAATATATAGCTTTTTCCAGTATATTTTTCACTTTGAGTTTGAAGTGTATTAATAAAAACTATAAACTTTATTTCTGTGGGTTGCAGGCAGGCTTTACTTAGCATTGCTGTTCCTGATCTCTTACAAAAAGCTGAAAGTGGTACCCAGTGATAACCAGAGAAGAGCTCTGAGATAGGTCTGCAAGCAGTGGCAGGTTGAGTGACAGTGTAGAGCCTGTCTGATTGCATTGGTGCTCATGTACTTCTGCAGCAAAACGTTTCTGCTTTTTCTGAACTTATGTACTTTAGCACATAAAGATTTCTTTTTCTGATTGTTACCAGTTCTTGATTAATTAATGCCTTAGTTTTGGAGAAGGAAATAAATGAGGAGAAAGATGCAACTTATTCATAGTTTGTGGCACTGCTGTTACTTAGTCCCAACCAGATTCAGTTCTTGTTTCCCTATCAGTATTTCTAATACCAGACATATACATGATCAGTCATGTCTCCCTTACTATTTGTAGGGGTATTTTCTTTACCTAAAAACTGTTGCTTTGTAGCAAATAGTGGGAAGAGAAACCTGAGGATTTTTTACACTTCAGAGACTCCCATCTGTAGAAAGATCAGAGAAGTAATCTGTTTATGGTACCAAATGTGATGTATTTAAGCAACTTTGATAGACATAACTTTGATAGACTCCCTTTTGAGTTTACAAACTTTAGCAAACTTTCCACACAGAAGTATGTTTTCCTACAGGATCCTTTGTGAAGAAAGGAAAAAATATCCCTGCAAAAAGGTATTTTTCTCATGTAAGCAAATTCCATGCACTCATTCATAATGGTTTCATATGATTTATCCATGTAGAGCATTTGTCAAAAATTATTGTTGACAGTGTCCTTGCTAAGGAACGTGCGGCAACACTTGATGATAGATCTATAGTTTGAATGTTTAAAAGAATATCTTTCTTTGTAAAATAATGAATATTAATATTACACATTTCTACGGCTATTCAGAAGCAGCATGTTACAGGACAGCAGGATGAATGTCTAGATAGCCTCCTGTCAGGCAGCAGCAGTCACAGCAGCAGGAAAGGTGTGAGCAGTGCTTTCCACCCACACCTTGTTTACAGCTGTTACTTCACCAAGGCTGTTTATTTGGTAGCATAATAAAACAATAGGAGCTCAACCAAAGAACCAGTCAGTTGTTTAATTGTATTTATGCTCGGTTCCCCTTTTTGAGGATGGCTGTCAACTTACACCAGCATAGATACTTCTGCTTGCTCTCTGGCCTGTGTTTTCTATGACACACAGTGCGCAAATATTCCCTTTGTTTCTCAATAGTTGCTCCTCTGTAGTAATTGAAATGGAGATTGTGACTAATGTGAGATGAATAGCTGCAGATACCACTTTACAGGTTGGCTGTGTGGGAGTCATGCAGCTTGTGCTTTACCCTTGAAACTAAGCGTAGAGCTGCATCTATAGTATGACTAATCTTTATGGAGATAGTTTAGTTCTTTTCTGTGTGCAAAAAAAGCCCCAAACAAAACTGCTGTGGATTTGGTGTCTGGAGTAAGCATTAGCTGTGTAGAGGTGTTCCTCTAGTATCAAAGCTGCAAGCAGCTACAGAATCTGGGGAGACATTTTGGTGGAGGTAAACAAAAGCGGGATTGTGATTGCTGCTAGTGGAAATGTTGAGCTGGATCTAGCTTGTACTTAGCTTTAGTCTCACACTCCCAAGAAACAATGGACTTTTAAAAATACCGAAGCCAAATCTTATGTCTGTTCTTCCCTACAAGATACAGGAGAGGTTGACTGTGAGAGGGTATCTATCCCCTGCGGCAGCAAGGATAACATTTTTGTCACAGAGCTGGGGTAAGGGGTGTCTTCTGCAGGAAGTGCTGCCCTCTGGAACGGACCAAGCATGACAGGCATGCAAGCACAACCAGCCATTCTGGCCCCACTGCAGCAGCACCACAGCTGTGGTGGATGGTCACAAGAGAAAACTTGTCACTGGAATGAATACTCCCACCAGAAGGCTTGTCTCTTAATAGAGGTTATTTTTTACAAGAGCGTATTTAGCTTTTGGATAAGAAAATGCAAAGGAGTGCAATAACTTTTCAAGGTCAGTTTAGCTAGTCAGAGAGGAAGCTGAAAGTTGGCATTTTACTAAACGGCCTCTGGTATTGAAAGGAAATAAAGCAGTGGGCGCATAGGACCCTGAATAGGTGGAAGGAATTCCTGTACCTGAAATACCAGAAAACTAAGATAAGGCAATGAGTTGTTAAGTCTATTTTGAAACAGATTTTACTTTTATCTGAAATCACTGCATCCTGTGAGTTGGCGGATAAGAGCCGTCAAATCGCCCGCTGTGTACACCTGCCCTGGTGCCTCCCCTCCTGCTCTGATTTAAGCATGTTTCTGCTGAGCACAGAAACCCACCAGATCCTGCTTTTTTCCAGCAGAGCTGAAAGGGAAGGCTTCCCCTGCAGGGTAGATGAGTGTTTTGTGAGAGGGAGTTGCTTATTTCTTTGGGAAAGGAAATGAGTACTATGGGCCAGGATTCTATTTTTCTTGACTTGATGGAGTTTTGCGTGGTGGCATTTATGATAGATTGGCTTAGAATGGCACAGAATGAGATCAAAGAAACTTAGTTTGTAAAGTGGTATTTTTGATATTACAAATTAGATATTTATGAGTCCTGCGGGAAGGAAGTGAGCAGCACAATGAAGCAGCCAGTACAAAAAATTTCAGAAATATTCCAACACTTCTATTTTCAGAGATAATGTCTAACTTTATTGCTAGATAACAAAAACTAGAGTTTATTTGTTTGTGTGCCAGGATTTGAGATCAGTAAAATTTTGCAACTAAAAGTTGCATGGCACAAAATAAAATGTATCCATAAAAGAAGAGGGTATGTTGCTTTGCCTGATGTTATCTCACTTAATGATTTCCGTACTTTTATATTTTGTTGTGAAGTTATACTCTAGAACTGATGAGAATATAGCAATCTTAAAGAGTAGAAACATCTTTCCTCCAGGGCAAAAATGTACTTGTTAAAACCAAACCACAGACAAAAACTCAGATAAGTTTGTTGCCCAAATAGGCAATAAATATTTAAGATGTTGGAAGTTTTCCATAAGTTTCAGATTAAAAATTTGTTGGTACTACTGAACTCAAATATTTTGCAGCAGAGGAGATGCACTGCGGTGATGGGGAATGTTAGAATTTTCCTGCATTGTTGCAATGTAAAGATTGAATGTTTTGCAAACTTGGATTTTATTTGCATGTTACTGGAAAAAATATGTATTTTGGAAACGTACTTTGGAAATAGAGCTTGGAAAATCAGAGGTAACCTCTATGAATTTGGGCATAAATTCTGAAAAAAAATTCTCTAAATATATGGACACTTCTCTGAGCAGGATTTAGCACCATCACTATTACAAGAGCAATTAAAAAAATAAGTGGCTGCAGAGGGAGGGAGGGGTGCAGAGAGAGATGAAGAATATGAGATTACTCTGAGTGCTTTTTTTTCTTTTTTCTTTTTTTTTTTTTCCTCTCCCCTCCTTCCCCCCACCCCTCACTCCACGAGTGCTCTTTCCATTTACAAGCCTTCACACCTTCCTTGTCTGCCATGTAATTGGTGGTACTTGTGTGTTTGTAAATAAGTTTGCTGAATATTCCAGGAAAATCAGTGTTTCAGATGATCCCATGCTTCTCCATGAACTCTGAGCTGTTGCTGGACTTTTATCTGAGCCTGAATATGGTTACTGTCATTCATTGTTGTGTTGAGCAGATCAGTGACAATTAATGCTGCCATCTTTTTGTAGATTTGTGCACTATTGAATATTGTTAAAGAAGAGTGTTCTGAGTGGGAAGTCAGAGTAAACATAAAAGTCAGAATTACGTTGTTTCTTGAAGACTGTATTTAATCTTCTGGATCATATAGATATTAAGATGAAGCCTTTAATTCCTTGCTCATAGTCTTCCCCCAAGTCAGCACTCTGAAAAACTGATTCTACCTAAAAAGCAGTTTCTTGGTATTTTGAATTCCCTTCATTTTCTTTGCATGTCTTTCTGTTATTTTTATGGCAAGACTTTTAGTCGTGCTTTTCAAAGAAATGCAGGAATTTAAGCATTGATTTTGCTGCAGCACTTAGTGTAGTAGTGTGTTGGTAGCCCACAAGTGTTAATTAACCTCTGTGTGGTGTGGGACAATGTTTGCATTGTAACAGATGAAGAGTGAAGTTAAAAAGAGATTAAGGTCAAAAGCATCTGCTAATTACCTAATTTTCTAATTAAGTAATTGCCTAATTTGAAACCAGGAAGGCTTGATTGTCAAAGTGCATAAGTAGGACAGCCCTGTACATGTCAAAAACCTGATTGCTTCTGGTGGGAATACATATCTGGTGGGAATTCTGGTGAGAGCTTAGCACTTTTGCCCACTGATGTCTGGTGTTTTGGGTTAGGCACAACATGCAGGTTCTTCCTCAGGTGGGAGAGATGCTCTCCTACTCTCGCTGTCCTGCAGTGGTTACCTTGGAGCGCCAGGCAGTGACTGGCTTTGCCTCTGTCCTGCAAATCGAAAACTGCTGAGTTTCTTCATGGGGTGGCTTGGGTGCCGTCTGCGTGTGGCACAGGGAGGGAAGTGGTGGCTGAGCCCTTCGTGAAGAGGAAGACCTCAGAGATCTGGTCCCGCTTCAGCATAAGAGAAGTTGTCTTCTTAGAAAATTTTAGTTAGATCAGTTTGGGCATTAGGGAGGATAGGGGGAAAAACCTGCAGGCACTGAAATCTTTAACTTACATAGTTTCATGCTTTTTTAGTTTGTAACTTTTAAATCAGCATTTTATCATGGAAATGTTCTAACACTTCTAGCACAATATGAAATATTTTCGGCAAAGGAATACTAACATAGGTGTGTTAAGGTGCTTTTGTTAATGCATGTGTAACTTAGAACAGTTCATTGCAGCTCTTTCAAGTTTGTGTCTGAAAAGATGCTCCCTGCCCCTCTCTCTTATCGTGTCATGAAAATAGGGTGGCATGAGATACTGAAAAGAGCTTGGGGTGTGTCTGGGATTGCTGCTGAATGAGTTACATGGGGCATCCCAAGCAGGCACCCATAGCCACCATTCTCTCCATGGAGTGTAGAGGTCACTCATTTGTAGCAGAAACACTATTTTGGAAGGAAAAGGGCTTGTCCTGCTGGTTGAGGGCCAAGCGTTGAAGAGTCATGAGCTTTGGAACAGTATCGGGAGCATCAAGAGCTAAGCAATGTTAGGGGAAGAGAAGTACTTGAAAACCACAAGGCTTTTTAAGTAGTGGGAGGAGAAAAACCTGTGAATGGTCTTACTCTTGAGATGCACCTCAATAGAGGTGGAGCTGATTGGAAGTATGCAGTTGGGGAAGGATTCATGAGAAAACCTGCAAGGTTACCTGCCTCTTCAAGTAATTATATGGATACCAAAGTCAAATATGAGAAGTGTCTGTAAGTGTTTGTTTTGTTTTCACAGTCTGCCTATCAAAACCAGTATCAGCGAGTATAAGAGTATAAAACTTTTGTGCTCAATAGGTAATACAGTTCCTGGAAACTTAGAGAAGCAGAACACTTATGTCCGTCAAATAGAGCATGGGTGGAGTTGTGCCCCGTGAATCTAATGCTTATATATTTCTGGATTATCCGTGTTAAAACTGAGTGTTTACAGCAGCAGATGTGCAAGTTTATTAGAAAAATATTTTTTAATCTGCTGTAACTTGTGGTTTTTACAAAGTTATTTTTTCCAGGATAGTTTTGTATCACCTTTTAATCTTTCTCCTTCCTTTGCTTTTATGTCAGGACAAAAAAAGATACGAAGGCCTCAGTGCACAAATCTGTTTAGCATACACAAATAGAGCTGCTAATTATTAGGCACGAAGTTGTAGATCACCTTACGTGTCAAACAACCCTTTCAAATGAGATTGCTTGAAACATGGATCATGTTCTTTATAATGTAATGGTGCAGTAGTAGGTTCACAGACATGAACTTGCTTCAAATTAACCATAAAGCAGTCCACAAATATCAAAGGTCAGTAGCAACTATTGCATTGCAGAATATTCATGGGCTTCAGCAGAGTCATCTCATGGATCTTCTACATACAAATCACTACAGTTGTAAAATGAATATATGCTGAATTGAGAACTCTTAAGGAAGCTTTGTCCAATGTAGTTATATCTTTTGTTGTTCTTTTGTAATTTAATGCATTGCTATAATGATTTAAATTATAGTTTATGGCCCCCTTCTTTTTTAATTGAGGTTTCGAGTGTATGATTATCTATACAGATATATACAGATGTGTATAAAACTTTTACAGATGGGCCAGTTTACATTTATTCAAGTCATGAATAAATTCTTAACAGCGTAAATTACATTCCTTTCAGAGCTTTGACTGAGGTTTTTAGACATAGTCTAGATTTCTGACTTGAGTGAAGGTTGGTGGGGTTTTCTTTGGTTAGGTTCTATTTTTAGGGTGGGGGACGTTGTTTGGGTTTGTTCATGGCCAAGTTCTGTATCCATCACAACATGGTGGATTGCACAGCTATATTTTAAAGTCAATAATAAGCGTTTACATGGTTTATGTTTAAAAATGCAGATGAGCAATTGGGGTGATGACTTTTGATGTTTAAGGCACATTCTACTAGACACTGCACTCTTGTTTTATGGTCTAATTCCGCAGTAGGATCTGTGTAAATAAACTTAATGCTTGCTACTTGACTTGTGATCAAAATGGTTTGTGAGAGGCTAGTGTAGAGTAATACATTGCTTTTATATTAACTATTTGTAGGGGACTAAAATAAGATGGATCTATATGAATATCTTTATGAAAAAAATCTCATGAGGTATACAAGAAAAACAGTTTGGTTGAAGTGATGGTCCTCATTCAGCATCAACCCTGAGCAAATGAGTGGTGTGTGACAACACACATCCTTCCCAAAATACTAAAGAAATGTCTTTGGAAGAGAGAAATTTAAGGTTAGCTAGTGTTGGAAGTGCTAATATACTCCACTGTCTACAGTCAGTGATTTACCTGTATCTATCCACGAATATCTACACTAATATCTTTCTTTAAAGAAAGAGCTTACACTTTTGTTTCCAGTAAGAAGTGTGAGACTGAGCAGCATAGTAGTTTCAATTCAGTATTGAAAAATTGGGAGATAAAAAGAGTGAAAAACTAGCAAGGAAGTGAAAAATATATGGGATTATTGAGAGAATTAAAGGCCAGAGTCTTGCATTTGCAGGAAGTGAGAACTCGGGTAGAACTTCCCAATCATTCCCATTTTCCCACATTCCCATTGCCATGCCATGTGGTCTAGTGCTAGGGGCAAATTAGAACTTAGTACAGTATTTTTTGGGGCAGAGGGAACTCTTTTAATCTTCCATGTTTGTGTTGTGTGTTCTTTCCATGACTCACATCCTTTACAAAACTGAAATAATTTGTCTGTGTGCTGGCATTTGGAGGAGGTTAAGAAGATACTGTGGGCAAAAGCATGGAGTCTTAGTCTATTGGTTTGGGTTTTTTTTTGAGAATTATGAATTACAGATATGGAACACAAGCCTTGATCTTTGCACCCTTTATAATCTAGTCTTAAGTGATCTGCAGAAAACTGCAGAGAGTTTTCTTTCTTGTAGCATGGTAGAAAAACCAAGTTTGTCAGTTATTTCTCTGGAAATATAAGCCTCATCCACAGTAAAATTATTCACTGCTCTTCAGAACAAAAACTGTGAGTTGTACAAATACAGTGTTTCCTGCAGATGCGAGCTGATCATAGTACTGGTGAGAAAGTGTTCTTTTGGGCCAGTTATTCCCTGAAATTCTCAGCCAGATCTCTATACCAGTCCAAGTAATTTCTGTTGCTTTTCTCTAATAAAAGACTCTTACCACTCTCAGAAAACTTCATGGGTGCCTTAAGAGACGGAGGTTTAAAATTACCTGTGGTTTCTGTGGCTTTATTGGATGAAACGTAGAATTTTCCAGCCTGTGGTTTAAATTTCCATGTGCTGGAGTTTGTAGAATTTTGTTTTTCTGAAATGCTGCTTCTGTTTAAAATGAAGCCCTTACTTATGTTTGGTGGAGGCTGGGAGGAATTGACTCAGAGAAGTGATAGTGGATGCTCTGGAATGGTTGAGGAGGCCCAGAATAGATGGCTCAGTAGTAAGTTAATTTTTTTTCCAAATGTAACCATATCAAATTTCTCCTAGGCAGTGAATGATGAAGGGTGATGCTTTTCAGATGCTGTTATCCTCACGTGCCTGCTGGTGACATGTGGGGAGAGGAGTGATACATGGCTTGGGAGGTTGGTAAAGTACCATCACTATGTACTGGATGCCCCTCTTGAAGTTCCTGGCCAAAGTCTAAGGGGCTGTTTGAGCTGCTGCCTGGGGTCTTCTGAGATTGGTTTGGTGCCTGTGACCGTGGGGAGTCCCACACAGAGTAACATGTCTGTTTAATGCTGTTCATTGACTGAAAAATGAACCCTAATTTTTAGGTTCATCCTTGTGTCTGACAAGTACCGAACACAGCATATTCCAAAACACAGAGTATTCCAAAAGCAGGGGAAGAATTGATGTTTTGCTGGCTAAAATTAAAAATCAAACTGATGAACTATGAAAAATAATGAAACATCTTATTTTGAAGTTTACAGTACTGTGTAGTGAGGCATAGCATGTTTTTGCTGTCATTTGACTACCACTACTCTTACCTTAAACCACTTTTTAAGACTGAAATACCTTAGATTAACATCTGCATGGATGTCTTCTCACTACTACCAGCGAACCCTGTAGATGGATCTTTGCAATGGATCTTGTTCCCAGTGGCTCTGGTGAAGGCATAGGTCATCAACAGCTTGGGAAACGTGACCAACACATCAGAAATGATGCTGTTTGGTGTTTTTAAAATTAGTCAAATGAATGAATCAGTAGTCAACTGCGCTTAAAATTTTTTTGCTATATTCGCTTAGCTGGTTTCCCTCTTTAAATAAATAAATCTCCCTCTGATTTAGTAAAAAAAGAGTGGCTCATGGAAGGCCTGGATAGACGTCCTTGTCAGCATGAGGGAAAGGGCAGATATTTAGGAGTGGGAGAAGAGGAAGGGAGAAAATGGACTTTTGCTTCACAATTGACTGACTGTGTTCTTCCATAAGAGGAGTTTCCTCTCTGAAGGGGGAAGGGCATGCCCTTGAAGGAAGTTTTTTTGTTTAAACTTCTTTTGAAGTAGTTCTTTAGATTATAAAATGTATTTTTAATGAAAGAGGAAATCTATAAGAGATTTTAAAACCTTACGAGAAGAAAAGGTATAATTTTGTATTGTGCAGATCTGTCAGAATGATCTCACAGCTTGCAGTTGTGTTTACTTTCAAGGCATCTTCTTTAAAGCTAATCCCTGTTGAATTACTTTTCAAGACACTGCCAAGAAGGACATGTTGGAGTTGAGTTGAATATTTGCTGTAATGAGTGAGGTTTTTGTGTTGGGAACCATTCATTTTAATTCTCTAATAGTTGCCAGGGTAATACATGATCGTCATCACTTAACAGATGCTGCTTCTGTAGAATGAGAAAGAACAATAAAAAGTCTTCCCAGTGTGCCACTGTCTTCTTTGATCAACCAAAATATTCTTGATTGCCCAGTGAAATTCTTGCTCTCCAGCTTCTTTCAGTTGCTGTTCCTCATGTGTCCTCTCTCCAATGCAAAGCAGCTGCTGGTCGTTTGAAACCTCTTTTCTCCCGTGGAACACACGAGAATTTAAGGCCCATTACCTTGCCTGGCTTTGAATCAGCTAAATGGCTTAACCTACTTTGCTTTCTACTCATGCTCCGTTTACATAACTATGACCTCTGACAAGCTGTTGGTTTGTGGTTGAGTTTGAGGGTCCTTCTGCCTCTCTCTCTGTTGGTTGTGTCAAGGCTTAAGCCTCCACAGCACAGCTCACGGAGGGGAGCATCGGTCAACCCTGCTACAGTCTCATTTGATATGTTCAGGAGGTCAGAGCATTTGCAGCTCGCCCTTACAGGGCAGAATGATTTGCTCTCCTGTTCTTTGAAGTTTCTAATTAGTGACATAACTGTGGCTTTGGGAGCTGCAGCAGCCAGGTAATGTATCCCATTTTGGGGCTGCGAGCACATCCGATGTCCAGGACCGTCCTTCAGCCCTGGAGTTGAGAGTGCAGCAACAAGAAGATGAAATCACTGTGCTAAAAGCAGCGCTGGCTGATGTGCTAAGGCGTCTTGCTATCTCTGAAGACCATGTAGCTTCTGTGAGAAAAGTTGGGGTTCCACTGAAACAGTCTAGTCAATGTTAGTACTTGGTGGGGAAAAAAAGATGTCCAGAGATGTGCAGAGCACTTGCATCTGTCCACATCAGAAAGACTTGTCAGCAATGAGCCTTTCCTGGTTTGGTAATTACTATTATTTGGACTCCACACAGGGAACACAGTAATATTTGGCTTCTAAAATGATGATTTGACATGGCTACTTACTCCTTTTACAAATGTTTTATAGTGATCTGCTGTATATTTATGCAGCCTGGAAATTTATCCATAATTTATCCATTATAAGACTTTTGTATAGTTCATTAATTGAAGGCTTTGGCAGACAAAAAAAAAAAAAAAGAATTGCGGGGTTTTTTCCCCTCCCCTTTTTTTAAGAAACTTCTTTCTTCTCTTTGGACTGCTACCCAGTCTAAGATTGATCTGTTGTCTCTGGATCTCAGTCTGATTAGGTGCCTTATTAATTCCCCTCCAGTTTTTTATCAGCTTGAATGAATATAGTATTAACTGTGAAGTGATACACTTGTGCATTTGGTTTAACCAGTGAATTAAATCAATATGCAAAACTGTCCATCTTGTATGAGCTATTTAACGACTGTAACTGTTCCTTTCAGTTTAATAATAATTGTGAATACGTTTCGCTACAAACATTAGGGTTTTTTTACTAACTCATTTTAAGAATTTAGTTTGTGTTGTGAAACTATTATTGTGATTCCTTATTTTGGTTGGTTCAGTTCTTGGTCCTTCAATAGTGAATATCATGTTTTAACTGAATGGAAGTTGGCATTGAACTCCATAATCTCTTTCGTATTTAGTTCACTGGAGGAATTTGGCTCAGCGTTTCTTTTAGTTTCAGGTATTTTAATAGTTCCCTTATGCAAGTATTTCTAAGATTAAGATTTTTTTTTTTAGGTAAAAATAGAGTTTTAGGATTGTGGCTTATATTAACTTTTTTTTCCTTCATATGTCTTCATGAGATTAGTGAGCTAAAGTTAAGATTCTATATAATCACATTAATAATAACTTTTAGCTGTTCACCCTTACATGTAAATTTGCTGTTTGTGTTTATTTCATGGAATATGAACTTAAACTGTCTATTTGTATACTGATGAATTTTGTAAACCTGTATTTGAAGTTCCTTACTGAGTTTTTAGTAAGCCTTAAACAGCATGGATAAGGAATTCAGTACCTTGTGATTGAGCAACATATTCTTTTGCAGATTTTTTTTTTAGTGATTGGCCTGTGATTTATTGGAACATCCAGATGCAAAAATCTGTTACGTGTTATTTTGGCTTGGTAGAAATAATGCAAAGAACTGTCAAAGGCAAAGCGTAAGCAGAAGCTGTAATTTCCTTTTTACCACTGAAGAATAGATTTTGCTGGATTAGGTCTTCAATGTTAATCTATCTCTGTGTGGCCAAACAGTTTTTTGGAACATTTTTCTAGTGTATTTATTTTCTGTTTGCTTCAGGCCAAATGTTATAATGTTGTATGTTTTTTGGCACATACAGGGTAGTGATGTGAAAAAAGTTAAAGAAGGAATTGAAATTAAGAACTCTGATCTAGACCATTTAAATTGGGCTTGCCACTTGAGGCAGTTAGGTCATGGCTAGCAATACTTGTATGTTCTACTGTGGAGCTGGTTTTTTAACTTTACAACTGGCTTTAATATTAAGAATCATAGTTAAAATTCTTAAACAGTTCCAAAGAATATATTGCAAAACTTTAGTACAGTTTTATACTTTTTTAGTTTATTCAGTTGGCTGTTTAAAAAAGCTTGATTTCAGTCTTCCTTCTACTAGTAAGTGTGTTTTCCTTTCTACGCTATTTTAACAGAAAGCACTTTTGCCTCTTGTCACAGGGCCGTGCTTCTTAAGCCTCTGTCTTAGGTAAAGATTAGTAACATTTCTGTCTTGAAGCATTAATTTGATGTTTGACATAATATCCATTCCTTATTTGCCTGAACATGCTTTGAATTCTTCACTATTTCAGAATGATGGGACAGATAAATTCATGCTGTACATGCTTCTTTCTGTGGCTTTTAATTCAGAACAAACCAGTTAAATGCCTCTTTCTGCTATACAGATGACAGCATCTCGGCTGCGAGCACATCCGATGTCCAGGACCGTCTTTCAGCCCTGGAGCTGAGAGTGCAGCAACAAGAAGATGAAATCACTGTGCTAAAAGCAGCGCTGGCTGATGTGCTAAGGCGTCTTGCAATCTCTGAAGACCATGTAGCTTCTGTGAGAAAATCAGCACCAAGTAAAGGTAAGCCCATATTTGGAAAACCCTTTCTGCAGTCAGAGTGTTAATCGTGTTAGAATGTTCTCCATTGGTCACTTCTTTTTTCCCTTTTCTGTCTCATTTGGAAAAGCAGATATATTTTGAGCTGGAGGGGTTAGATTTTTTTAATAGTGGCTTAAATATAAATATATAATAGTGGCTTAAACAAAAATCAAAACACATTGCCACCAAATGAGAAATATGCTTGCTAATTTTGCTCTTTGCTAAGATTTTTATGTTCTTGATGCCCCTGAAAATTTTCCTAATTTCTTGCTAAAAAGTTCGTGTTTCAATTTAAATGGTGGAATGCTTTACAGCTGCAGTCTTCAACCTGCCCTTGTGGGTGCTGGGGCTTCTGGACAGTTTTTAGTCCCACTGTGACTTCACCCAGAAGTTACTCAACTGAAGGGCTGCATTTACCCCTGCCCCTAAATTAAAAACAAAACAAAAATCAAAACACATTGCCACCAAATGAGAATATAATTTTTTTCAACTACAGAGATAACTCACCACCAGTAGATCTCATGTAAGAAATGGCAATGTAGTCACTTAGCAATCTCTCACTAGGAACTTCTACATTGCAACTTTGAAATATGTAGGATTGTTTGAAAGTAAAGGAACTGGATGCCATTTGCACTAAGTTTTACGTTTTTTCTTTTTCCTCCTCCATTTAATTTTCTCTTATGGAGAACTATTTTAATCAACTTTTGGACTTACTTTAACTCAAAGTTGTGCATTCAAAGAAAATTACAGCCATGTACATTTGTGGCATATATCAGGTCTCTAATTAAATGAAAGGTTAGGTAATATTTCAAATAATTCACAGCTAGAAGTGGTTTCTTCTGTGGTGTCTTTATACCATCTATATGAAGCTGATTTCATGATTAACAGTGAAGTTAATGTGTTTTCTGGTGTTACTAGGTAATTGAACACAATGGGGACACATCCACCACAAATTAAGTATGTGATTTCATGTAAAACCATCAAACCATGCAACAGAGACGTCTCTGGGATCAATCCCTGTGTTTCAACCTCAAAGTACACCTAGAACACCAGTGCCAGTATAATAACACTGAACTGATACAACATAGCCTGTGTTTGCATGACTGCATTATACAGGCTGAAAATGCAAAGGCTGAAAATGCTGAAAGTTTGAATTACTTTAGATGTCAAAGAGATACCAAATTCCTTAATTAAGTGTTTTTGCAGTCTCTCTGCCAGATGGAAGGAAGTCATGATGCCTAATTGGCTTGAGCTCTGAATCCTGCCATTCTCTCTTGCTTGCTAAATGGTAGATTGTTGTCATCCCTGCTTATAAATGCAGCTTTTATTTGCCTGATTTACATGTCTGGTCTCATCAAGATTGAGACTTCCTTTTTTAACTCTTTGTAAATAGAATTCTGGCAAGTATTTTGACTAAATCACTCTGCTGTCTGCTGTCCATTATGACAAAAAGTAAATGTTCAAGTGAAAAACTGTGGTCAAAATGTGTGCACCGTAGTACCTTATTCTTCCCATTTAAATGCAGATGAGCTGGGATGTGCACAAACATGGCTAAAAACCTTTGACTTGGAGCTGTCTAATACTCGGCAAACGTTGTGTACAGGCAGGACAAACTTGCTATGTTCTGCAAGATGCCTTGGGGCCATCTCCTTTCTGGGGATCTTGGGACCATACTGAATTCTCTAGGTCAATTTGTTCAGTGAAAAATAAACTAATTATTTGGAGGAGGCAGTGCGGAGGGAGGGTAGAATATCTAGGTATCTTCAAGTTGGTCATATCAAATCTCTACAAATGAACAACAACAGCTTGTAACCATGAAGAAAGAGATGGGGGACAGGGACAGATATGTACATGTATGATCCAGTACACTGAACTTGGGAGTTATGACTAATTGGCACTGTATTTAATTCGTGGTGGATGTGTCCCCATTGTGTTCAATTACCTAGTAACACCAGAAAACACATTAACTTCACTGTTAATCATGAAATCAGCTGTGTATAGATGGTATAAAGACATCACAGAAGAAAATGCTCACATACAATCATTGGAATTTTGTAAGTGTCTAAAATTAGTCTTAAAGAATAAGCTTCAGATTAGAACAAGTTCCTACATAGCTTTTCGCAGTGCCTTCAGTTCTACATTTGATTTCTGTATTTTAAGTTTGTTCAATAGCTAAAATCTCTTGAAATGTTTTAACAGAGATCAATGTATTATTTTCTTGAATGAATAGGATTAGTAGAAGATCTGAATTGCCATGCAAAAATAATACTCAAGGAAGTAATTGTTAAGTTTTCTTTGAAGTATTATACATGTACATAACAGGCTCTTACTAGTCAAGTCATGATTGCTGCAAAGGTAACTGTATTCCTCCAAAATTCGTTTTGGTGTTCGTGATCCTGTCAAGAGTCTGGATTTCTGCAATACGATAATTGCAGTTTCATGATAAATATTATGGGTAGGTTTTATTGGTTTTCTTTTTGAAAAAATACTGAGACTTTCAATCACAGAAGTATTTTTCTCTACGACTGCCCTTAAATACATACTGACATAAATAATTACTAAAAAGCATAGATATATATATATAGATTTCTGAATACATTGAGAGAGATGTGTTTAATTTCAAGTTTGGCAACAGAGTGAGATAAATACTTTCAAAACAGATTGAACTTATCATAGTACCAGAAAAAGCCATCTTGAGTCTTTCCATCAAACAAAGGAGTTTTAGTCTGAGTATGAGGCAGTAACTAACCTAGTTTGAAGGAGTCTTTCCTCCTTTTTGCTGAAATGAGTTTTCTAAAACCTTTCAGGTGTTTTTTGTTGCCACCTCAGCAGTGTCTTTGAAGAGAGATTTTTCATGGGCTAAAAATAAGTGTTGTGAACAGTCTGTGAATCATGCTGAAAGGGCCAAATCCTGGTAGCTTTTTCACTGGTTTTTCTTATTCTGAAGTTGATGGCTCAACTTAGTACAAAAAGCAATCTCTTCATCCTTTGTCTAGTTTGTTCGCATTGGACATCTGGTGATCTAATTTTGTTCTTAATTTTCCTATTCCTTTATTTTAGGTTGACAGATTGAAACAGTAGCTGAAGTTTTTGCATTTTCCTTTAAATCTTAGTTTTTCTTTTTTTCCTACATTTGTGCTGCATGCTTATTTTGAACTTAGTTCAGTCTCCAGTGAAAAAATTCATCTGGGCATGGGTAGATTTTTATTTCTAACTCATGGGTTGTCAGTCAGGAGTTTGCTACCTGTGATTTTCTGTGTCTAGCCCTGTCTCAGAAGCAAGCTACTCTTCATACAGGGATTTGTGAACTGTAGAAGATAAGATAAAGGGCAAGATTTTTTAGCCACTGCAGTGCCTCCTGGTAAAGCGTGAAGTTGAGATACTGTATAAGGA
Organism: Pachyramphus minor; assembly: GCA_013397135.1. Classification (NCBI taxonomy): domain Eukaryota; kingdom Metazoa; phylum Chordata; class Aves; order Passeriformes; family Tyrannidae; genus Pachyramphus; species Pachyramphus minor. The sequence goes on from VYXB01006395.1 coordinate 1,590,969, forward strand.
AAATACTTCTAGTAGGGATTGTCTGTATTTCACAGAGAAAAGCAGGCTGGGAGTGTTTGCATGTGACTTCTCAATGCATATTCTAAAAAGAGAGAATCTCTTAAAAAAAAAAAAAAAAAGGCTATGATATTGCTTACCCAGCTCTGCACACACCTAAGAATAACTACGCAAAGGAGAAATGATCAGGTCTGAAGACAGTGTTGAGGATTAGAAATGTGTAAGGGCGTGGTTAGAAATCAGATCCCCAGCAGCTATGGGGTTTGTGGGGATGAGAGTGTGGAGGTGTGTTTGTGGGATTTTTTTTTTTTTTTCCTTTCTCTCTTTTCTTTTTAAATAGATGGCTTTGTAAGAAGAATTTCTTCGGTGAGAAATTCTTTGCTTTTGGCAGCTCTGTCATCTTGTTGCCACATGCCTCTGCCGTTGATGCATGATTGATGCTGTTAACATTCACAAAAAGTTCCAAAACCAAAGATTACCTGGACACTGAAGAAAAGGAAAGCATAAAGCAGTCTGATACTTGTGGCTGCCAGCAAGATAGATTGGCTCACAACTGGTGCCTGGTAAACCTATTAAAATTTTCCAGGGTGTCAAAATTTGTGTAACGGGAGAATTCATCCCTCAGGCTCTGGGTGTGTGGACAAGTTTGTGCCACACAATAGCACCAGTAAAATATCTCAGACTAATGGTTTCACTGGGGTATGAACTCGTGCCTGAAAAAGTTGCCGTCTACTGGAAAGTACATCTGATGTCTGCCTGTAGAGAAACAGAGTTCATGTCCTTTTTCTGGACTCAGAAATAATGAGGAGGCTTGTCAAAGGTTAAATCTGTAGAGGAACATTTCCTATTGCTTGGACAGGAATTGATATCAAATAGCTCATATGCAAATTGAACTCACAAAGTGAAATTGGAATAGTGAATGGCAATTTGCAGAAAGGGTTTCCCGTGACAATGCAGGCTGGCAGACTGAGAGATACTTTATTTTGCTTAAAGCAGTGATCTTGGGGACCTGCAAAAGCATCTACGTACTGGAAATGGAGTTAGTGGGGTATTTTTATTTTTCACTTTTCCTTTGTGCAGTGGGCTTTTAAAATAGCAACCCATCAAGTTTTCCTTCTTTTCATGATTCCTTCTCTTATATGAAATAGTGTGTCTCATCGAATTCTATCTCATTGCACCTAATGTAAGCAAAGCACTTCAAATGTAATTTTTACCTTATCTCAACAATGATTTCCTTTCAATAACATCATAATTTTGTTTTATGTTAACAAAAACTGACTTCAGGTGTTCAGCAAGCTTCATTAATGAAAGCATAAGATAGACTTGCATTTTGTGGTTTTCAGTCTTAAAATGAGCAGATTTGTTCTAGAACTGAGTACATATTTATGTTGTCTAATCAGTAAATGTTAATAGAACAGAAAATAGAAATGTAAATAGGAAAGTGTTTATGGTAATGGTCAGACATAAGTTCTTATCCACAATATTAAAACTAACCTGGCAAGCTTGTGCACGTGTCATTTTACCCATGGGAAAAGTCCAATTGAAGTCTGCAAACTGCATGCTCGCATAACAAATAATGATACTCTTGAGGTCTTAATGCATTTTCCAGGTATTGGTTTTAGTGCCATCTGTTCTTTCTGCATTAAAATTATATTTTCTGCATTTCTTCTCCGTTTTTCCTATCTTCTGTTCTGACTTTTTCTTCTGCTATACTTACTATTTATTATGTTCTTCATATATTTTCCTTTATTTGAAGAATTTGGACTAGAGGAGGTTAATGATCTAAAGGTCACTAACCAGCTAAAACAAGTTTAGGAAGAAAAAAGTTCAGGAGTTTTTTGTTTGTTTTTTTTTTTAAAAATTCTCTGTAACCTAGTAATATTAATCTTCTTCATTGAAGAAGATATTCAAAGCATTGTAGAGCATTTTTCACTTGTGGTGATAAATATCCCTATTCTTTTTTCCATATGCTTCTTACAGTTTTGGGTATGTTTTATGCATCTGTGTACTTTTTTTAGAACAGTAGGCAAATTTTCCTGAGCAGTACTCTGCTGTTCTCCATGATACTTCTCAAACTAAGAATTGCACTGTTGGAATAGTTCAGTGTTGCCATTAATTTTTTCAAATAAAACCTACTTATTGTTTATAATGTTTGAGTAGCTTTTTCATCACTGTTTGCCAGACCATATCAAATGGTTTCAAATTATTGTAGTTAAAATTTTATTTCCTCTGCTTGGATTTAGCGCATTTGACCAAGTAGATGGTGCCTCTAGGAAAGTACAATGAAGTAATAACATAGGAGGGAGAAGGAAAAGGGGGGTGTGGTTTGAACATGCAATTGGGCAAAGAAGTCTTCAGTTTCCATGTTTTAAAAGCAAGCCCAAAGAGCAGAGCCGTGGCTCCCTAACGCCTGAAAAACTAGTTTTATATAGGAGGATCATTTAAGTTAGAAGTGTATGGGTTAAGTCCCTAGCTATAAAAGTTTTGTAGGAAGTCTCAAAATATGTGTTTAAGTATTCTCTACATCTTTCTTAGTTTATCTACCTGTTAGGAGAGATTCACTTGCATCTCAAGATGTTTATACATTAGCTATATATTCTCAAACTGTTGCATATAAACATGCCTCTATTCAGATAGTTCTTTTCCTTTTAATAGGAAATGACAAATAATGTATGTTTAATTGCTAACTGTCAGTTAAAATCGGTGAAATTTGACCTCAATTTAAAAAAAAAAAAAAGATAAAAACCATGGATTTTTTCAGCTGGATATAATTATTGTAAGAATAATGAAGTTTGTCAAAACTTAGTTCTGTCTTAAAATTTGATTATTAAACAAGAAGCAGCATGACCCGTAGGTAGTGGACTGAATTATTTTCCTTGATTTGTTTTCGCCACTGAGGCCTAGTGTCTCACCCTGACCTGTAATGTTTTTTCTACTTAAGAAATCTCAATGAAAATTTGACTCTCGCTGTGTAAGTGAAGTAGTTGAATAAAACAAAATGCTGAAGAAAATATTTCCTTACCCTTCAGAATGCAGTACACTCTTCAAAAAGATTTGTAGCGCTTCCGATCTGTTTCTTCGCCAGCATCTTCCATGAGCTGAGGGACTTGAGGTCCTTCAACAACAGACCCGTGGCCACAGTTAGCTGCTTTCATACAATTCATTATAAAATCTTGAAATAAGCTTAGGATTTGTCATAATTTTAGTTTGTTTTTGATGTTGTTATATTAGGAAGGAAGTGCAGATAAAATCTCATGTTTTGGTACACTTAGAACTGTTTCTGTCTGTTTTTCTGCAGCTCACCTCTGTGGGCTCTCTGGTGAGTTATGCTGTACGCTTCTTTAGTAAGAGTACTAAATTGGTTTCCTGTCCTTCTGGGCATCAGTTTTATTTGCACAAAACCCCATGGTATGTAATATATTTCAAATCTAGAAATCTTTCTAAGGTTTTGCTGAAAGTGAAGTATTTTAAGGTTTTTGAAGGACTTGGGTATTGTATGCCTTAATGAAGAGGAAAAAAAAAAAAAGCTTAAAAGCCCCCACTTTTTAATTTTTATATCATGTAATTTGTTGAGCTTTTTCTTTTAAATCCAATTGAATTAAGTGTCAAGAGAAGTTATAATATAGCTGCAACTACTTACTTTAAATTGAGACTACCTGAAGAAGAGAAAGAAGGGTTTTGTTTTATTTTGTAAGGCATTTACCTGTCAGGATATTGTCAAATACAAAGGTACAAGGCAAATGGATGTTTCAGTAAACATGATTAATAACACAATAAACTACATTTTAACCTAAAACATTGTAACTTCTGGGTATGAGAAAAAAAATTAATTACTAACTGATCCTCAGCTCTAGCACCTTGTAAATATGTTTGGAGAGAAAAGTATCATGTTATCATGGAACACACGTTTTCAAAACTTAACACTGTCTCTTACAGCTTGGCTTCATTTTTTTGCCCAGTTAGCTAATCAAGGCTGATAAAGAGTTGGAAAAAGATTTTTGGTTTATTGTGGTCTGTTTTTTCTAATCCTACTTATCTTTTATTCACACATTTGTATACTTGACAGATGTTAATGCAGTGCTTCTTTTGAACTCAACAGATACTATTCTATGAAAATTATCAGAACACAGATGAATCCATTATCCATAAAAGACATTTTTTACCACTTTGATCTCTGACCATTTGGCTTTAATCCTGGTCACCATACACTGGCTTTCATTTTACATTCAGTTTATGTCTAGCTTTTGTTCCAAACTAGCAGATAAAGCTGAGTGCTATCCAGCCTGAAAAATTTCAGACTGTTTATGTTAGCAGGTGACGTATGACATGATATTGGCAGAAATGTGCAGCCGGAGTGCTGGGAGAACTCAATTGTTTTAGCGTATTGATCTGGAATTTGTGTTCTCCTGTGCCACTTCGTTATTTCCCAGGTCTCTGAAGCAAAGTCACTTGACTACTATGACTATGAAGTACTATCTCTGCAGTGAAGAAACTTAAAGGGGTGTTAATTTTTGACATCTTTTGACTGCAGACATGCTCTGATTAAGAGACACAAAGAGAATTGAATGGTTTGGACTGGTGGGTCAGCTTCCTCAGATTTATGACCCAGATGGGAAGATCCCTGGTGTGTGTCTCTGTCTCTATGGGCAGCCTGGCTTTACTGCTTCACTGCCTGGAATGTGCACAGCGCTTAAACTTGCCCTTCCTTCTCATGCATTAAAATATAAATGCTTTTTCTTTACATATAAGTGCAGATGATAAATTGAATTTCCTTGCCTTTAAAAGTGGGTATTCCAAAAGTCGCTTTCAAATATCTAGTTAAAATGCAATATATAGTGTTTGGAAGGGGTCTTGTTTCTGAGGGGTGTTGGGTCTGAGGTTTGGGGCTTTTTTTTTGTTGGGGTTTTTTCATTGCTTTTCTTGCTTTTTTACGTTTTTTTGCACATCAATTGTGACACGCTACCGCAACTGATCAAGATTTTTTTCTGGAGTGTAAGAAAGCCTGATACATTTTTGACACTTTAAACAAAATGGTCACTGCAGTTTTTTTTCTGGGCTGTGTTTCATTGTTAGTCATTTTGCAAAAATTGTTTTTACTTTGATTCAAAAATCTTAATCTCAAATGTTATTTTGCGTACCAGTTGTTGACATTAGGAATTTCTTTGCAGATCTACCATCAATATCCACTTTACTGAAAAACAAATAATCCCAAAACTGCTTGTTTGGTTCCCTTGAGTAGTGCACATTTCTGTAATGAATACATGACACTACATTGATACAGTGTTTTATACTGACGCAGTTTTATTTCTAATCAGTTTGTCACTAGACATCAACAGGAACTAACACTTTCCATACCTAGTAGGGGGAATTATTCTGGATGTCGTCAGTAAACAAAATGGCTGTGTGCTCCTCGCTTGATAAAGCTGACAGTGTGTTCTCCATCTTATTAAGCTCCTGTGCCCTGTCTGTAGCACGGTTGTTCTTTACACTTTACACTGAATGCTTTCCCCGCTGCACTGGGAATTACCACTGTTACGTCTCCTGATTCACGTTTCTGGAAAGCCATGCTAGTGCTGGTTGGAGAGGCGTTGATCTATTACAATGAGCAGACAGAGATGTTAAGGTCATATGCAGTTCAAGAGTGAATCATAGGCCTTGATATTGTGTATCTCCACAAAGAGGATGATTTACTTTGTCACTGAAAATAAAAGAAGCTAATTGATAGGCTTCTAATAGTAAAAGTGCTTTTTAAGCTCGTGTGCTTTTGGTTTTGCATCTGAGTTACATAGGGTAAAAACCTCTTGAGCTTTAGAGGTTTTGTACACTATATTAACTTCTAAAATAAAATCTGTGTTCCAAATGTTTATGGTGCAAATAAAACAGTCTCTAAAGAGTACTGGTTGGAAGGAATCACACAGCAAATTGACTTACACAGAATTTAGGAAGAAAATAATCTTTGAAGTGTTTCTAGTTTTAAGTGTACCTTTACTTTCTTCAGATTCCCTTTTTTTTTTTTCTCATTTCTGCCTGGGATATTCTGCATGCTCCTTTTTGCTTTCCTGATCTGAATTTCAGGTGTGGTCGCATGATGCTTGGTGCATTTTGAGGCTGAATATGGTTAGTGCAAGTCAGCCCATTTCTGCCTTCATACAAATAGTTCTGAAATCTAATATTTCCTTGATAGGTATCTCTCATATATAAAGTGCGTGTTTGAAATAAGAATTAATTTGCCTCTCAACCTGCCTGAGAGAGCTGTGATGTGACAGGTAGACCAAATGCTGGTATTGCTCAAATAAGGCATCTATGTGAGTTTGTCCTCTGTGCACAGAGCTTTTTGTCCTCTGTGCACACAGCAACTCTCCCCAGTTACTTTTTTACTCCTCACTTTTATCTCCAATATGTGGCCTTATCTATCTCACGCTATTCCAAGCCTCCCATGAACACAGACCTGTTACTTTTCTGTTGATCGTGTCTTTTGCGCTTGTTGCTGAAGTCAGAGTGACTGCTTATCACGACCACATGAGATGCAATTACAACTTGCTGTTTGTGAAATGGGGATGTGACACAGAGATGGGCTCAAAAGTGACCACTGATTTTTGAAAGTTTAATATGAGATTAGTCTGGGGATCTTTTTTCTGGGCATGTAGTGCTTCAGAGGGGAAAAGTACAAGTTCAGTGCTTAGGAGGAGGAGCTTGGAAATAAGACAGGCACACAAAAAGAGAGAGACACACAGTTAGTGGGAAAGGATGAAACATCAGGTTTGAGTGAAATGCCTTGTATTTCACTAGCATTCTGTGGCAGAGGCAGGTCTGGTAGTTAATTGCCAGGCTAGTGTTCAGCTTTGAAAATAGAAGAGCCTTTGCTCTCCCTTGTCTTCCTTGCAATCCCCTCCCACATTCACTGCATAGTTTTAAACTTCTGCAATGAGTGAAGTGGGCATCTGACAGACAACAGCCTTCTTCACATATACACTCTTGATTCATCCCTGGAGAGAGTCTGTAATGTTCACTGGATGTGGCAGATGTTCTACAGAGTGAGCAATATCAGAAACTTAGTAACTATACCACAGTGAATATACTGAAAGTCATTTTAAGGTGGAAAAGGCAGCTGAAAAAACCCTGAAAATCTTGATTTTCACACCCCCACCCCCCCCAATCCTTAGAATCCCAACCCTTAAAAAATAATTATTTCATGGCAGCATGGCAGTACTCTCAAGTGTCTTCTGGGTCCAGCTGCCTAGGTTAAGGCTTTCATGAGTGTTTGTCATTGGATGGTTGTTCCAAATGCTCAAGCTACTGCTGTGTGATATCAAGTCCACAATTTTTTTGTTTTTCAGATGGACCTTTGGATACAGATCTAAAACCTTGTGTTTTTCAATACTACTTTTTTCTAGGTCAGCCAAGCCTGCGAGAAGCTATCTCAATGTCATGTATAACTAATGGAAGTACAGGAAGCAGGAAAACGGGCCACAGTTCATCTGTTTCTGTTGCCAAAAAAGAAACTCTTTCATCTGCTGCAAAAAGGTACCAAACTGTTATTAAAATTGAAATGTTTATTTATTAAAAAAAAACCAAAACCAAACTGAACAAGAGTTTGGTTTTTTCCTCAACAGAGCTCAGCAGAGCTGCCTGAGGTCTAGTAAAGCCCAAATAAACTTTGGAGATGTACCATGTTGTTGGGCTGCTTACAGCAGGGTTCTGAACAAAAATCATAAATGGAGAGTATTTCTATACTGTATAGTGTCCAAAATGAATTCTCACTAAGGGCATACACAAATGTAGTTCCGGTACAAATGGGACTTTTTTCCTCCTGGTATTTATATGCTTTTTTTTTTTTTTTCCCCGTTCCCAAGGCAATTAAAGGATGAAACTGACTTCATTGTCTGGAGTGTAAATAGTAGGCAGTAGCAAAATAGCTATGAAACAATAGGGAATTGTTTAAGATATATGTTTACATTTTTGTGAATAAAATCTTAACCTAAAATATGGCTACTTAGTCTCTATGAAGAATATCAGTATCAGATCTCAAATGTGTAGAAATAACATTGCTTGAGTAATTTGTAAGTTAAATCAGCCAAGAACCAAACAATAGTAGTTTTCCTCCATATAATACTTTCAGCTTCATATGGTAAACAAAGTGTTTGCTTAACTGTGTTTTTCTGTGGGTCTGTTAGACAGTGATTGCATGCCTTCTTGAACAGTAGGTTTTGTACCTACTCCTAATTGTTGTGAAGAACAGGCTGCCAGATATAGCCATGGGGCAGAGAATACTCTGATGTGTAACTGTGGTAAGTTATGTGAACAAATTCTTGGCCTCTGTAGAGTACTCTGGTAACTGCAGGGGCTGGTTTATCTTCTAGTGTGGATGTAAATACTGTGCTGTACAACAAGACAGGGGAAATACTTCAGGGAATAAAAATGCTGCATGCAAATATAAACTGTATGAGAACAAACGGAAAAAGCTTTAGTGCCCTTTGGAACTTGCAAAGCAAGGGTAATGCCCCACTCTTCACTCTTCTCCATTGTGGAGCATTGCATATCTTAATTGTATTCTTATGTTTACTTTTAAACAGTAAATCAGGCAGTGATCAGTGTATGTCTCTATCTGCTAATCTGACAGGCACAGGGACAAAAGACATTCCTGCAGGAAGGTATTTCTTAGTTAGCACTTTTCCATTAATCTTACCCCTGTGGCTCTTGGCACTTTGATGAGATCCAGTCCAGCTTGCATTTGTGCTGAATCATCTTCTTGATTCATTGGCTGATCAACACTTGACTACATAAGAAGAGCACAGTGGAGTGGCCGGCATCCCTTTCATCTGAATTAAGGTCTTTAAAAGGAGACCTGGATAGGCCAAAAGAGGAAAACCTTAATACGCAGAGGGCAGCTCTCCCTGGGCCCTTGAATAACTGTCCAGGGGAGCCCACTACTTCCAGTGCGGCTGAAGATGCATGACTCCTTTCCTCAAGACATGTTTTAGAAAGGCCTAGGAAGGCTCTTTAGTTGTCTTTTCAGCACTTCCTTTCACTCTCATGTCTTTATTCCTTAAATTTGTTTGGTACTTGGAAGAAACCCTTTAGTAAAATTACCAGATCAAGAAAGGTGAAAGGAAATGTGAATGTTAGTAGTAATCCCATCTCCTTACAGAGTTAGGGTAACTGTGTTTATTTCTAACACTTGTTGTGGTGAACAGGAGGGACACCAGAGGAGATTATCAGCTGGTTGTGGACTGCTTCACCCCAACTTGTTCAGGTCTTTCTTCAGGCTGAAGCTTGGACTGGTGTGGCAAGTGGACATGGTCACCTGTAGATATAGAATTAACTTTAGATTGTAAACAGATCCCATAGTCTGCCTAGGGCTTTTCATGTTCTGACTATATGTAGCCATACATCTGGTAAAAATAACAGAAGGTCTTGTGGTATCCGAACTGTTACTGTTGAAGTTCAGTGTCTGTGTTCAGTGCACTTCTAGTATTGCCCATTTCTGGGTCTCTGGCCTCTGTAGAGCTGCCATCTCTGAAAATTTCTTCTATGAATGAGCAGTTTCATTTCTTGAACTATTTAATCTTGTTCTGCCCACCTGAACACTGGAGATGATGGGATGGCTCAGTAGCTGCACAGCAGCAGTGTATCTCATGTCAACAATGGTGTGCTAAAATACCAGCTATCGCTAAAATCAGAGCCCAGGAATGTTCTGTGAAGACCAGATAGATATGATGGAGCTAAAGTCATGTATGTGTTCAGAAAATTTCAGTCCTATAGTCTGGAATGGTAACAGGCATTTATTTTGTAAAACAAACAAAACCCATCCAAACATTGACTATCAGAGACCTGTTTGATTCTTTTCCCTAGGACTGAACATTCTTCTGAAAACAGCTTCTGGTAAGAATAGTCTTTGTGTTTCACAGTGACTACCATCCACAGTAGCTGCCAGTGTGTTGTGGTCCAAAGGATGAAAACACTGTACTAAGTAAAATTAAAGAAGCCACAAAATTAGGACAGATAGTAATAGCTCTCAACTACTCAGATGTAGGCTGAAGAAATGCCTCATCAGGCTGGGTTTTGGAAAGAATTTTTGGCTGCATTAAATGACTGCTTCCCAGAACAACTAGCTTTTAGAAACCCACAAGAAAAGGTTCTGGTTTTGATTTGGTTTCAGTTGTTACGCAAGGCCTAGTTGAAGAGGTATGAGTTGTGAGAGCCACTCTGTAATAGCCAGTCATGATACAATTAAGCTGAAGAATTTAGCACAAGTGAGCAAACCAAATAAATTCAGAAGAAAGGTATTCAGTACTCAAACTGCTACATAACTACATGATTTCCCTCCAAATTAAAATGGCAGTCAAAAAAAGAATCTCACAACCTGGTCATTGATAAAAGCACTTCACTGAAATCCAAGGTATAACGCACTGCATATAATGATCTCACTATGACCTAATGACCTGGAGAATTCTTTTTTACTACTATCAGAGAAACAGGTGATGTCAGGTGAGCCACTGTTCTGACCAAGTAGGATCATTCTTTGTAGCAATGCAAGGTGGATTTACAGAAGTCATTAGGTTGATGTGTTCTCTCTCTTCCTGCTTCCTGTCTGTCTTTCACCATTATTTGACTGGAAAATTGGAAGCATGTCTTCTTGAAATACAGTTTTGTTTAAAAAAAATATAACAACAAACCATAAAACCCCTCATTCTAATAGATTTACTTTGTTGTGAGAAATCCCCTGCTTATGAGACAGTGAGTGCAGAGGTCTCTGATTGTACTTGTCATAGGAATAGAAAGACTCATGTTCTTCAGTGACAAGAGATTCCAAGAATTTTTTTCACTATTCTGCATTTCTTGCAACAGACTGCAATAGATAAAGTGTAGTGTACTTTGCATCCAGAAATGCAAGCAAAGTCTTCTGATTAAAAAATAATAATATTTTTATGCTACTAGTTAATGAAGGACTTTTGGCTATAAATTATTAAACAGAACCCCACAGTTTTTCAAGCTTTGTTCTCTGTGATCATATGAAATGTGAAAGCTCTTTGTTTTGTTTTCGTCTGTTTCTTTGAAAAGAAAATGTAACTGATGGATTATACTGACATCTTAAACTAGTTTTTATAGTTTACAGTAGAAATCCTGAGTGATTCTTACAAATGTATTTGGGTTTTATATTATTTTTCATGGTTTTACCTGGTTTTCTGTGCTTTGCTTGTCTGAAAGCAGTTGGAAAAGTTGAACTCATGTCAGTGTTGGGGGCTTTGTCT
>VYXB01006395.1:1602263-1643763 GCA_013397135.1 Pachyramphus minor
CATACATGCTCTTATGAAATGTGAAAGCTCTTTGTTTTGTTTTCGTCTGTTTCTTTGAAAAGAAAATGTAACTGATGGATTATACTGACATCTTAAACTAGTTTTTATGGTTTACAGTAGAAATCCTGAGTGATCCTTACAATTGTATTTGGGTTTTATATTATTTTTCATGGTTTTACCTGGTTTTCTGTGCTTTGCTTGTCTGAAAGCAGTTGGAAAAGTTGAACTCATGTCAGTGTTGGGGGCTTTGTCTCGGTGGTAGATAACACATTTTAATTGAAATAACTAAAGAAGCAAAAAGAGAATCTTATAAATTATTTGGGGCCTATTTTTATTAATTTATTTTGAAGTTGTCTTACTGTTATTGGTTTTTTTTAGGAAGAGGTAAGTGGAAACACAAATATTTAACATCATGCAAGGATTTGAGGCAGGGGAAGTTGGTGTCTGGGAACAGAAATCAGGCTTCTCCTGTTCAGAAAGATACTATTTATTTTTTACTTTGCAGGCTACTTTGTCCATAAGAGAAAAATCTTTCTTTTTCCTTTTTAGCTGGTGTTTGTATCTTGCTAGATTTGTTCACTGAAAAAGATGTCTTGGAAGATTTAATTCTTTTATCTTAAAAAATAAATAGGCTATGTACTACAGAGTACTCTTTTCTTTCAGGTCCTGGTATTGTTTGAATGGTTCAGTATCTTAAAAAGCGTGTTACCTTATAGAAGAGCCTTTTAATTAATCTTTCTGTTTACTGAGTGAACCTTTGGTTTGGCTCTTAATGGATTTAAGGCTCCTAATGACACGTATTTAAATCTGTTTCAAATATTAGCCTAATAAATACAGCACTATGAAAATAAAGATGTGTTCTTAGCGGTCATTGACTGAAGGCGCTAAAGAAGTGGCAAGACAGTCTTATGTTAGTTAACTACAAATCAAAACAGTCATGAGTTTTCAGGGATGATTTCCTTTGGACTCTGGTGCAGCCAGGGAGAGCCCAGGGACAAGCAACAGCATTTCAGAATTTTGGTGACAGCTCGAAGATAGCAGTACCACTCGTGCAGAAATACACAGTGAGAGGTACAGTTTCATGGTGGGCTTAAGCTAATTGGAGATAGCACAAGTCACAGTCCTGCATTTCGCTGGCACTGAGCCTTGGCTGGCAGCACAGGAAGTGAACTGAACCAGAGGATGTTTTTTTCTGAGGGACGGCAGACTTGCGGTGCATCAACCCGTGTCAGCTTTGAATGCTGTAGGAACACCCGTGAACGGAGGACATGCTCCAATCAAGATTATGTTTATTTTAAAATCAGAGTAAATGTAGTAAAACTACACAGTAAAAATAAGTAAATAATCTTCCATGCCTCCCCTCACTGTAGTTTATTTTTGGAGCTTGTGAATAAATCTTATTCCAGCAAAATGCTAACCTAAAGAGAATAAGTAACTAATCAAAGTTTTCTTTCTGTGATTATTTATAATAAGTTGTTAAATGCTTCTCCCATCTTTTCACAGGGGACATTTTCTCCCACCTTTTTAATTTATTTGCTTATTCTCCTTTTTTTCCTCCCTTATGTTACACTTTATTTTACAGCGGTACAGAAAAAAAGAAGGAAAAAACTCCAGGACAGAAAGACAAAAAAGAGGACTCTCATTCTAATGATCAAAGTCCACAAACTCAAGCATCACCTTCTCCCCAGCCCTCCTCCCAGACTCTCCAAACACACAGGCAAACTCAAGAAAGCAAGAGTTCTGCTCCAGCTAAAAGGTTTTCACAGTACCACAGTACAGAACTAGAAAATTATTGTAATGATACTGAGTTCATATTTGACAACAAGTCATGTGAAATAGTTCTAATCTCATGATCAGGTTAATGTTTGATATTTTTTCTGCTAGAAAAGATGCATTCAATATGCATTTCAGCAGAGCAAACACATAAAAATGCATTTTTTCTTAACGTACATTTTTAAGATTACAAAGGTTTTTTTGTTCTCTGGTTGAAATCCTAATATGGTAGATTAGCTCTTATCAGCCATTATTCTAAAATATTTAATCATGACTCTTACTCGATCCTTCTCAAAATACACTTCACAGATTATGTCTGACATAGCTGAATTGTGGGAGTGTATTTTGCATGTGGCCATTTACTACATCTCATAATAATATTTTTAAAATACTGGTATCATTGCAACCTTTCCTCAGAAATTTTTATTCTGTAGTTATTCTACAAAGTGACTGCAGTTTGTATTTTTTTTGTTTTGTTTTGGTTTGGTTTGGTTTTTTTTTGTAGCTCTGACATTTTTCCTGCTATGTTGCAGGATGGTTTCCTTTTATTCTCATTCTTTACAGAAGTGAAGTTCTGGTTTTACACCCAGATCACAGAACTGCTTGACTTGAGTAAATGCAGAGGTTTATGTAGGATTGCCTCTAAGTTCCCATCATTTTAGTGGGAATTAAGCACAGAAAAACCAAAAGGTACTTTGGGGATTTTAGATGGTTTTTTGAAGTCAAGAAAATGGATTTTAAGATTTGGGTGGTATCTTCTGAGTTTCAAAACTATGCAGATCACTTGGTGTGTTTTCTTTTTTCTTCATTCATCATCACCTTACTGTTTTGGAAGGTGTGAATTTTTTTTTATTTTTTTGACATTTAGAAGACTGAGAAAAAATGAAAATGAAATTTATTCTTCTGAAATTTACTGTCATTCACAAGATTGTTGTCTTGCATTGCTTGAATTCACAGCTCTAATAAATATTTAAACTTTCACTTGACTGATGCATGTTATAACACTCCATAAAGGCTCTGTCTCCATGTCTTGCACAAACCCGTAAGTTGTCTGAAGCTGAACTTGTGGCCTGTTATTCTCTTGCCTGGTATCTCACTGTAAAGATGTCTGAAGTCTTGCTTACTAATCTTTTGCAGTGTGGGAAAAAAATAAATACTTTTTTAGTCTCATAATGGTTTAACTTGATTTTATTAACTTGTTTGTCGCAGGACCTTTGAGCTTCTTGAGGTGCTGTGGAAGGAGCTTGCCATTTCTAAGGTTGCATTTCAGGACTTAATCCTGCAAAAAGCATTTCTGACGGGATGAAGTATGATACTATTAGCAGGACATGTGCAAACTAAATCAGGTTGTTGAAGAATAATTTGGGCTAAATCACTTTTTGAACATGTATTCCATGTGTGAAATTAATGAACTAGTGACTGCATAACTTGCAGGTTTCCACTAGTGTGAATTGACTACAATAAGAGTGCTGAAAATTTCGTCACAATTCATGGATTTAATTGTCTGTAATATTGGGCCAAACCTGGCTTTTCTTACCCAAGAAGTTTGCAGACATTTGTTTTAAAAAGATTAAAGCCATTAATGTTGTTAAGTATGTGCTAACTGCTAAGCAGCCATATGAAACTGTAATCTGATAGAACTGTTCTGCCTCAGAAATCAGTGTGCTAGAACTGGTGAACAGTTAATCAGGGGAAAAAATATTAATTTTCTTTGTTATCTACTTAATTGATTTTTCAATATAGTTTATTCTTTAAGGCTAATATATTTAGCCTAATTTTTTCTGCTTTTGTAATTTGTTAGCAATGTAGTAATGAAGACAGTTATTTTGTTCAAGTCTTTGTGTAAAAGCATTTGGAAATGCAAAGGAATAGTTAAAACATGTGGCAGCTGTCTTGCTCAATTGTTTTCATTCATCCAGTTAGAACTTTTTGACTAATCTTTTTTTCCTGTTTCGTGCTTCAGCTTGAAGGAAGATCTAGCTCTGCTTTTGTCTCCTGCTGCTTGATCTGTCCGTTGCATACGAGTTCCACTTATTGTTAAATTATCATCTTGTCATTTAAAATATTTTTTGTTTCTTCTAGCATAAAGAAATCCTTTGCTGCTGAAAAGCCTCATAGTGCTTGGGAGAGTTCAGATGATGGTCGTAACAAGCTGATGAGAATACCATCAACATCTAAATTAATATCAAAAGTGGCAAAGAATGCAGACAAGTATGTATTGATTTGGTACATAAAAGCAAATGAACTAGAGTCAAAATCTTATGAAATCACTTAATTCTAGTAAACTTTTTGTGTATATGCTAGGACCATTTGCATCTTTGTTTTTCCCATGGGTGACTGCTTACATAACCTGCCGATGTGATGCTCCTGGTGCCTGTGTAATCTTATATTTATTATAAAATACGAATGCAGGATTTTTGTGTAAATAGATTTTAGCGTTGCTCATTTGGATTAGAAGAATTATGTACTATGATTTAAGATTTATGGCTTAATGCCACTGTTGCAAAGCTTCTGACCTTTTTTCCCCCTAATTAAAGCTGATTTGAAAATGCAAGTGTATTTCCTTAAAGTCAATTTACTGGATTTCACATAGTATGTGTGTTTCTAAAGTAGACTGTAATAGTAGGAATTTACTTTTATTTTTTCGGATAGATCTCTCCATTTGAATTAGCAGGTTCCTGTTTTGCAGGTTCTAGGTAATATGCAGGTGTCTCCTTTTCAGTGTCATTTCCAGTAAGGCGATGTGCTGTAGCCTATCAGTCCCCTCATCCTCTTCCTCAGCAGCAGGTTTTCTCAGTTTGCGGTCTCCAGTGAAGGCCTCACTGGAGTTGAATAGCACAGAGTGGTTACTCCTCCTGCTTCTATCAGCACAGGGTCAAGAGTTTGCTTTTTTGCTGTAACTCTGCATTGTTGACCTCTATTGTATCCCACTCTTGTCCTCAGTCCTGTTTGCCAATTGGGCTTCTCACTTTGTCTTCACACAGTTTCTCTTTTTGAATTTGTTGAAATGGTGTTGATTTTTTGATTGACCCCTCTCCTATTTGCCGGTTTCCCCCCACCATGCTGCCAGCTTCTCTGTTGTTGTCTGCAGATTCATAGATCTGCTCATTAATCTTCATTCAATTAGCCATTAACTGGTTCAAGGCAGAACTACCTGAAAACCCCTCCCACTACGACAAATAAAAGATCTTCAGATCTTTCAGAATAATGTCCAGTCTTTTTATGATTCTTTCTGTAGCGCTCTTCTTAGCTTGCATGTAAGACTGTCAAATACATACTTAGAGTCAAGAGTGGTGCAAGTGCATTCCTTCTTTCCTAGGAATGGGAAGAACAAAACCTAATTAATCTTGGGTGTGGATGCCGGCACATTTTCTAAAAGCTTTGTACTTAGCCTGAAGAGCTCTGCAGAGCAGTCAAGTGCTGTGTGTGAGAGGATTATGCATTACATATTTTGCAAGTGTTTCTTTTTCTTTTGTAATTGGTTTTCACTGTTGGACTTTAAAAACCCTTTGGCAATTTAGATTATAGCAAGGTACTGCTAGATAATATTTTGGAGTGAAAAAACCCTTGTCTTGTGTTTTTTTGGGTTTTTTTTTTGGCTGAGTTTTTGCTATGCTACTAAAATACTTTCACAAGGGGGTATGTACTTCAAATTTGCTGAAAATAAGAAATAAATTTTACTTGTATTGACATTTTGTATATTGGTTCAGGCATGTTCAAAGTAGAGGTATTTTATTTCATTTTTCTGTGATTCTGCTTATTTTCTAAGAGACTTTAAATGTTGCCCTTCTACAATCTGTAATGAAGAAAAAAATCAGGTATCTAACAAAGGAGCCCACAAGGAAAGATTAGTTTTAATTATTGTCTGTTCATAACTTGAAGCTGTTGTATCTTAAATATATTTGGCAGAAAACAAAGCTTCAAACATTATCA
The DNA here is from genome assembly GCA_013397135.1 of Pachyramphus minor. Lineage (NCBI taxonomy): Eukaryota > Metazoa > Chordata > Aves > Passeriformes > Tyrannidae > Pachyramphus > Pachyramphus minor. The sequence goes on from VYXB01006395.1 coordinate 1,607,970, forward strand.
GTTGTAGACCATCATCTGATTGAAGACTGGATGTCGTACTGTTTGTGTACCTTGTTCTCATGCTCACATTTATAATAAAGGCACTATTTGCATACATATTAATATTCATTTCTGACATTCTGTGTACCATATTTCCATAAGAACTGGTTGATATTGTGCAAAGGCATATTGTTATCTTGCATTTATTTTTCCCAATTAAGAAACGTTGGCCTCATCTGCTTGAAGTTACATGAGTCTTGTGCAAGGGAATAGAATTCAGCCCCTACTGTGGGCCCCAGGACAGAAATGTTTTACATATGCTTTGCACTATCAGACCAGGATATGAACTTTGTTTACTAAGCTCAGTCTTTAAGTCAGCACTGAGCTGTAAATCAGTCTGATAAAGCCACAAGAAGTAAGAGGGTTCCCACAGCAGTGTTTTTCAGACAAGACTGGGAATCTACTTTAAATTTTTCATTTGGCAGTGTGGTGAAGCTGATTCTACCAATTGCCAGAGATGACTTTCCTCATGCATATGCTTGACCCTTTGTCACTGTTACAATAATTTGACTGCCATCCAGCTAAAAATACTGGATGCCACTCATACCTTTCTGCTGAATTTCAAATGAATTCAAGAGGATGTTTTATGCAATACATTCTCCCACCAAGAGGTGTTAGTCTGTTAAGAAGTAGCTCTGATGCTGGAAATCAGTATTTCTTCCCTCTTCAGAAAAAAATTATTGAGGTTTTTTGTGAATAATTAATTTCTGGCTCTGGTAACAAGAGTCTCAACTGTACTATGTTGAAGACTTTGTGTTGCACATCCAGTAATGCTGCACAGATCTGTTTTAAATGAAACTGCAACTTGCTTACATTTAATCCATGTGTCCAATAGAGTTAATTCCTAGAAAAATTTGTGGTGTTTTATGCTTATGGCTTATTTTGACAGGTGTTAAATGCTTTCCATGCAGGCCTGAGGGTGTTTGGCAACTTAAAACACTTAGTTATTACAAGTTTGCGCTCTCAAAGTGGAATTTTCTGTGCACAAGAAACATGCCCTCCATAATTTATTTTAAAAGCTTTTTGCATTTTGTTATTATCAGACTAATTCTTAGCAATCCTTGCTAGAGAGCCAAAGACTTTAAGCTACTTGAAAGATGCAGTGAACTGCATTATAAAATAATATATGCTAAATAACTCAAATGATCAGTTATTTAGCATCCTATGCTACAGTTACACTGTTCACAATCTGATGACATTGTCAAATGCAATAATGTATAAAAACTAGATGGTATTGCCTTGATAAATATTGTGCATATTATTAACAATATTATTTTGAATTTTTCCCCAGGCACAAAGATGTCATTGTCAGCCAAGGTAAATAAAAACATTTATTTTTAAATACTGGATGAAGCTGAAAATATTTGCTTTTGACTGAATAGTATTTCCTGTAGATGAATACATTAGGACATATGCTTATGAAACAGGGAGTTAGAGATAAAGAAGCATTAATAAACTCCAAGAATTTATTTGGCCAAGTGTTACTCTAGACACGTATATGAATCTTTGAAATTATAGAGAAGTGTCTCATCAGGTTGGATCTTTAGGAAATAAAAAAAGTTTTGATGGGTGGGTTATTGGGATTGATTTACTTCTGTAAAACAATTTTTTTTTTTTTAGGTTTTTTTTTTTTTTTTAGTTTTTTTCTCTGTGTGTATGTGCATAGAGTGAGGTTAGGAAAACAAAAATCTGAAAGTTTTGACCTATATGCCAGTCTTCATGCAAACAGGTGTGAGCGAGACTTTAGAAATAGTTTTAAGATATTTTATTTCTGTCCCATAACCAGCAAAAATGTCAACTCGTGAAAAAAACAGCCAAGGTAAGAATAAAGCTATGCCCTTTGGTTGCTTTCTTCTGATTTAGCACTCTCACAAATCTTTTATTTGGCTTTTCACCATCAGAGAGCATCAGTGCATGATCTCTTAAAAACTTTTTGAGCATTTTCATAAATATTTCAACTCTCTTGTAAATTTATATGCATATGCACATCGCAATCTATATTGGGATTATTTGGAGATAGTCTAAAATAAATTACTACACACGTAATTTCCTCAGAGAGGAATATGTGTTCGAATAGAAGTCTTGCATTGTTGCCTAAGATATCAGAGTATTAAGAACTGCCAACTAAAAGATTTGTTTTATCTCAGCTTTCTGTCTTGCCAGTATTACAACATATACACACACTGATTAGACAAGAACAGAGACTGAAGGTTTCATAGTCTCCTAAAATGAAAAATGAGTCTCTTCTAAAGTGTATATCTTTGCACCAATGAATCTTGCATTCTGTGGCTACCTGCTGCTGCTGGCTTGCTCGGTCAGGAAAAGGAGCTCTCTATCTGAACATGGTGGGAAGAAATTCACTTCTGGCGTCGCAAAACTACTCTGCTTTGATGTCCTGCAAACTGTGCTGAAGCATGTGGTTTCAAAATTAAAGCATGTAACCCAAGTGCATGCTGTACACAACGTATCCATGTACAGAGGTTCTGTCTCATGCTTTTTTGCTGCTAATTAACAAATCTGTAGTCTTCAGATTCTGTGCTGTCAGCAAGCTTACATTATTCACAGTTTGATTGCTTTTGGTCTCCTTCAAAAAGAAAAAATACCTCTCAGATTTTTTGAAAGTTACTATACAAATTGTTGGAATGAAAGCAAAATCAATTTGAATCCAATTTCTTATTTTTTCTAATTCACAGAGAAATTATAGGTATAAAAATATTCTAAATTGATGCTTACCAAGAGCATTCTTCAAGACAAGATGTATGAAAGAAAATGCATAAGCATCAAGAACAAAGAAGAAATGTTTCTTTATGCCAGGTTGCTTAACACCAGCTGTGGACCAGTATATATGTGCAGCAGTGGTTACTGTAAAAGGAAAAGTAATGACTAGTGGCCAGACCAGCTGCAATTTAGCTTTGCAAGGATTGAATAAAACTATTATATTAAAAATACCCTTTCAACTAAAAACAGCTTTTCACAAAACCAAGTTGCATGTAGCTAAAATACCTTCAGTACTAATTCTTTCCTTACAAAGTGCTTCCACAATTCTACATGTTCTGCTAGGAATGGGCCCATCCATAAGTTCTCTCATCCTGGTAGCTGTAACTTAAGTGGCCTCAATGTGTACCCAGCTATCTCTTGTGTTAATATGCAGAGGATGTGATGAACAGGCACCTTCCAAGTCTGATATGCCATAGTCTGTTCTCAACCTAACTGGAATGAAAGAGAAACATGGTGCAGATAACAGGGCCCCACATATGTGGAAGATGGAGAGAAAGTCTTCTCACAGAAAGTGCATTTACTGCATTTTAAACACAAATAGTGGCAAAACATAATTCTGCTTATAACATGGATGGACTTGCAATTAGCAGGATTCAGAGATTTATTTTTTCTAAAATATGAACCAGTAAGTGTATCTTTTATAGCTTTTAGAGTATGTGTATGTGTGTGTGAGACTGTGTTGTGTTTACTGCCACAGAAGTAACCATGTTACTTTTGCAGAAAGTTCACCTATACTTTCCAGTGTAAGCTTAGCAATACCTACTCAATTCTCTTTAGTGCAACATCCTGTTCTGGGCAGGTGACTTTAGCTTGTTTTGTAGTTAATATTGCCACATAAATAAATCAGTTTCCAGTTGACTCCTTGACCCAGCTGGTCAGGAAGTTGAAGAGTTGCATACTGTTAACATAAGGTTTCTGGAGGTAAATCCTGTGGAGCTGTGACAGTGTTGTCTTTGACAGGGTGGGATGAAGGGTTGCCTTGCTCATGGTATTTGTACAGGACCTTCCTGTTCTGCAATCCAAAGGCATGGGAAGTTATAGTTGCTTTAACACTCCTTTGTGGCTTGCCAGCCTTTGCCCCTAGAGGCAAGCAGTCTGTAGCATGGTGTTAATTAATTAAGTTCGCGCGGCTTGCCTGAGCTGCTCGTTTCACTAGGCTGTATGTAAAACATTGTATATGCCCCCGGCACCTGCCACCCGCGGTAACAATTGTATCAATGTGCTTCCTAGACCTAGAAATTCTGTGAAAGAGGCTCTTGGGAAGGCTGCTGACGTGCAAACTGTCAAGCTTCAAAGCAAATCTGCATTAAAAATGCTTCAGTGTCTTTATACACACATAAAATAAGTTTGGAATCACTGTGAAATTGCAAATTATCATAGCAGAAGGTGTTTGCATGGGATAATGGGATGGAAGATGACATTTTTGTGTAGCTTTGAACATCCTGGAATCACTTTGTTTCCTTTTTTTTGATTCAGCTATTAAAGAAACTGTTTTGAAAATGTCAATATAGTACAGTAAAACAAAATATAGATAAATATATTTTTTGAATGTTTAGTTCTTAGAACCTAATTTTTCTAACAGCAGAAGTTGCTACAGTAATATCTGTCTTGCAACAGTCTGTGCAGATTCATTGTGATTTCTGTTGACAATATGTATCAGTTATTATAGTGAAAGACTTCAGGAGCAAGTGAGAATCTGAGATGAGTTTCAGTAGCGAAAGGCACTGGCTTTGGTGTCTGGATTGACTGGTTTGATATGGAGTCCCCAGAGAGAGTTCCATTTAAATACCAACAAGACCTAGGAAATTCTCTTCTCCTGCCAGGAGCAGCAGCAGCACTGGAAGCCACAGCCTGCAGCTGCCTTGTGGGCAACCAGTTGATTTTCCTCTGTTTAGCTCCATGCTGAGGCCACATGTATTACAGTGTTCATCACATTCCCTCAGTGCATTTATCTCTCCCACTTGGTTTGAATTTCATCTACTTCATGTTAAGGTTGGTCCTGAGCTTTGCGCATCTGGGTGCGGGCTGAAGCAGAGGTCATGTGGTCAGTTTGTTTGTTTGTCTTTTTAAATCAGGCCAATCTTTTTACAATAAAATCTGGTACTAAGAAGGTATTAAAATTCTGTGAAAATCCAATGAAAATATGAGTGAAATGAACAGGTGCTTACTACAGCCCTAAAAGAGCCCTAACTAAAGTTATTCTTTTAAATTCTTTACCAGCAGGTGTTTATAATTGCCTATAAAATCCATCTTGCTTTTCACTTTAGCAGAAACGTTTTTAAAGTATTAATCATAAGGCATTCATGTTTTTTATACCCAGAAGTTAAAGGCCTGGTTTATTTTAAGATAAAAGGTAATTTATTTCACTGAGATTCTATGTTTGAATTTGATTTTCAGTGATAGCAGCTCCATAAATGAATCACTTCTTCACTTATTATAAAGTAATAAGAGACGCTTAAACTTTTTGGATGGCAGTAAAAACCATATGGGAAAGAATTAATGAGAAACATTCATTGCATTCTTATGTTTGGAGGGGGGGGGTGTTGTTTTTTTTTTTTCTATTGTACTTTGTTAGTTTCCAACTTTTCTGGAAACTAACAGTATTTCTTCTGTTAGTTTAACTGTGCTGTAGTTCTAGCTTCACAGCACATAGCAGTCATGAAGCACAGAATGGAAAAAGTTTACCCTGCTGACAATGTCCCCTGTCTGCTGAGAGTGCAGGATTCAGTAACTACTTCGGATCAGTTTTTTCATCAGGCACAGATTTTCTGTCAGATCGTTATTGAAGGTGCTCTTGCCCTGAGGGCAAATGGAGACCCAGTGTTGGGCTGCTTGATCTCATTCAGGCACAGTGCATATTGTTAAAAACCATCAATACTGTCAAAAAACCAAATTTGTATTTGGGAGTTTTTACCATTGATTCTTATTGAAGGCAGAATTTTATTATTTAAGAAGGAAGCATTTAGATACAGTTTTATTGAGGTCGTTTGTGTCAGTATTCCTTTTTGAGTTCTTTTTTTTTCTTTTTTTCTTATTTTCATAAAAAGCTAGAGTTTAATATTAAAATTTCAGTTATTTCATTGCAAATGGTAACTGTTGTTAATACCTAGATTCTTAACGTCACCTGATATGTGAAAAAGCAAGGCTGTAACTGTGGTTTACTTATCAAATTATATAAAATTAATAATGAAAGATCTGATAAGAAGTTTCCAGGCAAAGTGGTGGAATCATTCCAAATCAAGGCAAGTCCCTTGTCTCATCTGCTTTTTCCATCTCTTGGTTGGCATTACACCAGTAGCAACAGTGCATGTCCTCTTGTCAGGTTCAGCAAGCATGGGGTGAGAGATGGCAGACCTGCAGCCAGATTTTAATTCCTCTGTAACTTAAAATGTAGTGGTCTGGGCATGGTGACTGAATTTGGTTATTTGTCTCTGCTATTAGCACTGGTTTAAATTAGAAACAGGCTTCTAAGCCTTTGTCCCTCAGGTTAGTGGTCCCGCAGAGTTCTTGGACACAGGCCCGAAAGCAGAAAGCTTGTGGGAAAGAAGCTATTTGTAGTATTAAAAAGCATAACTTCACTGGTCAAGCAACTAGAAGGTGAAGACAGATTAATAAATGTACTCTGGATGTGGTAGTTTATTGTATATTACTAGAGTGTTCTGCTTGGCCAAGCTAGTTGGAGTCTTTGGGGGTTTTTCAGTGCTTGTAATTCACTTTAAGGATAAGATTCAGATGCTACACACAAATAGAACTGAGCTGAGGGTTTTAATGCATCAACCCATGTTGATCTTTCAGACTAGATGGGGTGGGACATACTGAAAAACAGTCACTAATAATTTGCAAAATTCCTGTAGTGATTCCTTTAGAATTAAAATCTTAGAAAACCAGATAATTTTGCTATTTATTCACTATTACCTACTCTGTGGATGTATATACATAACCTGCTGTATGCTCATTAGACTTCCCTTTATGCATACACCTGCTGGCTTAAGAGCAGTTAATTACAGCACAGACTTGCAGGGCTACTTCATTGTCTTGTCTAAATAATGAAGAAGAATGTGATATAAAATACATTCTTCTAATATTTTGTCTGGTTTTGTTGAAGAAATCAGTAATTGAGGATGAAGGCTCCTCACATCCTTCTACAAACCCGCTGTATGTTTCTGGAAAGTTTATTATTGAGGAATGATTTTTGGAAAACAGGATTTTGGGTTTGCAATGTCACTGTCTTCAAATTTCTGAAGTATCTAAAAAGTAGCTTTCATGTCTCCTGAATTGCTTTTTTTGTAGATATTTTTGAGTTAATCTGTAGAGACTTTTTGGATGTTTTTTTCCTCCTCCTTTCAGTTCCTATTTTTTTTATTGTTTTCCTTTGTAAACCTTCCATATTTCCCTAAGAATATGATTCACAGAAAGTAATGAATTGCCTACATGTCATTGCATGAGTCTTTGTGTGCCGACTTCGTGGAAGCACTTTACATGAAGTGCTTTGATAGCACTTAATTTCAGCCTTTCAGATGGTCTGTATTGCCAATCTTTGCTATCTGTTATCACATGCAGTGTTTTTCATTGGCCTTATCTTCCAGCTTGCTTCTCCTGAATTGCTGGATTTTAAACATTCTTCCACAGGTGAATTGAACAGACTCTGTTGAGAGTTGAATTTTAGTACTGCCTTTGTGCTGCCTTTGTCTTCTTGTTAATATTTTTTTTTATATAAGACTAAAAGCTATTTATGTTAACAGTAATCTGCTTGTGATACAAGGAGGCTTTACAGAAAATTTTCAGCCAGTATACTATGTGTCAACAATTTTCTATTTACCCCTAGTTTTAGTCCTGGATTCTTGGTGTTCAATGCTTTACCAACAGTTTATTTGCATGCCAGGTCAGTGTACTGCCTTAAAGTGATTGTGAGTGAAGATACACTTGTTTCCTTGCAGATGAGACAGGCTTCTGGAGTTGCCTCTCACTAGCAGCACCTTGTTTCACTGACAGATTTATTCCTCTTTTTTATCAGCCTATAAACTTTCAAAGAATGTGCAGTAGATTCTCTGGTTGCTAACATCTGCTTCCAGCCTGTTGGGACCTATTTGGCTTAGTGTTTACACTAATGAAGCTAACACAGGAAAGTTGTAGCACTGAAATTTCACTGATGGCATGAAGCTGAGAGTCCAAACTGATAGAGTTGAAAGCTGGGATTTTAATACAGTAAGACCTAGATGTTTCTGAGGCTTGGAGTAATATAAGACAAAATTAAACTATTCAAAGTGAAAGATCAGTCATACAGGAGTTCTAGGAGTTGCTAGCAAAGTTCTAGTTACAAACAGGTTGTCTGCCAGAATTCAGTGGTGGGGAAAATGGCTATAACATGCTACTTAATCATGTGAAGATTGAACCACTCACTTTTAAAAACACAAATGCAATCCTAGGATGTATCAGAAGTAATCCTAAAGGAGATCTGTAGCCCTGTGGAAAATGTTAATGCATCAAAACCCTGGTAGGTTCTCTTCTGTAATACTGCATGCACCAACAATCATAAAAGATAAATTTTGTGGTGGTGTGGAGACAGAATCAAACCTTGTTGTTCAAAAGAGAGTTAAATAGCTGATGTTTTTATTTTTTCAGAATTAAGGCTGAGAGGATTGCTGTTTTTATTCTTACCTGATACACTTTCAGACAGGGCAGACCTGCGCTGAAGTGAGCAGTCATGCTGTCAACATGCACAAAAAGAAAACAACCTGGACATGTGATATTGTCACCTGGAAATTGAGAGCTACTAGGAAAGAAGGAGGTTTTTGGATGCTATTCTGAAATCAGCAGAGTGTGTGTCACCCAGTGACAGCCAAGGCTCTTCTCTCTAAAGCGAGTGCTGCAATACCCTGCAGAGTGAAAAATACAGTGATGCACGCAGAGAGAGGGCTCTGAGGGGCTTGCTCTGTGTCCATGAGGCTGGACTAGGCTGAGCTCAGCCAGGATGGTCTTCCAGCTCATTACATGAATTTGCAAAGCCCCAAGCCTGATCAGAGCTCTAACCCACCTTTATGTGGGCCCTCACCATGTGCTGGCTTCTCTCTTTGTGTCTCTCCTTCTGAGCAGTGTTTTGTCCCTTCATGTGACTGCGATCACATTTTAGTCAGATTAAGTGTTTCTGCATTTTTGGGGCCAAGTTAATAATTTCCCCAAACCTCTGGGGAACCCACAGAGAGCCAAGACCTGCAAGGAGTGTGCTTTGGTCCAGCACACCCAGAGGACTGCTACGTGAGGCTAATAAGCCTGAGCCGATCCTGGGAGCAAAAAATTGGGAGTGCTGATCCTGTATTCCCTGGCATTTGTGCAAAGAGCTTGTCGAGGCTCCAGAGGTGAATTATTGTGGAGCCAAGCAGAGTTTGGCAAGGGCTGTGAATTTGAGCTCAAAGCTGCACGAAAGCAGCTTACAGCTGTTCCTGGTGAAGACCTGGCCCCTGAAGCCAGGGCGCTCCATCCACTTGATGCTACCTTTTAGCAACTCTGAGCCTGAGCTGTTACTTTTTGTGTGGCATGGATAATCCGTGGCACCTGGGTGTGCTATCTGCAGGTCTTCTACGGTACTTTTTGGTTGGTTTGATACATATTTGAAAGGATTTATAGGATGTCTGCTGTTGCAGATTAATTAATTTAGCAAGTGCCAAGGGTTCTTCAAGGTATACTTTGAAGATAGGAATACTCCTATCCCTCTCCACCCCGCCTTCCCCAAATGCTTCTGCAGAGACGGTGGTGGGACCTGAACATGTCTTTGTATGGAGTAGAGGTTTTTACTTTCATACCTCCTGTATGAAAGTTATCTGTGGCCAGTAGATAACAGAATTGTTAAGGATTTTTTGTTGGTTGGAATTTGGTGGGGTTTTTACCCATTCTCGTTAAAAGCTTTTACCTTTTCTTCCCTGTACTCTCTTTCGTGCATTATCTGTCATAACATGACCAAGGCTCTTTTCATCCAAAAGAAGGAAAAAGAAGTTTAGACATGCTGCTTCATACTGGAAAATTGTGAGAGTGCAGGAAAGAAACACAGTCTAATGCTCTTGAGCATGAATTTGAGCAAGTATAGTATGAAAGAGTTAAATCACTGATTTTCTTAACTTGCAAATACAAGAATTTGGCCTCAGGCAATTAGTTGCTGTTTGGGAATAGTGGTGTTGATATGCTGCCATCCTCTCTAGTATTTCAAAAGATTTTTACATTAATATTATATCTGCCCTACAGGTTATTCTGACAAAAGGAAATTTTCTAAAAATCTTTCAGTGGGTTGTCTTTTTTTTCCTAATCCTTCCTCTTCTGTAGGGAGAGGCTTAAGCAAGTTATACTTAACCTATGTCTTTCTGACAAGTGTGTTAAATACGTATCTTCAAAGGTAATCATGAGTCAATGCAGCTAGCTAATAAAGGTAAAACGTGTTCTTTCTTTAATGGCAATTTCAGAGAGCTAATTTGTATCTGAATGCCCTGCAGATGTTCTTTTCCCTGAGCTCCAGGAGAGCCTCTTCTGGCCAGAGACTTGACTGAATTCCTCTTAGACTCTTCATCTCTTTCATCTTCAAAGTCCAACAGGTGCAACTGCTTCCATCCTTACGAATTTCAGTTGCAGCTTGTCTCCACTGTTCTAAACAATNGCTGTGAATTTGAGCTCAAAGCTGCACGAAAGCAGCTGCAGCTGTTCCTGGTGAAGACCTGGCCCCTGAAGCCAGGGCGCTCCATCCACTTGATGCTACCTTTTAGCAACTCTGAGCCTGAGCTGTTACTTTTTGTGTGGCATGGATAATCCGTGGCACCTGGGTGTGCTATCTGCAGGCCGCCTACAGTACTTTTTGGTTGGTTTGATACATATTTGAAAGGATTTATAGGATCTCTGCTGTTGCAGATTAATTAATTTAGCAAGTGCCAAGGGTTCTTCAAGGTATACCTTGAAGATAGGAATACTCCTATCCCTCTCCACCCCGCCTTCCCCAAATGCTTCTGCAGAGACGGTGGTGGGACCTGAACATGTCTTTGTATGGAGTAGAGGTTTTTACTTTTATACCTCCTGTTTTCAGGCCAGTAGATAACAGAATTGTCAAGGATTTTTTGTTGGTTGGAGTTTGGTGGGGTTTTTACCCATTCTTGTTAAAAGCTTTTACCTTTTCTTCCCTGTACTCTCTTTCGTGCATTATCTGTCATAACATGACCAAGGCTCTTTTCATCCAAAAGAAGGAAAAAGAAGTTTAGACATGCTGCTTCATACTGGAAAATTGTGAGAGTGCAGGAAAGAAACACAGTCTAATGCTCTTGAGCATGAATTTGAGCAAGTATAGTATGAAAGAGTTAAATCACTGATTTTCTTAACTTGCAAATACAAGAATTTGGCCTCAGGCAATTAGTTGCTGTTTGGGAATAGTGGTGTTGATATGCTGCCATCCTCTCTAGTATTTCAAAAGATTTTTACATTAATATTATATCTGCCCTACAGGTTATTCTGACAAAAGGAAATTTTCTAAAAATCTTTCAGTGGGTTGTCTGTTTTTTTCCTAATCCTTCCTCTTCTGTAGGGAGAGGCTTAAGCAAGTTATACTTAACCTATGTCTTTCTGACAAGTGTGTTAAATACGTATCTTCAAAGGTAATCATGAGTCAATGCAGCTAGCTAATAAAGGTAAAACGTGTTCTTTCTTTAATGGCAATTTCAGAGAGCTAATTTGTATCTGAATGCCCTGCAGATGTTCTTTTCCCTGAGCTCCAGGAGAGCCTCTTCTGGCCAGAGACTTGACTGAATTCCTCTTAGACTCTTCATCTCTTTCATCTTCAAAGTCCAACAGGTGCAACTGCTTCCATCCTTACGAATTTCAGTTGCAGCTTGTCTCCACTGTTCTAAACAATAATGAGAAATTTGATCCTAAATTTGTGGTGTCATTTTGCACTGATCTTGCGTAACCAGACATGTCAAGCTCAATGTTAAATCAAGAATATGACTTGCACAAATGAGCGGTTTTTTTGTAAATACCCTCAGGCTTTCATTTATAAGAATGCAGGTGCCAGATTTTAATGGGAAGGTCATTGTTAGTACATTACTCTTGGTTTTGGCCAGTGCTGTTTTATCTCTGAAAATACATACTATAAAAAATATATTGGTGGAAAAATGAGACATGTTACTAGTTTGGACAAATTATCTAAACATTTGTGTCAAACTAGTGACAGTTTCAATCTTATATTTTCTCGACAGAGCAATTAAGCGATGCGCATTTGGTAAAATAACTATTGTTTCTAATTTAGCTGCCAGGAAGTGATTTTCTTTGTTCTCTTTTATTTTATCTGAGCCAACCTTTCTACTGCTGTCAGTGGATGTACTCACAGGATTCTTTTTCAAAGGATCTGTGTTTGTTCTTAGAAGGAAGTGAGACAACTGTTCCTCATCTTTTCAGTATTTGTTCCTTTCATACTGGACTTCTATGGCTCAAGTTTCCTTGTATTAATATGCTAAATATGAACAACCTTTATTGATGTGTTAGTTTTACATTGCTCAATTATTGCAATTTCTACTGAGGAGTAATTTCTTGAACCTGTGAAGTTTTTTTGCACTAGATTTCAGTTGCATTTGGACTGTTGCCTCAGACACAGGGTAAATTTACTGAGGATACAAGTGACGTGGAATTCAGGTAAAATGAATTCTTGATCTCAGAAGGTTGACTTGAACAGACTAATCATATTTTTAGGTCTGGTTAAGTTGGTAAATTTAATAAATGGTGGTCTGTTTCATCAAACAGACAAAAATTGTTAAAACTTTTAAGCGCTAAGAACTCCCAATTACCATGTGTTAAGACAAAAATCAAAAGGTTTTGACAAATTAAGCCATATGTGTTGTGAAATCTTCACAGGGAGTATCATGCGTGTAGTAGAATACTTTTAACTAGTGTATGTTCAGGTACATGGATTCATTGATCTGGTTAAGTTTGATCAATACAATGACCAGTGATGTTAAAATCATACAAGCTCATGGGTATTTCTTTCTCGGATTAGGAGTTATTGAATATATTGTATGGTTTGGTCACCACAGATTTTTTTCTGTATGTGGCAGTGTCAGTGCTGTCCAAATCATTGCTGTGTGCTAAGATCATCACTGCTGTATTCAAAGCTAGTGCTTTCTGGTGTTTTCAGAGTTGAGGAGGTATTCAACAGAATTTCACACAATGCTATAAAATAAATAAAATTATAAAATCCCTTATGATCAGGAATATTTCTTTTAAATATGCTAGAATATTCATCACATTTTTTCAGTAGTCTGATGATTGCTGTTCTTCTGTCTTACCTAGCTTGAGCATCAACAATTCATTTCCTAACTTTGTACAAGGTAGCTTTATAACTTTAGTGGGTGAAAATAGTTACAGGTTTTGATTCTCTCAGGGTAGAGATGCTGGCTTAGGGTTAGTCTTGTTCCCAACTTTGATTATTTTTTGATCGTTGCATCTTCTAAAAATGTTTTGTAAGCAAGAGACTATTATTGACACTATGTTGTGTCTGGTTTCCGTTGTCCTTTTAGATCTCCAAGTTGGATTTGAGTTGTTAAGTTATGATTCTGTGGGAATGAGCCTAAATTTCTCATAATTTCAATTTTAGATGTTTTAGGGAATGCAAAACATAGATTGCACAATCATGCAATCTGAGTAATAATCCTATGCTTAATTGGGGAAATATTTCCAAGCATTCCCTGGGCATTTATGAGGAAATCTGTCTCAAGTTTGTCTTGTGAAAGAAATACAAAAGTAATTGTTTAAAAATCTTAATTTTAGAGCTTATTATTGGTGCATCAAATGTGATTGGAAACTTCTTAATATTGTACTGCTAATTTACAGCTATTCTACTCCAGTTCTACTCAACTATTCAAATTTTGATTTGAGCTCTGAGTTTTCCATGTCTGCTATGATTTTCAAATCCCCACTAACAAAAAAATGTCAGAACTCCAAACCCACAGCAGAATATTTTATTACTTCGGTAAATAGTTGCATTAACAATGGATATTAATTACTAAAGAAGTTGAAGAGTGACAAAAAGTTACTATTTCATTAATGCAGAATTGGTGAAAACATGTATTTTGTCACAGCTATGGGCAGTATTATAGCTGGAGTCATTAGGAGCTGTTGCTTCTTTCCATTCATCAGGATACAATGCCACATGCAATACTAGGTACTTGTAGTGTTTTCCATAACTTAATAACTCAGGTTAGTGTATTAGTTTGTGATAATATATAATTCTAGATTATATTCTCCAGCAAAGCTTTTGACACTTTTGCCTGCAGTATCCTTGTGTCTTAGCTTGGCCATTAGGATTTGGATGGCTGGACAGCTAGATGGGTGAAAGAACCAATTGGATAGTGGCCTCAAAGAGTGGTGGTTGCTGGGTCATACTCTGCCTGGTGATCAAGAGGTGACAAGTGGATTCTGCAGGATTCTGGCTGGGACCTCTCCTGTTTAGCATCTTTAATACGCTCAAGTTCACAGGTGACAGCAGACCAGCGGGCCCAGTTGATGTGCCGGATGTGTGGGCCTGCAGGAACCTCACAAAATTAAGCAGGGACAAATGCCTGTGGGAAGGAGATGTCCCTGGCAGGGATGCAGTCTGGGAACAGAGAGGCTGCAGGGTGCAGCCCTGGGGGTACTGGCAGGTGCCAGGTGCAAAAAGAGGCTGTGCCATTTACATCCTTGGAGGTTTTCAAGTCTGGGTTAGGTAAAAGCCTGAGCAACCTAGTCTGGCCTCATGGCCAGCCAGAGGTTGGTCTTCCTCAGGTCCTTTTCAACCTGACATACCTTATATTGTGATACTGTGACTACTTATTTATTCCATTTCAGATTTGAAATTGAATTTGAAATTTGTCTTTATAATTTAATTTGCATGTCTAAAATGTTAACGTGCTTAGTCTGTTCTGTCACCAATTCAATTAACACTTACTCTGTTTGTATGTGTGTGTTAGCGTTCCATTTAAAAAAAAAAAACAAAACAAAAACCTAGACCTTTACCAAGCTCATATTTCAAAAATAATTGTTATATCACAGGTGTTATTTGCATCACTGTGGTTATTACTCATATCTTTTGTGCTTGTTTCTTGTATAAACTTGCCACATGATTAATATGCTCTTTTGTTTCAACAGAGGGAGAATATATCAAGATGTTCATGCGAGGTCGACCAATCACAATGTACATTCCTTCTGATGTAGAAAACTATGATGATATTAGGACAGAACTGCCTCCTGAAAAGTTAAAACTGGAGTGGGTGTATCCTTAATATGAGTAACTACTCACTGTTCCCTGTTTGTCTTGTCTTGCATTTTCCCCCCTTAGAATCCAGTGTTTTGTCTTCTCTGTTAAGAGGTGAAAATTACTTAAAAGTGAGGAAAAAAATTCAAATTAGTGTAACAACAGAAATGGTTTGTAGCTCCTGCATAGTACGATTTTAACTGGCAGACTATATAGGCACAGAAATGCTGTTCCTTTGTTTGTTTTCCTGTGGACTAATTCAGTTTATTTTCAGTGGGAAAGACAGTGTCTTTGGAGAGTTACAGAGTTTCAAAAATGTCCCCATCTGCCTCCCTCTATATTAATGTAGGCTTTGCATTTAGGAACATTATTCGTTTTCAATCTCTGATCATTTTTAGGAGGTTTTAGAAATATGGAAGATCTTGGGTTTGTTGTCCTTATATATGCAGTGAGGATTGCAGAAGTAGCCATCCTTTGCACTGCTTCTGTATTTCAGCTCCAAAGTGAAGTGGTTAATTTCTTGGAAATTAGTTTGCATTAAATGCACTAAATATAAATGTATCATTTGAAGAACTGAGTAGGTGTGCGGCTGACGACAGTTCTCCAAGTTTAATAGATCAGACATTAAATTCATTTTAAGAGATGTGCTTTTGCTCATGGTTGGGTCTTCCTGTCACTCACTCATCTCTGCAGGTTCTTCCAGTAAGCCATGATTGCGTAAGTTTCTTAGTCCTTCAGTAAAATAACATGTCTAGGCAGCTTTTGAGTTGGTGTAATAGAAGTTAGATCCTTCCAGTGTTGCTGAAATCGGGAAGATTTTTAGGAATGTTGATACACTGTTGTAAGTCAGGAGGAAAATTTTGGATTATAAGTCTGACTGGAAGGAAGACAGAGCTCTTACTCATGCTTTGCAAAGCTGTGGTACCC
Organism: Pachyramphus minor; assembly: GCA_013397135.1. Lineage (NCBI taxonomy): Eukaryota > Metazoa > Chordata > Aves > Passeriformes > Tyrannidae > Pachyramphus > Pachyramphus minor. The sequence continues at coordinate 1,623,964 of VYXB01006395.1, forward strand.
AACTTTCCAATAGCTCCTGGTTGCTGATGCTGGCAGTCATGACTGTGGAGTGAATTAGGTCAGTCACTGGTCTGGCTGAAATGTCATTTTCTTGGCGAAGTTAACTTTCAAGCAGGACCAGTACATTACTTTGATTTGCCCCACAAGCCTGCAAGGGCTGGAACTGGCATGGTGAAGGAATATCAGCTTTACTTTTCCAGCGTCCATGACCAGTTCGGTCTGATGAAAACTGATCATGAAGTCACACCCTCAGTTAAGTAGGTGCAAATCCCAGTGTGGACACACTTATTTAGTGTCCAAGGACCTTAAGTTCAGGTTAAGCCAGTTTCCCACTGAGGGCTAATTAAAGTGAAATAAATCTACCCTAAAAAAACTATCCATATGTTTTGGAATCTGTTTGAGGAAATGTTATCCTAAATCAGAGCAGTAAAATTATGAGTGTAGGGAATCTTTCGGATGCGATGGTGAGGAAAATGAGGAGAAGGCAGCAAAATTTATGATGGCATAATATTGATCTCTAGGAATTTGCACGAAATTGTTCTTCAGTTTTGGAGATGGGAAGGTACAGCAGTGAATATTATACTTTATGCACTGATTTAGCAAGAGGAGCAAGTTTGCAAGCCAGCTGTAACTTCCAAATATCATGGCAAACTGAACCCTCTACACCTTATTAAGAAGGCATGGGGATAGTGATTCACAGAGTATTTTAGTAATGTCATTGTTTTGCAACTGAAAGATCAGCTGTGTTGAATTTTTCAATCTGTAAGTCTTGTTTTGAATGCCTTTAATTCTCCTGCCTTGTGGATGATTGCTTATAATCGAGTTTTCCTTTGTTATTACTCTTGGAAGATGCTGCTCATATGTGAACAACTTCAAGAAAAGAACAGACAGATTTTTGGGGTGGGTTTTTAATTGGTTGATTGGGTGGTGGTGGGGACTCCTTTTCATATAAGCCTACGGAACTGTGTCCTGTAGGTATATTCAACTACTGGTACCCTGTACTGTAGATTCAACTAGAGTAACATAGCTTTTGTCTGCCATGCAGATTACTGTCATTTGATGAAATACCTAAGCTGCTTGGCAAGATAAAGGAGTTCATGGGGAAGTCTGAGCTCTTGACTGTGTCTGGTTCTTGAGTGATTTCATTTAAATTTAATAATTTAGTTTGAGTATCCCTGCTTTGTAGTGCAATCTTTCCTACTGTACTTCAGGCCTGGTTAAAGCATATCTGACATTCCTAGTAACAGCAAAATTGGCTTACTTAGTAGCTACAGAGGTCAGAGTCAGGGCTGCTTTTGTCAGGCAGTGACTTTATAGATTCTTTCTCCCAGTGTATAGTAGCTCAGTTTCTGGAGGGTATTTCAGACTCCATTTTATGAGATTATTTTTAGCATTGGTGCTCTTCTTTCTAAGAATAATTGAAGACAGCGGCAAATATACTGTTGAATTCTGGTGTACAGTGGATCACTTTTCATGAGAGCTGTGGCTATTTTTAGGCAAGTAAAAACAAACAAGCAGCCTCTAAAATTTAAAGTTAAGTATATTGAATGCTGTGACAAAACAGTACTTGTAATTTGTGAGAAACATTCCCGAAATGAAGACAGCTGTCTCTCAATTTCCCTGATTTGAACATCATTTTCATTGAAAGATTAACATTAGAATTCAGTGCGAATTAAGCATAAAAGTTGTGTCACCCCTTTTTCTGTAGAGAAAGACAGTCAGTTATTGTATTAATTTATTTGTTGCGTTGTTCTGCTTGTGTTGAGAAGGAAAGAGCTGCTGTAGATCAATACCCCCTCTTGTTTTCTCTTAAGATAGTCTGGGATGGAGAATGAAGAAAGAAAAAAATGTCCCACAAAACAGGGGGACATGTTCCTTTACAAATGTTCCTTTACATGCTTGTAAAAAAACCATGCTTCTAGAAAACACAGCCTTTCTTTGGTATTTTACTGTGTAGGACGGGTAAAGAATGGATTAAGAAAACGTAACCATTTTTTTTTGCAGCCTCATAAATGCCAGAGCTCAATGGTGGGTGCCAAAATATTTAGCTTTAGCGTGGCTTAGCATGGTAGGCTTCTGCTGTCGAAAGACGTGTTTGTGTAAATCATTAATACTTTTCTAGGATGGATGTTCAAAGATGTCAATCTTACTAAATCCTTATCAATACACTCCCTATTGTATACAGCAGATTAACAAAATCTGCCTTTCTCCTCTGAGAAGGTACTTAGAATAGTGTTCTTCATGCTTCAGGATAGAAAAAATATTTTCATTGGCTTGTAGCCCATTGTTTTTGAAAGTTCAGTGGTTTGGTTTGTTGTTGTTTTTGGTTGTTTGGGTTTTTTTGTTTGTTTGTTTTGTTTTTAATAAAAGGCCTTTCTGGAGTTTCTTTTTGGTCCATCAGTGTTTAAAAGAAGAATAAAGAGAAAAAATTAGTGGTAAAGTTAATAGTAATGGAGGAGAAACAAAGGCATCCTTTTGTTCTGCCCTCAGCATTGTGTTGTATCAGCATTTCTCTCGATATCATTTGCTTAGCAAGCCAGTGAATAATCTCTGCTTCAGAGGAGCCATTGTGTTCTTCTGTAATAAATGGAAGACAGCAAGATATAAATCTGTTTTGTTTTCCATACTCCAAAGAGATTTAGTTGACAACTGAATACAGTGTCCCTCTTTGAACCATTGTTTAGTTACAGCGTGTGTTTAATTTTGCTAATGTTGCTCTGGTCCTGTGGTCTGTGGGGACTGCAAAAGAGGAACGGTAGCATACTGGGGGATTTTGGGGGGTGGGGGTGGCACTGGAAGGTGTGCAGTGCTATTTTTGATAGAAAGGTAGCCCTTTTCCATGAAGAATAGAGGCCAGGCTATCAGATAGGAGATACTCGTTTAGATACTCCCAAACTAGAACTACTGCACCTGCCTTTATTTGTGAGAAAGGGCCAACTTCATCCATCCAGCTTTCTCCATGTGAGCTTCTGAACGTCTTTTATGTACCTGATTAGCCAGGACCCATATTTTCATTGCTGTTGCAGGTGTATTAGTTGGCAGTGAAGCAGAAGGCTCTCCAAAGCGCAGGACATAACAGGAATATTATATTTCTGAGGCTGTACTGTTAAAGTCTGATTTATGATGTTAATTGTACCTAGTGACCCAAGGAACTGAAATATAGGCAGACAGCCACATTAATAGTCTAGATGAAGAAAATGGCACCTGTTCCAAAGAAATAATGAGTCGTAATAACGTTTGATCAGTGCTAACCAAGGCTGGTTCACAGTGTGTAAGACTTCTGAATGTCATTAGGAGCCATGCATATTCCTACAGAAAACATGCCTTTTATATATTTTGGGTAGATTGGGATAGAATATTTTTCCCTGTGTAAGTTCCTTTTGAGTTTGGTTTGTTTTAAAAATACTCTAAAACAGTCTAAAGAAATACTTGCTGAACTTGGCAGCTGCTGTGCAGAAGGCTTGCCTTTTTCTGTAGGGCATTAGGAATTGCTTTAAAAGGTCAAATGAAAGTAATACTCTGGTGCCCGGTGTGCAGATATAAAACTCTGTTGCTGTAAAAAAAATATTAAATTAGAACAGTGAGTCCTGCTGTTACCTAGTGAAATTTCACATGGAAATTTTTACAAAACTGCAATGCTATATTTGCTGTACTTTTATCACGTCTTATTTTTAACATCAATGAGCAAGTGTCCTTGAGGGGTTTGGTTTCCTGAAGTCCAGTTGCACGAGGTTTGTTTTGTTTAATTTTTAAAATGTATTAGTGAAATTGTGCTTTCGTTCCAGAGGGAAAATGTTGGTTGGCATTTGCTCCCCAGGAATCCTTTAAGAAGAAGAAAAAAAAATTGTTAGGTTTTTTTTGTTGGTTTTGTTTGTTTGGTTGGTTTTTGTTCTGTTTTTTGGTATTCAGTGATTATGAAAACCTTGACTTAAAAAATGTTTAGATATGGGTATCGTGGAAGAGACTGTCGAGCCAATGTTTACCTCCTTCCTACCGGAGAAATTGTATATTTCATAGCGTCGGTGGTGGTACTATTTAACTATGAGGAGAGAACCCAGCGGCATTACTTGGGTCATACAGACTGCGTTAAATGGTTAGTATATAACATTTGCATGTAAGTATGTGTGTATTAATGCAGATATGTATTCTTTTTTTGTTCTCTCCTACTATATGTATAACTAATTAAAGTCATCATAATTTTAGTTGTTTCCTGTTTGATTTCACTTTGGTAAACACTGCACAAATGAATGGTGCTAGAGCAGTCCGTGCTAGTTTAGGATGTCTAGCTTAAATGTAAAACAAGGGGATATGTAGACAATCTAAGATTGACAGGTTGAGGAAAGGATCTTTACATAAATTATTCCAGAGAGTTATTCCAGAAATTAAAATTTATCGTTAGCCTGACTCTAAATCAGTTGTTTACAGAAAGTATGGCAAAAGTATAATTTTAAAGGAGAACTAGAAAACCAAGCGGAAAACTGAGCAATCATTTTCTCATTTTTGTAAAAGATGTCCCATCCAAGAATTAAGACAGTTTGGGAAATAAGAAAGACATTTGCAAAGAAAAAACAGGGAAATTGAAACCAGTGTCACTGTGGGTGAAAAGGCAGGTACTGAAGTTGCTATGTTAGTCTGAAGAATAGTGAACAAAATGTAATGATGAACATAAGCTCCCTACTGTACTGTACCTGACTGGAGAAAATTTGACATCTGAAGCTCTGTTCTTCTGGCTGTGTTTTGATAAATGTAATTGCTTCCTGTGGGAGAAATGCTGCCAGTCTTGTGTTCTTCATTTTCATTCAGAAAACAGGACTGAACTGTAAATTTTTTTGGTGTCCATCATTCTGACCTCTTCAGGGTCACCCCTGCTTCCTCTTTCTTGTTTCAAAGGCTTTCCTCATCTTTGTAATTTTACAGAGAAAGCAAATAAGAAGGTAGGTCAAAAAATCCCTAGGACTGAGAGGATGTATACTCTGAAATCTGTTTTTTCACATCAGCTCCAAAGCAAAATACGATAAGCAAGAGCAGATTTTTACTTACACTAGTAGTACACCATACTTCATTAGTACAATTACATCAGTAACTCATTTCACATGGCAGTAATCCCTGACTCCTGGGTGCACAGGCAAACCCTCAGCCAACTTTTCTGCCTTTTTTTCCCCCAGAATCATGATATCTGTGAGTTGAGACATAAAATACACTGTAGTGTTTATAAATATGGCACATAGCGATGTGCAGGAGATCCATTATGAGACAGTGTAGATTTTGTTACAGTGGACTCCCAATGTAGTGCAAATCTTAGATTGGTCAGAGCACTTGTGGAGGTGGCTCTTCTGGCACTCCTAGTTGTGTGCCAGCAAACATTGCAAGAGCCTGGTCAGCCCATCAGTACAGTGTGTAATGAAATAGTCTGATGAAAAACATTGAAGCTGTCTTGTTGAAAGTGGGATTTAGGATCATAAGTGTCTTCATGGGCTTCTGTTGAGAAACAAAGAAACAAAAGTTTACAAAAAACCTCTCAGTTTTGAAGACCTATGACAGCAAAAGCAAGTCATATTTCTGTCTGTCTTAGTCTTGCAGTTCATCCAGACAAAATTAGAATTGCAACAGGACAGTTAGCTGGAGTGGATAAAGATGGAAGGGTAAGTAATAGAGCTGTTGAGCAGTAGTATCTTGTTTTGAAAATCAGGAAAAAGTGGTTTGAGTTTTTTTTAATCATCACCTTCTATTTGCAGTTTATTTTGTGTACTGCATTTGCTGAGATATTTTGACATTTCTCAGGTAACAGCCTGTACCTCCAGCAAAAGACAGTAACAATGAAGCACTCAACCATATATCAAAAAGAGCAGAAGCTCATAAGGTCCTCTATCTGTGATATAGGAAATGCAGTTTTAATTCTGCAAGAAAATGTGAAGCTTTTAATTCATTTATAAGGCCACATCATTTCTGTCACATTACTTTCAATAAGTCTTATCCCAGAGGAGAATGAGTCCCCAGTTCTGTGGGTCAGTATACTCCTAAGCCTTCATGGAAGAGGAAACCAACTTTGAGAATTCCTGGAAGGTGTGCCAAGCTTTCCTGTAAACTCGCTTATTTGAGATAAGGTGTGTTTAAGTGCTCTTGTCTCTGGCTCTTGGCATACTCTGTCAGAATTTGATTAATTGGATTATTTTCATGAAGTTATAAATGGGGGAAAAAAAAAGACAGATGCTATAATGTATAGAAGCATGTTAAATGTAACACTTTTTTAGATCTCAAATTAATTTCTTAGATTTTTTAAGAAATTCGTGTGATGCTTTTTGTATACGTGATGTTATGATTTCCACAGAGCATTTTTTGACTCGTGTTAGAGCGGATTGTTTTTCCATCAGCACAATGATTTGTCGCTTTCTATGGCCAATGCTGTCCTTAAGCCAACTTTATACCCATTTTATTTGTGATTGTTTCACATTTATGAGGCTAAACTGGTTTGGGATAGTGGTTCTATGAAATACAACCATGGACATTTTCAGTGAGTGGTTGGTGATGGTTATGGAACTTGGTGCACTACGGTTTATTTCTTTTATTTTCCTTTTTTTTCCTATTGTCTATATAAAAGCAAAGGTTTGATCGATATTTTCAGTTGTTGCATAATATTGCTATGTCTGGAGTCTGAAATGCAAGATGACTCTTCCATTATTTGTTCAATAAACTTAAATTGGTCGAAGTATGTTCACAACTACCAACTGCCACGATACTGACATTCCTGCCCTGACGGCAGCGCTGCCTTGTTCGTAGCCCTGACACAGGGTGCAGCGTTGTCTTGACTCTCCCCTTTTGACTTCGAAGTTAGGATCCAGCGCATCACTAGCACAGGTCATCCTGCATTTTGGTCTGCAGTTTGTAATTCAGGTGGCATTTGCTTAACAAAACCTTAACAACACTGGCATTTGATGCTTTCACTGTCGATGACGCGGTTTGTCCCATTGCTTTTTCACGCAGCCTCTGCAGCCCCATGTTAGAGTATGGGACTCGGTCAGCCTGGTGACGCTGCAGGTTATCGGCCTTGGGACTTTTGAGCGTGGAGTTGGGTGTTTGGATTTTTCAAAAGCGGTAAGAGGGGTGCAGCGACTCGGTTTTAAGTAATTTATGCAGTCCTTGTAAACGGGAAGGAAATCTCTGGAGATTTTGTGTGTGGTTGTCTAGCCGAACTCTTTTGGTACTTGAAAGTGTGTCAGTAAAGTTTATGTATACTTGATAAAACCAGCTGACAGCAAACGAGCTGGAAAAACAGGAAATGGCATATGTAAAATTGTGGTAACAAACTAGCATGGTAAATAAATAGCAGGCAAGAAAAAAATCTGAACTAGAAATTGAATTCTGTACTGGGTTTGGTGGTTTGGTTCTGTGTCTGGGGGGCTTGTTTTTTTGTTTTGATGTTAAAAACAAGTGTGGTAGTGAGGTTTGTAAAGACAAATTCTGATAGGAGGGTTAAGTCGTCTGCTTCCACAGCTGGAGTAGGTTTTTGTCCACCAACAGGAAATTTTAAAAAAACCCCTCACATTATCTTATACTATTTTTTTTCCAAGGAAGAGCTTGTTCACTTTTTGCATCTACTTTTACATAGGAAAAAAAAAAAAAGAGATCTTTCTTACTGGGCCCACAGAGTTTATCAGAAAAATCAGTAGCACATGGAGATGCACTACTTGTCATTGAGAAAGTTCTCATGTCAAAATTGGCAAATTGGGGTTTTTTTGTAAAATATGTGCATATTTTCATCCTTAAGCTGCCATTGTATTGTCGGCAAAACATTGAGGCATATCAGACCTCCTGAAAACCTGGGCTGGATTATTTCATTCCAGCAACAAAAATTATGTAAATAATATGTAAATAAATATGTAAAAAATAAAAAAACACAGAAAAAGTGTCTACGGTATTTTGCTAATGGAGGAGGAGACTTACAGGACAGCTGAGGTGGGAAGGGTTGTCTGCAGAACACCTCATCCACGGTCCTGCTGACAGCAGGTTCAGTCAGAGCAGGCTGCTTAGGGCTGTGGTCCAGCTGGGTTCTGGATATCTCCAAGAATGGACACTCAGCAGTGTCTCTGGGTGACCTGTTGAAAAGAAATTCTTATACTCCCTTGCTGCAGTTTCACTTAATATTGAAGTGTTGCTAGGTTAGTTATAGTAACTTTTGTGTTTCATTAAATAAGACTTTTATTTTTTTAGATAAGGCATAGCATAAATAAAATAATGTGAAAGGAGTACTGTCATTCCTGTCACACTAACAAGCCAGTAAAACTTGTGAACTTAGATAAGTGTTTTTTTCAAGGTGAATGAGAATGTATTCCATCACTTCAAAGACAAAATAAACAGAAAACCACAAGGAGTTTTTGAGGACTAGATTTTAGTTTTTTATTAGTTCTCTTGCAGATGAAACTAATTTTGATACCCTGTTACAGTCTCACGATTCCTCACTATACTGAAACAGTTCATGTGCAGTATCAAGAACTGCGTTTTTATCACATAATTCATTAACTCCCACAAGAGCTGTGTGTGTTGCTATTGCTGTCTCCAGGGTTCTTTCCAGTTAATAATTTCCATATATATTTCCATACTAATGCTCGTATTAGTGTTTGGGAATAATAATTTCAACCACATCTATTTTCATGATTTGTTAGAGAATGTGGTTGAACTGCAAGAATCAACTTTTAAATAATTAAAGTCTCCAAATCTTTCTACCAATGTCTTTGAAAACAACTGTTTTGTGGAAGTATGTGTTGCTGGGAATAAGTATGTTTTTGTTCTTAGATTTTCTGTCTGTTCTTTTAATTATATGTAGCCATATTTACCATTTTGTTGTAAAAAGGCTCAGAATAATATTTAATACTGTAGGTGCTACTCTTCCTGCTCTGTAAGCATCGTTTTATTCAGGAAGTGTTACCTTTGCTGCAGTTTTATCAACTACATGATGAAACTGCTGGTACTTTACACGCCATGAGAAAAAAACGAGATGTGCTTACAAAATTTGACAGTGTAAAGTTGTGTGTATATGATGGTGCCATTTAAATAAAAAACACAAGTGGAGCTTGTGTGTCTGTACTCTGAGACCTGAGAAAAAACCAAAATATTTACAGATTAGAAAAAGGAAGAAACCTTTTTGCTGCTAGCATGAAATTGCAAACAAGAACGCAAAAAAACCCTAAACCAGTGACATAAAAAAAGAACCAAAAAACAAAAAAGGAGAAACTTGATAAGATACTTCTAAAGCTTTCTTAGAATATTATTTGAGCTTGTAATTACTTTAAAAAAACCTTTGTGGTTTTTTAAAATACTTCTACCCTGGCCTGTTGCTAAATGGAGTATGATAGTACTTTGTCAGCACTTCTTTTTTTTTTTTTTTTTTTCCTTTCCCCTTTAGGATTCTGGTACTCACTTGTGTGTAATTGATGACTCTAATGAGCATATGCTTACTGTGTGGGATTGGCAGAGGAAATCAAAAATAGCAGAAATAAAGGTAATTTTTTAACAAATTAATATTCTGAAATACGAGTGGTTTTATTCCCATACAACAGTTTGTGAGACACACTTTTGATGTTAGTCAGAAACTACAACTGTATAATAATGCTGACTTGTGTAAGGGTACCAAAGAATTGTATTTTTAACTTGTATAATGAAAGGGTTTTGAATATTGAAAGGTTTGTAATTTCATTCTGCTCATCCTTAAGAGCCAATTCAAATAAAGTAATTATCTGATATTTTCTCAATTTAAGAAAAGTCAATCCTGGGAACTTTAGGAAAGTGAAGTGATGATTCAGTCTGTAGCTGTTAAAAAAACCCAAAACATTTAGACATTCCTTATTTCATTTTTGTCTGAATGAAATTCTGTTCATTGATTCTCCAAACATATGTCTTCTCATTCGAAGTCCTAAGTAGATTGTGATCTTGTCTGCTTTCCAGTTTCTTTTTTAACCTTTCTAAATTTTAGACCAATCAGGTGGGTTCAGAGGTGTTGTGCTCAGTGTTCATGTGAAGTTGATTTCACTGGGAACCCTCAATCCTTCATGTTATGCAATATCAAGCAAGGAAAATATTACATGCATGTGAACCTGAGTATTTTTAAATTTTTTTAAAAAAATATATGCTCTATATACATGCTCTACAAGCATGTATGTCTATATCATTACAAACTTACCATTTCAGATAAGAAAATCAGGTTGGTTTGACGCATTTTCTTTAGCTTGTGTTGACCAATACTAACTGTATTCCATTCTGTAAGTTTTAATTCTATGTCAGTGCTTTCATGTCTTTGCTGATGTTTTAGGTGAAGCTATTTGTCATGTGCCTTGTATTTCCCATTTACTGATGTTCTGTTTTGACTAATTTTACTCTCCAGGGAGTGCCTTGGTGTTTCAGAATTGGTTAAAACAGGTTCACCTAGATCAGGTTGCACCGGGTTGTGTCCAGCAGATTTTCAGTGTCTCCAGAGAAGGAGACTCCACAACTCTCTGGGCAGCCTGTTTCAAAATCCAATAGAAAACAAATGCATTGATGCATTTAGTTTAGTGTTTCATAGTCATTGCCTCCAGGAGATTTGTCTTCAAAGACAGTTAGCTTGAATAGAACTTAGTACTTAAGTGGATGACTTTTAAGTAAAATGACTTTTTAAGTAAAAAAGTTTATGTTTGTAAAATGTCTTGGTAAAGAATGAAATACTCTAAGATGTTAGTAATTCAGTAACAGTATATGCAACCAGTAAAAATACAAAGGTGGGACCCAATGTTTCAGAGTTTTGAATTAATGCAGGTTTCTCTTTTTCTTCTTCATGAGGAAGAAAGGAGAAAAAGAAAGTACCTGAATGAGTTTTTATAGCATTTCAAAAAGAGAAGGATGAATATATTCCTACTATGTTATTGTTGTCTTACTTGCCCTGTGACAGCTTTGTTATCCAGAATAGCAAACCAGTCTGCATAAAAATTAAGTAGGGTTTTCAATCCCAAAATCTTGTCTTTTATCTATTATTCACTTTCCTTGGCAGAAGTGTTAGCTGTTCTAGGGAGCAGAAGCTTCTGTGATTTGAAAGGGAATGTAAAACCCTGCGTTGTATACTGCAGTTTAATAAAGGTGTTTACATGTGTTTCTAGCAGTTAATGTCCAATCTGAATAAATATTTTTTCTGTTATTGTTTCAGACTACAAATGAAGTTGTTCTTGCTATAGAATTCCATCCAACTGATGCAAACACCATAATAACATGTGGCAAATCTCATATATTTTTCTGGACCTGGAGTGGCAATTCATTATCAAGGAAGCAAGGGATATTTGGGGTAATAATGTCTTAATACCACGACAGTTTTAAATCAATAGAAATTTCTGTACGACTGCTTCATTGTTCCCATGTACTGTTTGAGCAGAGAGGTAAACAAACAAAAAAAGACTAAATTCTGCTCAGGTGTATGCAGGGTGTAAGGGTGTGGATACAATATACTAATTATGTAACTCCAAGCAATTATCCCTCTGTCTTACTTATTTTGTTTCAGAAATATGAAAAACCCAAATTTGTTCAGTGTTTGGCTTTCTTGGGAAATGGTGATGTGCTCACTGGAGACTCAGGTGGCATAATACTTATATGGGGCAAAACTACTGTAGAAGCTACTCCAGGAAAAGGACCTAAAGGTAGGATACATTTGTTAATCACAGATTTTAGATGGTCTGTAGAAGATAAACATAAAGGGTTATATTAGAAAAGGAATAGGGAAACAGGTTGACCAAGAGCATTCACTTCCTATAAATAACAGGTGATCCTAATTCCTGCAAGTCTTATGAATTTGCTGACTTAAGAGCAGTCTAGAGTTTCTCGATAATTAATGAGACTGTGCTTCAAATGAATGAAAACTATTTTATCTAAGTGTTTTGCGTGTTTAAAAAATGTGGTTAATCAGCTTTTCTTTCATCCTGTGATTTGAAAAAGGCTGTGGGATCAGTTTGAGGATTCTGCAGGCTACCTTTGCCTCTAAGGGCTTATGTTGTACCATGCTTAGTCTCAGAGGAATACCATTAAGTGGTGAAGCTGACATTAATAGGACTTGTATGTGAAGAAAAATGACAGTGCTTAGTTGTACCAGTTACATGAATAACAGTTTCTGGTTTAGCAGACACTCAAGTCTTGCCTGTAAAATATGCTTTGGAAAAAAACAAAAACCCAACACATTTTATTTGAAATTTTAGGGCAAAGCATTTGTAAAAAAGAAAGGGAAATGATTTGTTACCAAACATATGCAGACCTGGCACAGTTGAGCCCTAAGGTAACTCATAAATTCAGTGATAATTTATTTTACTTGGCAGCTATTTCAAACACTCTGGTTTAAATTGGTATGCCAGGAAGACATTCACGTAAAAAGTAAATTTTTAATGGTAAGTCTGTTTTTGTAGGTAAATCTTTTTTGTCTTTCAAGCTAACTGCAATGGAAAAGTAATTTAGCAAGTTATCTGATGTTTAATTTTTAATTTCTTGTGCAAAAATAATCTTTTTACAGTATAATCTTAAAAGTTGTCAAATAGAACATTTATTTACAAGGGCTAACTAACTGTTGGATTTTTTTGTGGCTTTATCACAATAGATTGGTCACAAGACTTGATCTCATACTCTTTTTCCCAGTGTGAGAGCACACTGATTTGAGCCATAGGCAGAGTCAGCAAAGCTGAGCTCATATTTGGTTGGGTGGTGTTTTAGGCTTTTCTGTGATTGCTTTTTGTAAATATGCAGCACCAGCGTCTTGTTTTGTTTGTTTTTTTAAATACACTTTCTGATTAGGATGCAAAGGATTTGTTTTGCTACCCTTGTTGTTTAATTTTCTCATCTCTCATTCTTCCATGTGTTTTCCTTTGGGTAGACTGCTGTCCTGATAGTTGCCAAATACTGGTTGTACTATTTTTAAGTGTGGCAACATCCAGCAGTAGATACTAGGTTCATGTATCCCGGAAACTTTGCTATAATTAATTTACTTTCTATTCCCAAAAGACTGTAGACAGCAAGTCTTTGAGTTTCTTTAATAAAATAATTTTAGTTCTTTTCCGATAATGACTTGCTAGAGATTTTTTTACTCTAAAGCACAGTTTCTCTTGCATCTGGAAAAACTGTGTTCCCTTGGAAAGCAGAGAAAATGTTTTGCAAATTGTTGTTCTTGCCTTCACAGGTTGTAGGACAATCAATCTCGAAAAACTTTGTCTTCAGAAATACAGATGCTTTGCTTTATCTTTTTATCCTGTAAGAAAACACTACCACCTTGTGTTTGCAATACTAATTCAACACTGAGAGCCTGACTATCCAAATATAATTATTTATTGCACACTTACTTTATTCTTCTGCCAAAAAGCAAAGCTTCTTGTAAACCCCGGGTGAAAAAGTGAGCAGTGTTCTTTATTATTTTCTTTTTGTGCTTATAGGAGTATATCAGATAAGCAGACAAATCAAAGCGCACGATGGCAGCGTGTTCACACTTTGTCAAATGAGGAATGGGATGCTGCTAACTGGAGGTGGGAAAGACCGAAAGATCATCCTGTGGGATCATGATTTGAATCCTGAAAGGGAAATTGAGGTAAGAAAGCGAGAGTGACAAGGAATATGCCTTGGCTAGCAAGACAGCCTTCCCCACACTCTGGTGGATGACAGAATACCTTCTGGTTGCTGTTTTTTAAGTGGGTGACAGTGTTTTATTATAGGGGTGCTTAAATTTTAGCCTATAAATGAGCCTATAGGGGGCTTCAGTTCTTCTGTGCTGAAGTTGAACAGAAACTTTAAGGGTCTTCTTTCCTCTAAAACCTTCCTTAGTTTTTTTTTTTTATTCATGATGTTTGAGGGTATTCCTTAGAATTGCCTGTGTTTTTCTTAAGTTACCTGTCTGCAGAAAGGCAATGTTACCAATATTTGAGGGTTTTAAAAGTACATTTGACATAAAGTAAATAGATGGTAGGATGCATATTGGTATTCTGTATAATGATTAATAAGCTATGATAAGGAACTTACTTTGAATTTAACCTAAAACTGGCGTTTAGGGAATACGTGTATTCTTTTCAATTTACCTATACGGCACCACTAGGTCAAAGGGGTTGAACTGGAAAAAATTGCATATTTTGGATTTTAAAATACTTTGTTTTTCCCTGAATTTGAAATAATGTATTCTTCTTAAACAGTTCTTTAACCAATGGTTTACTCCTCTTACCTAGTGTCCATTTATAGCAGCATTTATTTCTTAACACTTATGTGAGTTTCATCTAGAGTGTCTTGTTGCCTTGAATTCAATATTGACGTTTAGAAAACATGGATGAGAGAAAGCAAGCATTGACTATCATATACAGTTCTTAGCTTAAGTAACATACTCTATTCATATCAGTCTCTTTGTTTTCTTTTTTTAATAATGTTACGTTAAAGCTAATTTTTCTTTTACCAGAACCCTGACAGATTGATTTTTCTATCTTGTGTGGCTAATATTAGTGTATTTTCAAAGATAAATCATTTAGTAAACCAAACAATTGCACATTGTAAAATAAAACAGTGTATTAGAATTCAAGCCTGCAATAAACAAAGTCATTAAAATTCAGAGTCATTGCTGACATAAGGCATATGAACATTTACTTAAGGCTAATCAGGAAGCATTAAGAAAACCAGGAAGCATTTACTGTGTGCTACAAGATTTTTCTTGTTTTCCAAAATGTGTTTTGGAAAGTAAATAGTAACTGTGTATTATTCCTTTCCTTCTAAGATGAGTTGTGAGGTTGTGGAGTGCATTTGTTTAGTGTATTTGACACTTTAAAGCCATGTAATTTAGTTTGTAATTTTTTCTACTGAGACTTATTAAAATGGCGTAACTGTGATTGTCTTGGAGCCTGATCGTCTTGTATGCCTGTACTGAACAAATAGATGAGGTAGGTTGCAGGTCAAGTCCTTATGTAGGTTGTACATGATTAGATTGTTCTTTTTCACTGGGAGAACTCCAGCTACGGTGCTGCTGTTGTGCACTATTTGTGGCCTTCAAAAATGTGGTTTTACAGATGTTTCTTTTCCTAGGTTCCTGACCAGTACGGAACAATCAGAGCGGTAGCAGAAGGAAAAGCAGATCAATTTTTAGTGGGTACTTCACGAAACTTTGTTTTGCGGGGAACATTTAATGATGGTTTCGTAGTAGAGGTGCAGGTGAGCACAACTGTTTTTTTTAAACTATAATCCAAAAATGTAAAGGTTTTCCCTGCTGGTGTGTTGTTTTAAGAATCTTTATTTTATTAATTGTTAAATCATATGTGATTTCTTTCCAGGGACATACAGATGAACTCTGGGGACTGGCGTCTCATCCTTTCAAAGACTTATTTTTAACGTGCGCCCAAGATAGGCAAGTTTGTATGTGGAACTCTGTGGACCACACACTGGAATGGACCAGGCTGCTAGATGTATGTCAACCCTTTAATGTTAAACATAAAGCTGGAAAATAGGAAAAAGCAGTGTTCATTTCATATTTTGCCTAGTTCTGTCCTAATATCTAAGCAGAAGTATTTTTTTGCACAGAAATTTAGGCTTTTTACTTTCAAGGTGGTGTTGTAATGCATGTCACTGATACATTAAAAGAAAAGCTATCTGAGGATTAGTGTGCTGCTAACTGATTAGTTTTTCCTGTGTCAGTTCACCTCAGATTTTTTAGGATAGTTTTGGTATAAGGAGAGGTGTTTGATGCTCAGGAAGTGGATGGGTGAATATTGTGTCTGTCCCTCTCTGTTCAGGAGCCGGGGCACTGTGCTGATTTCCATCCCAGTGGAGCAGTGGTCGCGATAGGAACACACTCGGGCAGGTAAACACCTTTCAACTGAGTTGTGATGATTCAAAGTTTAAAGGAGATGGTTTAATATGATGCATATTATAATTGGAATTAATTTCCTTTTTATTCTTTATTGCTTGAGGTTATGGAGCCTAAAAAGCTTGGCAGAAGGGGGCAGATCACCTTATATATATGTTAGATGCAGACAGAAGAATTATTTCATTGTTGTTAGGCTGTTTTGTTTTTTTAACAACTCCTTCCCAAAAGCCCAGATCTTGATTTTTTTTATTTCTCTAACTATTTTTTTTTGCAGGGGTTTCCATGAACACTCCTTATTGGCTTTACCAAGTATCATATATTTTAATAAGATGTGCACATTACATTAGTTTGTAAGACAGGTACAGTAGAGATCTTTCTCTTTCCCAGATCAAACACACTTTCAGCATTTTAGATTGAGGTGGAGAGGCAAGTGAACAGCCTAGTATTTTGACTTTTGTGTGAGACAGACTTCAAAATGGTACGTTGCTGCAGTAAAGTGATACTGAACTGTTCCTATTCTTCCTCTTGAAATACACAAATTGTTGTGTATTTGAAATCTGTCAAAGCACAAGCTGAATCTTTTAACTCAGGCTTCTTTCAGTGGTGGAAAAAATTTATTTTATTTCATAGTCAAACTCTAGCTTGGTATTATCTCCCAAGAGAGGAGTACCAATGTACCAATTGAAAGAAAAAATAGGATATTCATAGCATTAGAAAGGTGAGAGGAGCACATATTATATCTACTAGCATTTTATTCTGTTTTTCAGTTATACCTCATGGTTGATAACTTGATGATAAAATAATACCTAGTGCATGTAAGAAAATTCGGATTTTTTTCTTTGTTTAATTCGCCCACTAGAAATTTTTTTTATATCTAACCACATGCATAAAAAACATTTGAAAATTGGTTTTTAGAAACTTCTGAGCCTGTGCAACACCCTTAAACTTTCCAGGAAAAATGAAATGTTAAATATTTTTAGGGAGCTTTCTTCACCAGGTGAAGATGCAGTCTATCTTCATTAAACAGAGTGGGACATTTGAGCCTAATAGTACTTGAAACAGGGAAAAGGTGAAAGAAGGTCAGTTTATGTTTCTTAAGTTATTAGACATTTTTGAACTTACATCAAACACAGTTGAGGCATTGCATGGCCAAAGCATCCAGTCTGTTGTTTGCTTTTGATTGACTTTTTTTTCCCCTCTAATGTTACTTTAAAAATTCAGCACATTTCAGTTTGAATTCTTATTTTTAGTTTACTTGAGGCAACCAGTTGATACTTGATTCAAGAAGTTTATGATGATGGCCTTGGGGTTTTCTGGTGTTTTTTAGCCTGTTCTTCTTCAAACTAAGCAGTTATATTTTCACCATTATATTTTAGTGTATTCTTAAATTGTGTGATTCAATGATAGGTTTGAGATACACAAATGAAACGGAATTGAAATGAGACCTGGTATGTGTATAAGTGGATGAGAAATAAGTGGAGTTGTGAGTCAAGATAAATAATACAGTTTTAAAATTACTGCCTAACCAGCAGGATCATGTGGTGCTTTCTGTGCCAGATAATCTGGTCCAAGGGAGTTATTTCCCGAGGAATGAGAGCAGCCTGATATATCTCGATTAACATAGGAGAAAATAACCTCAAACCCGTAACAAATAATTTAATAATTTGATTCATAGCTCAAAAATCTTAAAGCAAATATTAAATTAGTCTAATGTGTTTAGAACTCGAAAAACCCAAACCTTGGACGTGTCTGTTACCATTCTAGTGCTGCTCAGCTTCCAGTACAGAGGTCAGTAAGATGAGGCAGGGAATGGAGTACTAAGAAAGTCGGGCTTGGTGGCTAAAATTGTAACATCTAAAGAAAACTGGATTTTCTATCTCTCTTCCTGTTCTTCTTTGTTGTTTCAGAGTGCTGTGTTTTTTATTGGGCCATGCTTTTGGTTTGTTTTTTATGTATCACTTCCCATAATGAGTGTTTTGGTATCATTTCCCTTTTTTGGGCTGTCTGCGAATGGTCTACTGCAGGTTTGTTACCACTTCTTTAAATACCTACTGTGTGCCTGATCATCAGTAGTTTGGAAATAGGCCTGGTTTGGAGAGAACTGATACTTTTTGTGGATCCTGCTGTTTGCTGAAGAGGCACAGCTGGAAAACTAAAAAGGGCCAGCTATCCTGGTAGAAATCCTACCACAGAAGTGGGTTCTTCCAAGGCACTGTGCAGATGCTTTTGCCATGCTGCCATGTGACTAATCATGTAGAATATTTTGAGTGCTAAGCATATGAGTATTCAAAGGCACTGCAGAAAAGACGCCTAACAAAAGTCTTACAAAACTGCTAACATTTTTAAGAAAACTGAGGGCTGAAGGGCAAGGGTATTGTAAGCCAGAGCCACAGGGAAGAGAATCAGGCAGTAGAGCTACCAAGATTTATATTGCTCAGCATCTGTTGTTGTATTAAGGTGAAGAAGCCTAAATATCCTAGGGAAACTTGTAAGGTGGGTTGGTTTGTGCACTCCAATGCCTGGCAAGTTCAGTATTCAGTATTGAGTAAACATGGGAATTGCAGGTGTAAGTGCAAAAATGTATTACTATTTAGGAATACTGTTTCCCTGGTGATTTAATTAGAAAAATTCTACATTTACAGATGTGAATTATCAGTAATATATGTCTGTCATGGGTAGAATTGGTTTACCAAAAGAGAGGAGTTTAAGGCATTTCTGTTCCTAAAAGCATAGATTTAATTTTTTTTAGATAGGTTATTAGTATTTTTTTTTAAAGCAAAGGAATGGGAAGGCAAGAAATAGATGAAAATTTTCTTTTTCGTGTGAACTTGCAAACAGTAACAACTGGGAGAAAAATCAATAAAAATCAGAAAAAGTGAGAGAGACACTATCTTGGAACACTGGAATACCATTCATCCATTTATTTCATCCGATCTATGGATCAGAAGTTCACTTGGAAGCCAGGCTTTGCACTTCACAGCCCTTAAGAGTTTTTCTGGGTCAGCGGCCATTTGCATGTTGCATACCCTCTTGTGGGAAGAAAGATCTTCTCCCAAAACACAGTCGCAAGGTGGACCCCAGCTGTTTGCAAGAAGGACCTATGTGTGGCATGCCAATGAACTGCTGTAGCTGCTAGACTGGAGACACATTTCATGGAGATGGGCTTTCACGCTGGCAGTTGCAGTGTTTGCCATGGCATTGGGAGGGCTTGGAAGATTAAGGAGAGCATTTCTGATTCCACAGCTGTGGAAGCATCAAGAAACAGCTGTACTATATGTGACTGGTGTTTCCTTTCTTAAATTATTATCAAAGATGTCACAGTGCACTGGCTGTTTCCCTGGACAGCTAGGATTGCTGCCAGCATCTCCTATTCAAAAGAATTTTTGGAGAGGGACTGATGTCGCAAAATGCTTTCTCCTGATGCCAAATGCAGTTTAGTGTGCACTCTTACGAGCAGCAGAAGTTTTACATTGTTTTTGATACCTCTGTACTTTAAGTAAAATAGGGATGGTTTGCATATTCTTTCCGGCTGCGTTTTAGGCTTTGGGTATTTTTCATTTTACATATTACATACATACATACATACATACAACTGGAGGATTAACTGATTCGGGTGACAGCCTCAAAGAACAAACCTAAACAGCCACTCTCAGGACCAGCATCAAGAGGCATGTCCCTGCTGCAGCAGCCTCCCTGCTCTGCCCTGGTTATGTATTCTGGCACAAAGATGGCTGAGCCCTTCCCTCGGCTGTCTGGCAGAACCACTGGGCAACATGATCACCTGTGGGAGGGTATGGGAAGGGAGGTACCCATCCACTTTGTGGAATAAGACTGCTTTTGGTTGTTACTGTGCCAATGATCAGTTTTTATATACAGGCACTCCAGTTATGCTGCTCAGGAGAAGTGAACAGGTATCATGCTGTGTCATCTTGCTAGATAAATACATTTTTGCTGTTTCCGGGGGGGGGGGGGGGGGG
>VYXB01006395.1:1643778-1673272 GCA_013397135.1 Pachyramphus minor
TTTTGTTCTGCTTTCTAAATTTATTTTAGTTTGTTCTTTAATATCCTCACCCCTCTCAGGGTTATCAGCCAGGTAACATTTTAGTGAAGCATTTGTCAGGGCCAAAGGATTGCATAGTTTGGTCTAAATAGCAGAATAGCAACTTGTAACTGCTAATGTGTTCAGAGAACTGCAGAGCTTCAGTGGATTTCAGTGTAGATTGGAAGTCAAAATCCTAGAGTATTACATCAGAAAGACTCTCAGCATGATTTTTACTGCTGTCCAGTGCAAACACATTAGCTGTTTTACAGTGGTTCCATCTCTCTTGCACACAGATTATTCAGCAGTCCATGGCATATGGGGTTGGGTCTTTTTATGTGTATGTTGTTTAATTTCTTTTGTGTGGTTCTAAGCCATTGGGACCAGACTGCTTTCCAGATGCGTAGCTGTCGGGACACTGAATGAGCACAAGCTGGAATCTCATCTCCATCATCTCTGCAATGTGTGGTGTTGTTCCTGGAGTTTATTTTACAGCTTTGTTACGGTCCTAGGTTTAGCAATGTTCCACTGAGTTCCCTATGGTACAGAGGGTGGAATTGCCTTGCACGTTTCCACAGTGTATAAACTCACCATTTACCATTAGGGATAGAAGAAACCTGGCTGTGAAATCAAAAGTTGGGAGCAAAGACATCATATTCTCAGTACAGCTTCAGGGTGTTTAGCCATATTGACACCTTCTGTTTTCATGATCTATGTGTATGAATATATATTTTTATTAAATTGTCATTGTTTCTCTGTTGCTAATGTACACTCTATTTAGGTGTTAGGCAGGGACCAGAACCATTGCAAAATGCTCAGGTTCTGCTGATCTTGCACATCTTGCCATGGCCACATCAGTGGCCATTTCAGTGGTTGAGCCAGTGAGTTTTTGTAAGCATCTCTGGGCTTTTTGCGTGTGCCTTGTAAATAATACTGTAGGTTAAAAGTTACTGCTAAATAATAAAAAATGCAATTAATTACCTTAGTTATAAATCATCCCACCAATTAAGAAATTAAGAAATAAAATGCTAGGTTATGAACCATCAAATTTCAGTGAATTCCTTCTTATGTTGATAAAATTATTCATAGAAGTGGAAAGGACTGAGAGGACAATAACAAATTAGAATATAATTTGTGTTTAAAATGAGTTTGGAAATGTTTTCCACTTTCAGTTACTGCTTCTGATTTTATTTTTTTTAACTTTGCTTCATAAAAATTGAAAGATCAGTTTTCGTATCAAAGTTGCTCTTCAAAGTTGGGAAGAAGTAGAATAAAATTCAGCTGTAGCCTTAAACCTTCATGATGATAAGATACAGTCATCTTATCTGTTTTGTGGCGTGTTTATCATCCAGTAAAAATTTTGGTGATTGCTGCAGTGGTCAGGGGAGGGGGAAAAAACTGAAAACTGTGTTTAGAATCTTTTATATATTCTTCACTGAAACTTGTATCGCTTTGTTAACCAGAAAAGTGTTCCATTAAAAACAGATGTTTGCTGTGCGATCCTTGAGGGAATAACTTGAGATGATGAAGGCAGGCAGTGATTACTGCTCTTTTCCTTGCTTTTTTGTTTAGTGGAAGTGATGCTCATTGGAATTCTCCTCTCTCTAGGTGGTTTGTTTTGGATGCGGAAACGAGGGATCTGGTTTCGATACACACTGACGGCAACGAACAGCTTTCAGTGATGCGCTACTCAGTAGGTAGGCAGACTTGCACATGGGGAATAATTCTGATAAATCACATATATGTTCTGTTAAATGATGTTAAACTACTCCCCAGTCACTAGAAAAGGCACAGCTTGGAAAAAATTGTTTCGGATACCCAATATGTAACTGCAGAAGCTACCGTTGCCTTTCTCAGCCTTTCCTTCATGTTACACTATGCTGTCACAATAAATGTTAGCTTTGCTCCAAGAAAAAATAAAAGTTCTTAACTAAATAGTTGACAAGTTAATGGAAAATCTGTAAAAAGCTTAATGTTCAGTGATATTTTAATATACTTCTTAGTTAGTTTTTAGGTTTATTAATGTAAAAAAATAAGCTCACATCTGTCTGATAGTCAGAACTATTTGTCAAGTATTTGCTAAGGGATTATGTGGAGTCCAAGCCAGTATTGAGTCTCCTCTTCAGGCGTGACATGAAAAATCATCAGAGGCTGCCTCCTCTCTCTGTTAAAACAGGATGGAAGATCACCCTTGTAAATCTTTTTCTTCTTTGCCTTTGGCTAACGTGGAATGTCAGTGAGCAAAATGTTCCTCTGCTGCTGCTGCATGTGCCAAGTGCAGCAATTTATTTTAAATCACTGATGTTCGTTGACACTAGAGGTGTTTGATCGTGATTCATGGCAGCTTTTGTCCACGTTGATGACAAAATGTAGGTTGATGACAGGAGGGGGGGAGAAGACAACGTAGATTAGAAAACTGCTTATAATGTTTGAATGTTCCACATCTTTAGACATTACGTAGTGATGATTTATATGCAGTCCACACCTCCAAAGTTAGGGTGTCCATAGAGTAAATACTGTTCTGCATTTTTATGATGCAGAAAACTCAAATCTGCCTGCTGTCAACAGCTCCCAGAAATCCAGTGCAGTCTGAGGATTTATATCCTGGCCATTGGACCCTGACTCTTAAAAAAAGCAGAAATGAATGAACTGGCCCAAAAACCATACCCAAAAAGTAAACAGATATCGACTGAAAACCAACATAATGTAAACAGTTATGAATCCTTCAATACAATTAGTAGGCGGTAGGTTAACTGAGACTGTTGTCGTAGTGATAAGTCTGAAATAATTAAAATTCAGAAAACAGACATTGTATTAATTTATATCAAATATTCTGTGTTGTAGATGGCACCTTACTTGCAGTTGGATCCCATGACAACTTCATTTACCTCTATGTAGTAACTGAAAATGGAAGAAAGTATAGCAGATATGGAAAATGCAATGTAAGTTTTGGAGCACATATAATCATCAGTTCTTGCATTTTGATGTTATACATAACTATGATGGTTAAGCAGTGAAACCCTTTCTAGATTGGTGCATTTCCCTTTTGGTTATATGTTTGACAGGGATTTTTTCAGCATTTGACTGATTTGAAAGTTCAGTCTGAAGGGTACCACACCTCTTGGTGTTCAGTGATCACTTTTGCATCAAATATGACTAATTTATCAGACAATTGCCCGTTTCTCTGAAATAGGAAATTAGCAGTAAGATGAACAAATGCCTTGTACCTGTATGCTGAAATTCTTTCAAGGAAAATATTACATTTGTTTGGGGGTATTTTCCCCCTATTGGTAAAGGACTCCTTGAACCAACATATTATTAGGTGATGGAATTCCATTAGAACATGTACTTTTGGAGGTTGCAAATGTACACTATTTTCAGCTGTGATTGTTACTACAAAACTTGAAATTGAAGGATATGGCCCAGGGTAAATAGATCTAAATGTAGCACAAGTAGTGGAGTTTATATTAGTCACTACACGTAGATGAGGCTGTCCCAGTGCTAAAAAGATACACTATTTTTTCCTTAAGTGTTTGGTTATCTAACATTCTGGCCTTAAGCTCAGCTATCTCTTTAGATTAGTGGAAATATTTACATAAAGAACATGTGAAACTTTATGGGATTTGTAAATTGCATCATAAGAATAGGTTCACGTTTGAAATGTGTCACATGCTGCTGGAGCATGTGGGTCCAGAGCAGCCTGTGTGCAGCTGCTATGGGGGGCACAGGGCTGCCAGGGCAATCAGCAGCAGTGGGTTTGCCCCATCCCTGCAGTGTGCAGGCTGGCAGGGCAGGCTCTGTGCTGACATGGGATGCAGCTGGGAGGGAAGGCTGGTGGGTGTGCTGAGGAATCCTCAATGTCAAGATTGTGGTGTGGGGTGAGCCAGGGCATGCTGCAGGCCCTGAGCAGGGTGATGATGGGGTTAGCCAATGGCACAATGGTTGTGAGATGAGAAATTGGATCTGCAGCCTTCCCCAGGAGCTCAGGCAGTGGGGAAAGGGCTGAGCCTACAGGGAGCTTAGACCAGGGCGCCAGTGGGGTAGTGGGGGTGGCAATGGATCACTGCACCTCAGTACAACATTTCACCTCATTTTTTAACCATAGAATACAAAATATCTCAGAGGTGGCTAATCCTAACATACATAATACTTAGCTTACTATGTACTGTTATCCAGTGTTTTTTTTAGTCTAAGTGACTGCATGTAGAAGACAAAATTGGCAAGCTGGTTTCTGTCGGGGGTGAGCTCCCTCAACCCTTCCAGCCTGTGCAGAAGGCAGTGACATGCAGCTGTGAGGCTGCTGATCCGATTTCATGCACCCTGCGCCTCCCCTCTGCTTCCTGCCAGCATGCTGGCGGGTCCGTACCAGTTTGATGCTAAGCAGGGAGACACCCAGGCATGCTCGGGACTCAGAGCGCTCTCCTGGCACTGCATCCTTCTGGCATTCTGTCATTCAGTAGCCTTGCGGGTGACCTCCAAGTAGTATGACTCAGTCCTCCTGGTAATCAACTTCTGGTTGTTTCTTCCAACTTGAATGCATTATTCGAATACTTTCAAAAAGATTTTATCTACTGAAGCAGCATTAGCTTGTGCATGAGGGCTGTATGCCCACTGTTACATTTAAATCCCCTCTCAGTCGCAACCAGGCATTCTGCTGCTGCTAGAGAGGCAACTCTGTGAGCCTGTTTCCACAATGAGGGATAGTGCTGGCTGGGATCAGAATTTCAGATGAGCCTAAACAACCGTTTTGACCAGTGCAGCTGTTTTTTGAGGGCTCCAGCTATGCAGTCAGCAATTTGAAGGTATGGGCTGGGGTATGAACTTGCAGCGTGTCAGCAGTTCCTGGGTGGCTGATGCTGTCTCTGTTTGTCTTACATCAGAGAGAACTTAGCAATAGAGGAGCAAATGCTGTGCATTTACCGAGGGGCCTGTGGGGTGAAAGCCACACAGGCCGCTACTCCGAAGTATTCGATGCACTGGACTTGACCTGAAATTATTTGTGTGCCTCTCCTATAGGCTATGGGCATTTTGAACAACCTTGCACCACTCAAGTCTGAAATAGATAAACACTGCCAATGAAGGAGAGGGTTTCCTTTTAGTCAGATAGTTTTATTAGCCAGTGATAATCTGAATCATTGCAGTCATTGTATATAAAGGTACAAAAAAGGAGAGAGTAAAATGTTGCCTTATCAGTGGGCAGCTACCAAAGAAAGATTTTAATAGAAAACAGGATCCTCCTATTGAAAATATGATAACAATGTTATGTTCCAATTCATCATTTGGTGATTGCTTGCCTGAAGGGATTTTGCAGCCTGGAACCCCCTGGCCAATTGCTTTGTTGCTTCCTCTGCAGCCCCCAGGAATTTTAACAGCTGCCAAATGTCTGGCAGGATTTAGTAAATGACTGACCAATTCTTTTCCAGGTTGGAATTCGATTGCAAATTCGAAGACTTGGAAAATAAGGGGAGGGGGGGAGAAAAAATCCTAGCCAATTATGCACCTTTTTTTTTGTTTGTTTGTTTAAACCCAAGTTTGCTTGTCAATATCATATATCTCACCCATGACTGCAAAGCACTTATGTCAATACACAGTTCCTCTGCTTGAGGGACAGACTAGTTCATAAGTAAATAAATCATGAAGGCTAGCTTTTCTCCTAAATGTTTTTGCAGTCTCTCACAGGGGACGTGGGAACAGGGAGGCAGGAACATGGGTGTATTTTTACATGTAATTCTGGAAACAGTCATTATCTCTTAGAGTTCTCTGTGGAAGCAGTTGGCGTGGTGGGTGACGTGGCAGCCCGAGCAGTGCTTCTGCATGGCCCTGGCGTGGCCAGTGCAGGCTGGGCCATGAGACCTCAGGGGAGCTGAGGGATGCCATCTTCATAATGCCCACTGAGAGAGGGAGATAAATTGACTTCCATCAGTCAAGAAAATGCCATTTTGTTGCCTGGCAGGATGACTAGGAAGGGGAGGAAATAGGTGGACTTTCAAGGGGAAGAGGAACAGTGAGAAGAAATGGAAGGGTAGAAGAAGAAAAGAGTGACATGGATGTCACTTTTATTAATCTCCTACCCTTTCCTCTACAGAGAAATAAATTATTCCTACCTTATACAAATTTTTGGCTTTTCTAGAGCCTTTCTTAGCTTTATTAATAATATTGTTGTTGTTGTTGTTATTTTTATGATTAATAATAATGGCCAGACTTCGCGAACGAAGATCTGGGGAAGGTCTTTGTACGCCTTCCAGCCTGCGCATTGGATTTATTTTAGGTGGGACACAGTGCGCGCAGAACTGAGCCCACCTTTAATCCTAAGGTTCATCTGCCGGGGCCAAGCGAGCTTGGACAGTGGCAGCGAGGTCCTCAGGACGTAGGTGGATCGCCTTACAGGGCTAACGGGCTCCACCTGCCCGGGGAGTTTCCCCGACCGGGAATCGAACCCGGGCCTCGGCAGTTACAGTGCCGTGTCCTTAACCACTAGACCACCAGGGGCTCCCTTTTTATGATTACTACCATCAAAAAAGTTTGTGCACAGGGAAAATATTCTGGCCATCTGCATTTATCTTCTCCCTCAAAAACCCAGATGGGTGTTTAGCCCTCAGTGTGCTCTTAATGGTAACTAAGATAACTAAGCAACTAGACCAGAGGGTTTTGATTCTTAATATAGATGACCCCATGCTTATAGGGAAGACACCTTTCAAAGCTGGCACTAACATGTGTGCAGTGTAAGAAGCACAACAGAAACTTTAAAAAAGCTTAGAAGAGTAACGGCAAGCCATGGTCTTGTACTTTTACATTGTGGTTGTTAACTGAGGTATCCTGGGCTTTTAGGGTGAGCAAAGGTTATTTGCATGTGTGTGCATTTAATGGAAGTTATTTTAAACTTGGATAGAGAAATAAGAGGTCTTTTTTTATTGGGATCTAAAAATGATCCCATGCAAGTTACTTGCTTTTCCAAGTTAGTAGCAATATGTATGTTCCTAATTCACATATAAATTTGAGTTCATCTATATTTTAGCATCATACCTTCTAGGAGTGAATCATTCTGGGGTCCAAGAGGGACACAATTTTCAAAGGAAGAGTGGGAGAGGTCTGTATCTGTTTAGCTGTTAGTAAATGTGGCACTGTGAGTAAGGAAGGAGCCTTTAAAAGAACACAAGTGAATTGCAGCAGACTTGGGGGAGGTGGAGAGGTGATTTTTTTTTGCTGTTAGCTGTCCCATCTGTGGATGCAACTCCTGCTTCACTTTCCACTAAAGTAGGTGTTTCACACTGCTGTTACTGCATTCTTCTCCAGGGACATTCCAGCTATATTACACACCTTGACTGGTCCCCGGACAACAAGTATATAATGTCAAACTCAGGAGACTATGAAATACTATACTGTAAGTATGAAATGAAATAGACTGGAAACAGAAATATGTATTAACTGTCAGAATATTTAGAAAAATATGTTTGATCAGGGCTGTACAAAATGCTTACTGACAAAGGGACCAGTTTGAACTTGTGTAACCCGATATCTTGATGTTATTCAGAGCTATGTATTACCTAATGGCAATGCCAAATATAGCTTACTTCTTTACAAGGTCATAAATCAGTTTAATGGCTTAGAATTTACAGAACAAGTGGCACTACGTTTTGATGTTGGCCCAAAGTTCTGTATATTGAAAATAATATATACAGTTGTCTAATTAATGTCAACAATACCAGTTATTTTGGGGGAATAAAATTAGTGGGCCTCTGCCACAGTTCTCTTCTGGGGTTTCTTGTTTGAAACTTATCTTGGTTGATGGTGTTGAAAAGTAAGCAAATCAATAATGCTGCTTTAATGAGTTAGTGGAAATAATAGTTTTGGTTTTGTCTTTTTCTTTTAATATGTGAAAATTTGAATTTAATATATAGTGGCTATGTCAGAAATGCAACTTGAGTAGTGCATATCAGTCTGTTTTTAAATTGGTTTTTTTATTCTTGTCTGCTTACAACGTTTAACTAGATCCAAGAGGACTGCAGTTTTTTCCCTGTACAGGCAAGAATAGCCAGCAATTTAAATATATCTTACCTTAACATGCTTTTTCTGCCTGTCACACTTAAGTTTCAGATCTAGATAGTGCAGTCTATCAAAAGGACATATTGGTGCTTTAATTTCATGTATAGGGAAGAAAAGAGCTGTCACCCATTAGTAGTGGCCTGATGTATTACAAGGTGGACAATCTTTCCTAGCTAAAAGTTGAAAAGCAGTCTAAGGTTTTTCTGGCAGTAGTTGCTCACTGTTTTAAAAGCAGAACCTCCTGAATGATTGATTGAATTTTTGCACATCAGTGGAGCTGGTAGGAGGAAGAAACTATTATATTACAGACTTTTATTAAAGCATTTTATCGAATTGGTAGCAGGGTACTCAAGCTGCAGGGAGGCTATGCTATCAGAAGAGGGAAATGAGAAGTAAATATGACTCATAAAAACCAAGTAAAGCTTCAAGTATCTGGAATTTCATAAAGGTACTGGTCTGTCTTTGCGTCTACAATGTAATTCCAGATGTTTTTTAAGATGCATTTATTTACTGTATTAGCATTGTCAGAGAGCACATACGTAAATATAATTTTCCATTGCATAATTCATCATTCCCTTTTTTTTACAGGGGACATTCCAAGTGGCTGTAAGCTAATCAGGAATCGTTCTGACTGTAAGGATATTGATTGGACAACATATACTTGTGTGCTAGGCTTCCAGGTGTTTGGTAAGCACTGTTTAACTTGCTTTTAAGCTATTCATGCTGTGTTAATGTTTTTATTTACTTCAGTTTGTCATTAGAGGTACACTGTTAATGATTATTAAGGATGGTGCTGAGATCACAGACCAAAGAGACTGACCACAATATTTGGCTGAAATAAAGAGCACCGGATGTGCTGCAGACAACATGCAGTTGGTTTCTGTTTAGTTCTTGAAGTTTGAGATTTCACCTTTTCTGCTGTCATTTTAGGCTACCATTTTTGGAGGCACTGAAGCAAAAAGCTTATATTTTAAAGTGCTCATGTAGCACATGTGCATTCTCCTTTGCTTACCTTGTTTTCTGATAGGAACAAGAAGGTGTGAGTATAGGTTATAGTAACTTATAATCATGACAGCACTTTGATACCTGTAGTCAAAGGTGAGTAATAGACACTGTTTGTAGAGTAAAAATGCTTTACAGATTAAACAGATTCTTTACCTACTAGTTTATTTTTAAAATGTACAAAACCACTTTACAAAGCTGACAGATCTGCTTTTAACAGTACAGTTCAAGCTACTTTTGCTTATGACAGCTCTGTTGGCCATAAATAAGGAGCCTCTCTGTGATGTGTTTAAAAGTATGGTTCAACCCCTCAGTGAAGTTGTGTGAGCAGGGTGTTGAATGTCTCTCTTCCAGTACTGACATCAGATACCTACCTCTGTCCTTCATGTTGGTGGAAATATCAAAAGCAGGTAAATCAGCAGAATCTTTAGAGGTGAAGGTTAGGTCTGCAAATCTTTTCACAGATACTAGGAGTTTAACTTTGAATACCAGTTTATATGCAGGACAGAAGAAAATCAAGTGAGTCTGAGTGCTTTCTGTAGCTTCTGACACCCGTCATGCGTATTTAAGGACTCTCATGAGCAAGTAGCCTTAAAAGATTGAAGTTGGTGTGTGGGCTAACACTGACACTCTTGTGTGGCATATAGGGTGGGTGGAGGGCATTTGGTGCTTAATAACCAGACATGATTTCCTTTTTGGGTAACAAAAATCTGAGACAGAATAGGGAAAATAAAGGGATTGGAAGAGATAGACTGCATAAATATTTCTGAGTTATTTGGAACTTGAGGTAGGGAGCAGAAATAAAAAGGAGCATGTTCTTTCTGGAGCTGAATAGTGTTACTCATTGCTAGTTTGATGAAAATACTGGTTTCTATAATCCTGAGAACTGTGAACCATGTTGTGTATGTATTTGTTTGTATTCGGTCTGTCTGGGTGAAGTTGAAAGTGGATGGCTGTATCCTCCTGATGCTGTGTGCATATAGGCTTAGGCTAACAAGGTATTGGACCACAGCAGTCATTTTCTCACTGTCTTTGCTACTGTGACTGAAATAACAGTGCAACACAAAAGCCTTTTTTAAAATGGAGTATTAGAAGATTCAGGAGATGCTACAGAAAGTGAAAACCAAAACTCTAATGATAATATGATGTCTTTCTCCAGGCGCAAGGAAAACACTTTGTAAGGACTGCATATTCCTTCTGGAATAGACTTGGAGCTGAATCATTTTACATTTTGTGCAGAGTACTTAAATCCATCAGAAACATGGAGGTAGCAGGTTCTGTTGCTACTGAACTTTTACCACTACATTTGGTGGTAGAGCAGACAGATTAAGGGGAGCAGCTCTCTGAATCCCAGGGCTTTCCCAGAAGTATCCTTTATTCCTGACCTAAGGAGGTGAGATGTGGGAGTGCAGAAAGAGTTTGGTTTCACATCTGGACCATTCACTTTGTGTCTTTAACAGCTGTTAGATAGAAGCTAGAAGTGACTGGGGCCAGGCTGGAGATGAGTAGCTTCCATAACCACTGTTTTGAGAAAGCACTTTACTTTTAGTTTTTAAAAAGTGGAAAAGTCTTTTGGATTAATACAACTTTAACCACTCTGGATTAAGTTTAAGTAGTCTCAACTGCTCTCAAAATCTTTAGTGTGCCAGAGGACCTGGGAATGAAGAAGAAAAAGCAGATAATGTGATGTTATTCTGGGGCAGGACAGAATATATTTAAACTTCCTAGCCAAGATTCATCATGCCCTAATTTTACACTGTCTGCTAGTCTGACACTCTTTACAGAATCTTAAAATTATGGCTTAGTCTCAGACAAAGGCAAGTATTTTCCCATTAAATCAGACAGTGCAGCTAAGCCAACCTTGCAGATATTTGCTAGTCTGGCTTTGACCCGAGGGTCAGCTGGCTCATGGATCCAAGCAAGCCAGGAACTGCTCACTGACACTCAGGAGAGAGGGTTAAATTCATGGGATTTGGGTTTATGGGGTATGTGTTTTACAGTTTAGCTCTGTGGATAGTGTGCCATAGGTTCAGGCATTGCACTGTTGTCAGCAGAAGAAAAAGGATGGAAATGCGTGGTTTGGATGAGAACAGCATTGCTCCTTCTTGGCAGTTGATATTACTGTTGGCTCAGCAGTATCATCACTCTGCACCCTTGAAGTCACTTGAAATCACTCCCTGGGTTACTGCACGTTTCCCACACGTTCTTCTGAACAGATTCTTTTGAGAAGCTTTCTGCTGTTTAGCAGAATTTATTAAAATTGAAGTGCTGCTGCCATGCCTCATAATAATATTTTGGGGGTTTTGTTACTTTTACAGTTATATTGAGAACTAAAAACTCAGTCATATTAATGTCTTGGTTTTTTCCATGTTTGCCTGATGCATTGAAAGCAAATCCTGCTGTCTTAGCAAAAAAAGGTGGCCTTATATTTAGAGCTGCTAAAGGACTTTGCAGACACAAAAGATATTTAATAAGAGATAGAATCTTGAATATTTGTAATTTTAATCTTAAATTAAAAAGAAGTTGTTAAAAAGAAGAGGCATTAGCATAGCTCAGGCTGCCTAAGGTGGTAGCTGAAACTTCAGGTAGTTGAAGTTCATTTATTACCCCCACCTGTTGACAGTATTTTATATATAGAAAGCAAGAGGAAAGCTAAAATTCATTCATGTGGAGTTACTTGAAGATTCTTAAATAGTGTCTATTTTCCAGTTTGATTTCATTGATGTGAGAATACTAAAATGTTTCTGAATACTTTCCTTAGCACTTCCTGTCTTTATTTAGTAAATTACCTACAGTGTATCTTATTGGCGTTGTAACAAGTTTAACAAGCTGTTAAAGTATTCTTCAGAGAAAATTAAGTTCTTACTCCACCCACTGAAGAATGGAAAAAAACCCAACTTTTTTTAAACTGTTTACCTTTTTGGGTAAAATCAAGAATATATAGTGTGGGAGTTTGAAAAAGATAACGCATTTCTGATTTGGCTTTTTGTGCTGTATAAAACAGTAGACAGCACATGGGTTTTATTTTACTGAAGTCAGTGACTGTAATGGAGGAAAAAGATATTTTCATATTTGATAATCAGTATACCTCTCAGTCAATCAGACACACAGTTTTTTGGAGCGGGCGTGAAATTTGAGGAGGGGAAAATTCCTCTTAACTCCTGAACCTAATTAGAGACCGAAGTCTGAGCTTAAAAATATGGTACTTTGGTATCTTATAACCCCTTGCTTACCTTCTGTTCAGCTTTCCTTGCAGATGTGAATTGTCTGTGTTGTTACGGGAATCTCTAAGGTCTTTATTTTTCGTTAAAACTAGAGGCTCTCCCCCATCCCCAATTTGCTCAGTGCTTTTCGTCCAGGAAATGTTGTTATTCTTTTGTCTAGACATATCTGTGTCATTCTTTTTACTTAAAAGCATATTGAATTGTACTTAAGTACTTGACAGCACTTATATCTATGAAACCTGTGCAGGCTGAGTTTCTGTGCAGAGTATCATCAGTCAGTTGTTTCCTTTGAATCACACAAATACTAAGATTTAAAATAAAAGAAACCAAACCAATTGAACATAGAAGAAACCAACCAAACCATAGTGTACAGTACCGGGATTTGTTCCATGCTTCAGCATCACTGTTACTTTTTAAATGTCTCAGCATGGATGAAAGTATTAAGAGTTACCGGTTTTAGCAGCAAACTTAAGATAAGCTTTAAACAAGACTGAGGTTTTGAACAAGAAACATATGTTAAACCTGAGATGTTATCCTAGCTGAGACTGAGGGTTTGGGAGAACAGGGGGTGGAGGAGTGGCATTAAGACTAGCAAAATATTTGTGATATTTAATTCAATGCACATTCCGTTTTCCAGTTGAATTTCTACCTTACCTTTTGTTAAGCTCGTCTTTTCTCACAGCTTTATAGGTTTTGGTTTTTGTTTATGAATTGTCTGTTGATTTGTTTCTAAAACTACTGTGGCGGAATATCTGCTGTACTCTTTCCTAGGAGTTTGGCCTGAAGGATCAGATGGAACAGACATAAATGCCCTTGTCAGATCCCATAACCGAAAAGTGATAGCAGTTGCTGATGATTTTTGTAAGGTCCATCTCTTTCAGTATCCCTGTTCCAAGCCAAAGGTAAGTCTAGACCAGTCTAGTCCATGTGCTTGTTTACATTGTGTGAAGCTTTCCCTGCCAGACACCTGCTTCCAGCATAGTTGTTTTGGAACCTGGCAGCCAAATACTTCTTTTATACCCAGGAACCCCCATTAAATTTATATAGAAGATAGAAAGTATAAAATAATACAAATGTAAACCAGTATACCTAAAAGTGAAGTGGCAATAGTTATCCTTAAATTCTGGAGCAGAGCTTGATGCTTTGTATTTGCTGGCCTCAGTGTTAAGCTCATTACTTTTTGCATAAAGATCTAGATCTGTCCCAAGTTACAGACCTTAAGAAGAGAGAATGTATTTCAGCCGAAAACCTAATATAAATATAATTCTTTACTCTTTTGTGAATTAAGATCTCTCTTGAAAGGGCCAAGCAAAAATACTAGTAGTTTTAAATTTCCATATCATGGGCTTTTCTAGTCAACCTGTGATTTATCTTTCTGCTTGTTTTCAATAGGCTCCAAGTCACAAATACAGTGCTCACAGCAGTCATGTGACAAATGTCAGCTTCACTCATAGTGATGGTCACTTGATTTCAACTGGAGGGAAAGACATGAGTATTATTCAATGGAAACTTGTGGAGAAGGTAACTCTACCACAAAATGACGTTGTCGTAGATATCGGTGCAACCAAAGTGCCCATCCCTGCCAGTGAAAATGCTGTGCAGTCTCCTGCACATCTCCCACAGCCTTTTAATGAAATGAACCAAAATGAAAGTGTAACTGGCAGCTCTCCAGCTTCTTTGGAGAGCAACTTGGAGCAGTCTGCGGAGGCCAGTGAAGAGCAGAGTGAGGAGCAAAGCGAGGGGAGCAGCCTGGATCCCGCTGAGCCGAGCTATGAGGAGCCCTCCAACGAGCTGAGCGAGGAGCACAGCGAGTCCACAGTCACTGAAGAGCAGCAAGATAACTCACCGGTGTCTTAATGCTCCCAGCTCAGGCGGTTGTTATTTTCCCTTGGTGTGCGTGCTTTCATTACAGGGTGAGGGTTCAAATAGGGAAGACTAGCTGAGATTCATGACCACTCCAGATTTTGAGTTTCAGTGAGATTTTTAGTCTGAGCTTCAGTTCAATGTGTGGAACCATCCCAAGGGCCTGGCTTGATGGTCTGGGTCAAGATCTGGTCACAGTTAGTAGTGGACATTACCATAGATCCATTTCAGTTCTGAAATTGCTGTCAGGAAGTAGCATGAAATACATACTGGAAAAAAGGTTAGCTCTGAGAATTAGCTGGAGTAGACCACCTTAACTACGTGAAGTGCTTTCTAAAAGAACTAAGCTGATGGGAAGTGCTGAGCTGTTCCAGCTGGGAAGTACTGTGCTGCTTTTTCCAGGTGCAAAGACAAACAGAATGAAACAAACAACCAAAAAGCTCTTTGTGGGGCTGTTTTCCTTTGTTTTTTCTTAATGAGAAAAATAGAGGAAAAATAATGTAACAATGCCACGTGTATGGCGATGCCTTCTTGATCTAACACATATGCAATTTTCTAACACTACTAATTCCTTGTGAAGTCTGAATGTGTTTGTAGTTGGTCTGCCCTGGGTGCTGCTAGTTCTAAGGCAAATCCTGTCAAGGAACGGTGTCAGCTGTTCCATTTTCACAGACTGTTTAATAGCAGACTAACCAAATACTGGCGTTTCACTTTTCATGACCTGAAAGTTGATTTAAACTATAGGATGTAATAGTCTCTTCAAAGAATTGCTTGCCTAGAGAGTTGGAAACTTGAGAGAATCTTTACAGTGACTTTGATGTGAGCAGCAGAGGAAGCATGACAAGAACACAAAAGTCAGATGGGTTCCAGAGTTAAACTTTAAGCCTTCAAGCAAAACTTGCTCCATCCCTAGGAGGAGAAATATAAATACAGTTAACTTAAATTATTAAATTGGTGCTTAGGATTAGTATGTTAAGTTGATAATTTTTTCTTCTGAGTTTTTAGAGGTAACTCTAAGAATCATTAAACTATAGTCTGTACTTTTTATTGTTCCCCTGGCTCCCTTAGCAGTTGTGATATAAGCATACAGTAATTTAGATGATGACGATGATGATGTGATTTTTTTTTTTTTCCCCCTAGACTTGCTGATCTATTATTTCTGTGATTTTTATTTCCACCCCACCCCTCCCTGGGTTGCTCTAAGCCATGCAGCTCTCATGTGGCTATACCTGGCCAGTTACGGGATATCTTGGCATTTGTTATGCATTTGGAAAGTACTTTTTTTTTTTACAACGTTTGTCAGATAGCTACATTTTTTTCTTAAGTGCATACATTTCCTACTTTAAAAAAGATATAGATTTACTGGCAGATATCCATTTCCTATGTACTTGTTTATATTTTGATTACATAGAATTTTCTAACTTGCTGCATTGTGCTGGTATTTTAGTTCTTAGTTAGAATATCATGTTTAGAAACTTTGGATGAGTTCATAAGTCTTAATTGTGCAAGCGTTTACGTGATTGTGCCATTCCAAAGTGCATCAAAACTGTCATTCCCTTACTAGTATCTTCTCAGGAGAAATGCTACAGATCAGGTATTTAGTCATCATTTGGAAAGAAAAAAACAAATGGACTCCCAAAGGACATTTAGAACATTTATATATAAAATATATAAATATATATATACACACATATATATATAAAAAAAAAATATCCTCTTGTTTACAACAGTTCCAGAGAACCTCAAAGTAGTTCCCTTCAGATGGAGGGGAGATATGGATTCCAAGCAACCCATCTGTTTAAACTGTACTCTGTACGTAGAGTTTTACTGGAGAGCTCTAGTATGCCTGACTTGCAAATTTGCCAAATAGCAGTGGAACATAAAGGTCAGCTCATCAAAGTTCTTGGTTACAAATGAGGAATATGCTGTAGGTTTAGAAAATAATCTTAGTAAAGGAGAAAAGATTGTAGAGCTAATGAGGCACAGAGAGCTCTCTGTCACTTTTATGAACTCCACATAAGCGACACATTTCTATTTGGAACATCTGTCACCTGGGGTTGCCATGTAAAGTGAGAGTTATAGTTGTGATATTCTTGTGTTTGTAGTTCTGAAGACTCTACTAATATGCAAAAAGCCTTACAGCTTTCAATTGCTGGCAACTACTGTTTAACAATTAAATCTGTGATAATGGATGGAAATGGGTGGGATTATGTAACTGTAGATGTTTTAGAAAAATAATTGTGAATGAATTATGATTAAGAGTGTTTCATGTGAAGATGTTTGAGCCATTTCTATCTATCATGCATTCCTGTCTCAAGGCAGAAAACTTTGAAGATTAAAAAAAATAAAATAATCAAAATAAAGTATTGCAGTGTCTTTCTCTGTATCTGTTCTGGTTGTTTCTGTTATAAAGTGAATGCTGCTGTCACAGTTGCAATGTCCGGGTCTGTGATTTTGGAAGAACCTTTTAATGTGTGCTTTTTTGATAACCTCCCAGGCTGCCTAAAAACAAGTTAGTTCAGCATCATGAATAGTGCTGGCACTCCTAAACATTGCTCTTATTTACTTCTCAAAAGTTTTATGACCTTTTCCATTTTTCATTACTAGCATTATCCTTCTGTAGCTAATTCATAAGTGGCAGACTGTTATGAACAGTTTTTTGTCCCAATGCAAAGTGCAGTCTACCTTCCAGGTTGTGTCCAGAAGGTTTCTTCTGGAAGTCATGAGAAAAGTACAAGATTATTTTACCTATAGTGTATTAAATACCACAATGTTTCCACATTACCGATAGTCTTTGTCCAGCTGTAGATGCAGAAGGTCACAAGATGCTGAACATACTCCTTGTGAGAGATTCTGTCTTTTTAAAGGCTTTGGATCATTTGCATTTCTTGCATCTGGTTTCTGTCCTTCACAAAAGGGCAGGGTGGGGTAGAGAGGAAAGAAACCTGCAAGATAGACAAATGCCTCATGTTTATTCTCACTTGAAGGAAAAGCAAACAAAACCCGTCATTGGAAACCTCAGTGACTGTTTTTCCACCAAATTGTCAGGAGAATGCTGCTGTTCCAACATGAGCAGAAAGTAGATGTCCTAAGGTCATGCTGTGCTGTTCCCAGCACACCTGCAGCTGTACAGTGCTGTGCTCTTTCTCCCTGATCCGGATCAGGGCTCTTGCTGCCTCTTTAGGGATTCTCAGTAAGGCCTTTCTGAGGAGTGGGTAAGCTGGTCTTCTGTGAGTTCTTATTTGTAATGCAGGTGGGATAGGGCTTCCAGGTGCCCACTTTCTTATCTGGGACAGCAGCTGTCAGCTCGTGAAGCTGCAGTGATGGTATTTGTTACGTGCAGCGGAAGTTCAGGGTGGAAGCTTCACTGAGGGCGTAAAATTGTAACAGCCTCCTATCTTACACAATCTAAAACTTACATTCAAAGTCTGTATTAACATGTTTGTATAGTTACATAGTAAAATACTGGAAAGTTATGAAATGCCATGCTTCTGGATTCTTGGAGTGTATGTCCATATGGGGAGCATATGATGCAAGGGGATATTTGGTTTGACATATAAAGGGCACTTTTAAGGATATGACCACATACCCTGTGGGGTTTTTTTCCCCGTGAGATTTGCAGGATAGGTGAGGAACAGGCTGGGGATGTGGATGGGTAGTGATGAATCAAGCGTTTCTTAGGTTTCATTTTGCTGTAATATTCATTATAAACAACAAGAACTAGTTTTTGTGTATGATGCATGTCAAGTTCCAGCGTTTCAGTTTTTTTAATCATCCCTAAAAAAATGTAGGTTCAGAATGTCTCTGAAAATAAAGCAAAAATTAAATTTTGATTGTTACATTTTTTGCAGTCTGCAGAGAACAATATGTCATGTTTACTACTTTGCTTCACCCCATAAGATATGTTACACTTCCTTACACTTCGTTCGGTGAAGTGCAGTCTTCCAGTTGAATTGGAATTAAATAATTCTCTGTGAAATTTAAGTGTGGCCAAGCCAAACAAACATAAAATTCTCCTTTTTGCAGCCTCATGCCAATGTGATATTTGCTCCTGGCAATGAAAGGGTTAATATTACATGATGTGGATTTTACTTGGACAATGTTTGTGCTGCATGTTTGTCTCCTCCTGAACAAGTCCATTGCCTAATCTTTATTTCTGACAGATGTTTTATGTACTAATACTTTAATCAACTGAGAATTAAAAACTGCTTACAGTAGGATTGTACCATTTAGAAGACCAGCCAATGCACACATTTTAATGTATTTAGTGCGCATGGTGTGATTTTGTGTGCATATACACATATGCAAGCATCAAATGGATGTGGCTACTCTTTTTTGTTTGTTTGTTTGAAAGAGAGAAGTGGATGACTTCACAGTGAATTAATCAGGTTTAGGAGCACAGAATAAAATGTGTTCCCAGCAGGATGGCAAGGCAAGAGGACTGGTAGAGGAGGTGCAGTGGTGGAATAGTGGTTTTACCAGGGCGGTGTTTCCTACGTCAGTTATTCACCACACCCCCCCAGATTTCCCTCTACTAGGTTTTGACTGTAAGTTAAAGCCTATAAAAGCTTTCACTTCTGTTGGATGTACTGGGTGGTTAAAAGGTAGCTTTGAGAAAGCAAGTTTATGGAGATTTTGGCTGGTTTTTATTATTAACAAACAATTCTAGAAAACAGCTTTCTGTTTTCTAGAATTAGTTCTGTTAATTAGTCTTAGTTCTACTAAGACACCTATAAACAGCCTAAATCTTCAAAGGATATGTATTTCCTTGTTATTTAAGTGGTGGGTTTTATAGCCCAGTATACTTTTCAGAAGTGCACCTCTGGACCCTTCCCTCAGCTCTCAGCAGCCAAGTGGTCTCTGGCAGGGCCAGCAAGATCCTCTGCTGTGTATCTCTGTGTGTGTGACATTATTTTTGCTCTCAGATAACCACCACGCTTTGTTGGTCCTTTGTAAAAAAAAAACAAACCACAACACTTTAAGTTCTTAAAGGCTGTCTGAATTATTAGCAGTTGCATTGCCCCAACTTTATTTTTTGATAAATGCCTTTAAGTTACTATTTCTAGAACATGCTTTTGTATGGTGAGCCAAATGAGTGCTGCAGAGAGCGCTTGACATACTCTATGGCCCACTGCGGGATGTTTCAGCAGTGTGATGTTTCTGTTATGCATTGCTTGCTTTACCACTTGACCTTGCTCTGAATCCTCTTTGTCGCACAGAACAAGGTTCTTCATCCTGCATAAGTCGCTACAAGCAGGAAGTGACATTTTCTTTTAGTGCTACTTTAGAATTAGTCTTGCCTTCCTTTAAGTATGCTGTCTTGTCATTCGAGTTATGGCCAGTGCAAGGACTCATCTGTGACAGAGCTGTGGGAGGGGGATAAAAAGGGGGACACACACACACGGTCACAAACTTATTCCTTTTAGTCTCTCTTAAGTCCCTTCACACGTTCTATGAACCTGTAACTGCATACAGGAAAATCATAGAAAAATAAAGTCATAAGCTGTCCGCCTCAGACAAGGGATACAACTTCTAATGCTATCTAGTATGTAAGTATAAAAATCCCTACCATTTTGTACTCTATTGATGAGTGTCTCTGGTGTTGGGGAGACACTGGCAACAGAACTGGGAACTTATAAAGCTATGTGTGTCCTAGAAAAAAAGGAATTTGGAACAAACTTGGTGTTAACTGCTACATCTGGGAGGCCTGGAGGTTCACCTCATAGCTCAGGAAAAACAAACCCACAAGCAAACAAAAATACAGCTCAAGCTTTTGGCTTTAGCAAAGCAGGCAGAAGAGAAGAGGGAGCAAACAGAGCTATGTAGTGTGTGCACAGAGAAGTTCACTGTGTGCCAAACTTGCTATTACTGCAGTTCTTCTGGTCCAGAAGTGGGTATAAAGAGCACCCGTGCTATGAGTGGGCACTCTCTTTCCTAGTGATGCTGCAGATTCTACCCTGGGTAGACTTCCACTTTTTCTGTGGAAAGCCTTGTTTGCAGCATCGTGTTGATTAGAATTTTTACTTGAAGAACTGGACAACAGAGAATTAAGAGTAGAGGGAGCAGTCAACATCTTGTCCAGACACACACGTCCTCCACTGCTAATGCTAAACAGAGATTTTCCATGACTGTTTAATGTGAAATGGCTATTGTATAGACAGGGCTCTTGAAAGGATTCCATTTGCCCCAAGTTTGGCAAACAGAAAATTAAATGTCAGTTGAGCGTGTGAAGCTGGGTTTCTTATGTCAAAAGTTGTAATGCATTTTTTAGATTGATTCACAAATCGTGAGATCTGCAATTCTGTGGATTTTCTGCCAGCTGTTGAGGGAAACAGATGTGAAGCATTTGAAGCTTTAAAAAAAGCATACCTAGGAGGGATTTTTCAGGACAGATGTCCATTCCACCCTTTGCCAGGACCATATGGATCTGCTTACGTTGTATTTTGTGTGTTTGTTCATGACATTGCTGCTTATATTGGAATATTTTGTATCAGACTTAATAATTCGCGGGGGAGGGGGGAACAACCAACCAACCAAAACCACAAACCAAAACAACAAAACAAAACTCCTTGAATAATTATCTTCCAAGTTTCTGTCAGAGGAATTTCTAGGGTTGTGCCTCCGAAACACCTTTTCCTGAGTAGACTTCTTACTCTGATATGTTTCATTAAATTATACATAATGTTTCGAAATGGTTTTTTCCTCTTAGGGTAACATTCCAGGTTATTTCCAGCAATAAATCACATTTGTTTTCCCTAACATCAAAGTGGGGAATGGCTACAGCTCACCTCGGACCTGTGTTTTCTAAAACTTTTGGCTAAAGCTTCAGCTGTCCAAATGGTGTTACTCTGTGCTGGTGCTGCAGTTGGAGGCTCCATGGGATTGGCTGTGTCCATATGCTGGTGTGTGCCCTTTATGAAGTGCCAGGAGTTGGCTGCATGGACTCTTCCACCCACTGCACCTTCTGGAGAACTGTCAAGGTCACCCTTCTTTGGTGAGCCTTGCTGAATGGCACATCATTGCCAACCCATGTGGTGTTCCTGCAGCAGTTTCACTTCCTTGGATTACTTTCTCCTGGAGTATTTGCAGTTTAGCAGCAGCACGCAGGCAATCCATAAATTTCTCTTAAAGAGAGGAAGAAGATTTCGTTTGCAGTGTTCTCATTTACTGTTTTGATTTTTATTTTTTCCCTTCATTCTTCCACAGATTTAAATTTGACTGGAAATGCGTGAAGGAACACATTGGCACAAAGGCTGTCGCAGGTTTGAGTGGAAAGTTTATTCCTCAGTTCCTCCCATCTCTTTGGAGCCTGACCAATGTCACAGATTTTACTGTCACAGATAGCATGACAGAAATTCTGGTTTAGCTGTGCTGCAAGAAAAGACTGGGGGGAACTATGGCCTGTATCCCATTTTTGGGGTCTGAATTCTTGCCAACTATGATAACTCTCGCTGCAAGCACTATCTCCCCAGAATCACCCTTTGGGAACAAATCACAACTCTATAGCAAATAACGGGAAGGGATTTTGTGCATAGAGGGGAGGGCTGCAGATGGGAAAAGCTGCCATAAATGGCTTACTTGACAGTCCAGCTTTTTGCTGAATTGAAAACTTATCTCACTGAAAATCATGGGAATTGGTTCACGAATTTCAGGCTGGATGCATCTGCATAAAGTTGTGTGTACAGAGAGCTTGGCTTGGGGGTGCTCTGCTCTGTGCACGTGGTCTTGCTGCACATCTGACGTGCCACATCGCTCTAAAATATGTATTTAATGGAACATATATGAAACTGAGGCAATGAGTATCATGAGTGCAAAGGAATAAGCAAGTTTTGAATCAGCCCAACATGCAACTCTTTTGTAACCTTAACCTGCTTTGTTTGTTTTCCCTTGGCTCTTCAAATTTTCTAAGGCCCTCCATGAGGTTTGTTCCTGGAAGTTCTCATGCAGTTTCAGTTCAGAGCCATTTTCAGGACAAAGCTGCATTTAAACAGCAGTAAAAACACCATTGGGTGATCCAAAATCAATCCAACTACAGCTGATGGTTTGATGAAATGTTACAGCAGGGAGGCTCCATAGTTACTGAACGTGGTTGTGAGAAAAAGCCAATCAAAACAGAAGTGCCAACTAAAACCAAAGTGCAGTACAGGCACACCATTTCTACTGCAGGTACGTAAGCATGATGATTAGACATGTTTGCCTTCAGTTGCTTTGACTTGTTTCTCCTTGACTCACATGCACCCAACACCTCCCATATATATACATATATACATATATATAGACGAATATAGTGACAATTCTTGCCTCCTGACCTGTAATGCTGCAAGTAAACTTGTGGCTTTTTGTTGACATTCATTTGGAAAAAGATCCTCCCCTCCTTATCATGAATGTGGAAATTTCACACCCAGCAAATTTTAATCTGGCACTAACAAATAGTCACTTATGGTTACAAACTTAAATCTCAGGTGGAAAGGTCATTCTGAGAGTTGATTATGGGAGGCAAATACATGCTCACGTACGACTGACATAAAAAAAGAAGGGATTGCACCGCTGGCTTTCTTAATTATAACAAGTGGTTTACAAACACTGGCAGAGGGATCTGGGTTAGTTCAGCAGTGCATGTGTTCTAGGAAATAATCACATGTTTCTTGAGTAATTTGAAAGGAGGGAGGAAGCTCTAAAATGGGATTTGCATGGATGGATCATCCTACTTTTCTTAGCCTTTGCTAAGACACTTTCTGAAGTGTCCCCACCACTACAGTTGTGCATTGCAGGCCAGATGGTGGGTTTGAGATTCTCATTCTCTGAACTACAAGAATTTGACCTTTTAAAAGGGTCTTTTATATATTAGTAGAGAAAAGACAATGGGAAGTACGTTGTGCAATGTTTTGTCAAAACCTGTTAAAAAGCAGACTTTACTAAAGGATTTTCCTCACATTCATCTGGGAATATTATTCTATTAAAACAAGAGCTTCTGGAGTCAGTATGTAGATACAAGCCCTCTGTTCCTAGGAAATCATACCCTTGCCCTTCCCTGCATTCTATGGGACACTTGGATTTCATTATTTTCCTTCTTTATTCAAGCAGGTTTTGAATATCTTTCCTCCGTCAGATATTCTGTGGCTCTACATTAGCATTTTCCTTAGCATACAGAAACTGATAGTGTTTAATTTGACCACTGCTTAAGGGAAGCACATTTGTATTGAGGAATCACATATTCAAGCTTAAGCTTTTAAATTTGTTCTTGCAGTTTTCCCCTGAATATCCCACCTGTGACACAGGCTATACAAGTTACCTTTACCTATCTGATCCTGGATATTCTGTTTTGTAGCAATGGCCAGTCCTGTTTTTCCAGTTGTGCTGTAGTGCCCCTAATTCATCTCTGACCACAAGCTCAGTACAGATTGGAGCTGGATGGGTAACTGGCTGCTTTGCTGTCTGTTTCAGCAGAAGGTGAAAATCTGCCTGGGTGGAAAGATGTTCACACCTCCCAACTGAAAGAGCAATTGTAGAGAATGATTAGGTCCCCGTTGAGCTGTCTTTTCTCCAGGCTGGAGAACTCCAGTTGCCTCTTCCTTG
This sequence comes from Pachyramphus minor, assembly GCA_013397135.1. NCBI lineage: Eukaryota > Metazoa > Chordata > Aves > Passeriformes > Tyrannidae > Pachyramphus > Pachyramphus minor. The sequence continues at coordinate 1,667,505 of VYXB01006395.1, forward strand.
CAGACAATGAAAACCCATGACACTGATGAGATACAGTGTTGGATCCTTGGGTTGCACTTGTTGCTGCCAGAGGTGGCTTCTGCCTGCGCAGTGTGTGTGTGAGCCCTTCCACAGCGAGCAGCTGCACCCAGCCACCATCAGGGAGGCTGAACTCTGCCTCGGAAGTTAAACTCGAACTGATCATCCACAGTATGGAACCAAAAGTGTGTGTTGGTTTGAAATTTTCTTTATGTAACATGTGTCTAATGAACAAGTTGCTTCCATTCAGCTTTTCTGCTGAAGGAGGAAGAGTAGACCTCCTAAATTAAGTGAGATGCTCACAAGTCCAGGCACCAGCTCCAACCAGGCTGGAGTGTGATGGTGGTGCTGCTGGTCGTGCAGGGGAACCCCAGGAGACAGGGCTGTGCTGGTGCAACGCTACAGGGCAGTGTTAAGGGTATGTATGAGCTGTGTTTGCTGACATCTCATTTTCTATTGAATGCAAAATCCAGGCACAGACCATTCAAAGGCATGCTTGCCATGGCAGGCTGTAGACACCTGCCAAACATTAATTTTGTTTTCTTGTTAGTACGGTGCATGTTCAAAATTTCTAGCCAAGGCCGTTGAAGGAAGGCACGTATTAATCCTTTCCTGAACTCTTTTGTTGGGGAGAAAAGCTGTTTTAACAGGCAACTCACATTCTGCTTCTCCTCAGCTGGGAAAGACTGATTTGTTGGTGAATTATTTGGTTTATTTTTCTGTAGGGATCATGATTATGCAAGATAGTGATGACTGAGTACTAATAAGCTTTTTGTCAGAGAAAAAACACTGAAAAATGTAGTTTTATGGAGAGGTTTGTCTGAGTGTACATGTGAAAAAAGACCCAGCATCCTAAAACTGCTGTGAGCTGGGTGAGGAGTCCTGCAAAAAGTAGGGCCAGGACCATCCTACCTGCTGACACTGGTCAGCTTCAGCTGCCATCTGGGCTGGCAGGACTTCTCTTGGAGGTGGTCCTCCTGTGGTGCTGGGTTTTACAGTGATAGCTGCAGGGACTTACCCTGAGCTCTGCGATACTGCAGTGAATGTTGAAACATTTAGATACCAGGGATATGACTCAGATGCCCTGTACTAGACAGTGGAAAGAAAATAAGAATGAAAAGTAAACCCTCCAGAAGCCGGGGAGGGCCTGCATGCATGCTTAATTGAACAAGAATCAGGCATTTTAAAGTCTTTCTGAGAAAAACAAGTTTACAAAATTAGAAAAACATTCTACCCTATGGTAGAATGCTCTACAGCCATTCCCTCAGCCATTTTGAAAGCCGTTCCCCCCGCTCCAGCTGATATAACAAATGTAACCAGTTTCCCTTTTTCCCCCTCTTTTATCTGTTTCCCTTCAATAAAGTCTGAAGAAAGAATTTCCGCTCCCTCGCCCTCCTTAAACCAGGAGGCTGCCTGATATCCTCTTGATCCATGGGAAATGGGATGAAAACTGCAGTGGGATGGTTTGCTCTGTTACAGATGTGCACAGCTCCTTTATCCCCAAGATACAGGGTGCCAGAAGGTGACAGCTTTGTATGTGCCTGCAACTGCCTGAAAAAAAGGGGCTGATATATATATATATGTGTTGTGGGAGAGAAGTATGAGGTTTTTAAGCACACATTTATGAAAATATGAGAGCTTAAGAAGAATTGGGTCACATCTGACTGCTACCATCTGGCCCATTTCACTCCAAGATTACCCAGGAATGTATTTCACATGTGCCTCTGGAACAAGATTGTGAGCTGCCAAAAAGAAAATATTTTACAGCTGAGCATTGCATTTTACTTGGAGCAGTTCAAATGCAATATCCCAAAAGAGGATTCCACCAGCGGGTATCAAGCAGGGAATTTGGGCTCAGTCCCTTTGTTTTGTCTGTGCAGTTTTGTAACAGGGGACTCCTTGTCGGTTGCTGGATTGAGTTTAAAGGTCCTTGGCTGGGACATCAGCTTCTCGATGGAAAGTGGTCTCTTAAACCAGAGGCCTGGGTGGGCAGCTGACCTTGTGTTAAACTGGAGTCACAGCTTAAATAAGGCAGCTGACCTTGTGCAAATGGCACCTCAGGAGCACCAGTGGGGAGTGCTGTAGCTGGCGAGAGGTGCCTTGGGTGGAACTTTTTTGGCAAAAGCTTCCCCATCAAATTGGGAGACATCAGAGTGCTGCTCCCACCTCAACGGGGAAGCCTTTGCCAAAGGGCTTTACCCACATGCCTCAGTTTTCCTGTGTGTAACATGAGGGCATCTCACTTCTGTAAAACTGAGGTGGGCTGCCTTGCCACGTATATATATAATTTAATGTGTTTAAAAACATATTAAAATAGGTGTTGTGGTGATGATGACACATACTTACTTGCAAAGATGCACAAATTTCTCCGTGGCACACCAGCATGTGGAGCAGAATCTTAGATGGTTAAAGAGCACATTGCCCTTGCTGTAGTTAGACTGATGTAAGTTCATTCTCAGTAAAATGGGAAATGTAGGCAGTAGCACCACTTCACTTTGCCTGTGTCTATGAAAACCTATGGAGGTTTCATTTCTTGCAGCATTTTGGAGATAGTGCACTGCTGAGGTTGAGTGGAAGATACAGACTCTGGGGAATGCTGGGGTAATTCTGAAAAGGTGGGTGGAGTGCATCCTTCCATCCTTCCCCTTTTCTTTTTTTTTTTTCTTTAATAATTGGAATCAGACACAGTTCAATTTTGTCTTAATTACTCTTGAAGATTTTGAGCAAAGGGACTTCTGCTTTTTAAGACTTAAAAAAAAAGGGACACTTTCATTTACCCGTATGGTATGAGCTGTCACACAAAGTGCAGTATGAAACTGTGTGCGGGTACACAACACTTTTGAAACATTTAGCTAGAGCCTGGCTGGAGCCACCCATCCCAAACTTTGTGTGGTGGGAAAGTGTGTAGTGGGACCAGCTTGATGCTTCAAGAGGGTGTTCATCAGCAAATCTTCCCAAGCCCACTAGCCTAGAGGCATCCTGCCTGTTAATGTGCTGCTGGGCTTGCACTGAGTTCTTCCACCAGCGTAAAAATGGCAGCAAATAGGCACCATCTCAGCAGAGCGGCACCTCTCTTGTCTCTTGAGGCTTTTGGGTCAAATTACTACACCGTTGTGTTTCATGCCTCTCAAACACAACTGATCTTAACCCAAAAAGAAAAGAAAAAAGCAACTCACAGAATCGCATTCTACAAAGGTGTGCTTTTCATATTTAGAAACATTTACTAAGCAACTATGAAATCTTTTTGTCTTGTAAAACAGAAGGATTTGATAACTTTTATGCCCCAGTCCATATTTTTAAATTGTAACAGGCTACAAACACCAACAGTAACCGTGGTGTTTTGTGGTTTTGCTGCAGTCAAAAAGCACTGAAAAGGATGACACAAGAATTGGAATAGTAATTCAGAAAAATTAATTGAATTATTTCTTGCTCTATTCTGCCCATTTCTATTAGCCTCAATATAGGCTGTGTTTTTGGTAATGAATGTCAGATAATCTCAGCTTTCTCTCAAACACACCCAAGGAAGAAGACAGAACTGAGCAGCAAACAGACTTTACCTCAGACTGTTTTCCTGGGAATATCTGTGCTCCACCCCAGCAGTCTGTCTGAGCCAGTTGTTCATTACCACATGTAGAGCTCACCAAGAGAAGGGACTGAGGTCCTGTAGTCTGGGTATAATTTTCTGGGAAATCTCGTTTTACAAAACACCTGTTGTTGGTTGTGTTGAAGGTTTGAGAAATTTTAAAAAAAATAAATCGACACTTCTCTATTTTTCCTTTGTTGGTCTCAGAGAAGAATGGAATGCATGGAAGAACAGCAGCATGGGAATATAATCCTAGCCAGGGAAATCCTTTCTCTAGCTTGACAGTAGGAAATGCTTAATCTTTTTTTGAGCTCTCAGTGAAGTTCTTCCTGCCCCTTAATATTTCCCTTGGAACATCAGTGAGACCATCTAAGGAGTGAAAACTTTTGACACTCTCATCTCTGTTCATGTCCTTGGCCATTTTCAGAGCCCACAAGCAGAGTTTTTACCTCGTGTCTCTTCAGGGAATTGTGGGACATAATAAAGATTTTGGCTGATGTTTGCTGGGATCAGTAGATGCCTTGCATCTGTAATACAGAAGGTGTTCCTGGCACTGTGTGATGTACACACTTCAGCCGGGGGATTTAGATTTTCTCTTGGTGGGACAAAAAGTAAATGCATCTAGAGCATGTGTAAGAGTGTAAATGCACTCACCTAGAATTGCAGAACATCATTAGCAGCAGAGCCTTGTCAACTTTATGAAGAACATAATTAGTACATACTCTTTTATAATTTCCCCCGCAGTTATTTCATCTGCTTTCTTTGCACCCTCTCAAGGAGGATGTTTTATATTGCCAGTACAACTGAAGAATGGATTTTTGGTCAATATTTTCTTGTAGATAAGAGCACGCCTTTTGAATTCAAACCTGTTTAGCACTAGGTGGCACTCTGCTATAATCTAAATTAGTTTGCCTTACTTTTGAAGTTTGGTAAACAATTTAACAATAGGAACAACAAAAAGAGATTAGATTCATCAACAATTGGATAGTCACCCATGTTGTGATATGAGGGGAATTTTAACTAGATTGTAAAGCCATCTGAGCCTCTCTAATGTCCTTGGATGAGAGGGTGGGGACGAAATCAGATCCATGTACTTATTCTAATAGTGCCAGACTTGCTATTGAGAAACCAATATGGTGTTTTGTGGGTTTAATGATGTGGTGCCCTCTTGGGAAGTGGAACAATCTAAAATTATTCAAGATCAGTAGAGAATAGGGTGGGAATTTTGGGACACTTACTGAAGAGTGGCTGTTCTGCCCCATTTGCTCTTAGTACATTTTGTATTATGGAGGCCAGGAAAGGGAAAGCTGCACTGTTTATAATTTTCAGGAGTTTGAATTGCTAAGTTTTTTAATATATTTTAATGGACTGAATTTATGGCGTGTGTGAAGGGTTTATAGAGAGGTGGGTTTCTGGGTCAAATACTGCCTGGGTGGGCACAGGACCAACTATCAGTCCAAGAGGATGATGGCGTCCTGGTGGGTGGGTATCTGTGTGGTGCGTTTGCAGAGTGAATCATTAGAAGTGGAATTGATGGATGTAGGGCTGGAGTGCTGGAACTCAGTTTCTAGTGATAAAGAATAACCCAGAAACCTTGAAGTTGCATTGCAATTCATCCAAACTCCAGGAAGGGGTGTTCAAGGAAGGCTGCTCAAGTTCCCCTTTAGTGACATCAGCAACATGACAAGTAGGAGAGGACTTAGCACCACATCACCTGAGAGTGAACTCTGGAATTGTACCTTACAGGGCTAAATATGGGCAATAACACTTTTTCTTGGAATATGTCCGAGTGAAAAATCCTTTGCAACCAAACATTTCAGGTACTGAATCAGGTGCCATAATTTCAGTTAGCAGAAGTTGTATCTATGTTAAAAAGTAAAAGTGGCCCAGCAAGAGCAAATTCACAATCCAGACATTTGGTGCTGAATTCCTAGGACCCATGCTTTACACATTTACGTGCAAAAGTTTGCTTTGGGCTGGCTCTTGACTGAGCCCACTGAGTGCCCATACCAAATGGAGGATGTTAAGCTCCAGGGCAGCTTACCTTCTAAGCTGGTTTCACATGAAGGAAACCTGTTTTGCAACCTGTGAGACTGTGTGAACCTCAAGACAGAGACTAGGTTTTTGTTTTAAAGACTTTCTCCTGATCCAAGTTAATAATTTTTTT
>VYXB01006396.1:0-46270 GCA_013397135.1 Pachyramphus minor
CCTGCCTGGGAGAAACCCCGTTGCTCTGACTGGAAGTGAATTGACCTGAGCCTGAGACTCCAACTGCCAAGTTCAAGATGGAGGAAGATTCCTGCTAGACCATAAGTGCTGGCACAGAAAGCTCTTGCTCTTTGTGCTGTACTAACAGGGGCTCACAAACTAGATGGGAGAGGCTTTCTTTCGTGGCTGGAAAGTCCTTGATTTGCTTAGAGCTTTACAGGTAGTTGAATGTGGTTGGCAGACTTCTGTCTAGCTTCTGGAATTATTTGACGGTCTTTGCTGCCCTCTAGTGGAATTGGGTTTTTTGCACTTTGTGTCCTTTCCAGGGTCTGTGAAAAAGTTTACTCTCGGTCTTTGTCCCTCAATTCCTGTTTTATCTTCTTGCTTCTAATGACCTGTTTCCCAGGTGTAAATGTTGGATGTTTATTGATTAATATTTTCAGCTTAAAAACTCTGCCGTTTGTCTAAATTTAATAGGATTGCCTGGAGGTTTAGTACTGTTGATATGGACTGAGCTGCTACACTTTTTAAGGGGAGCAAGACAGATGGGCAAGAGCAGAAGAGACGATGAGAGTGCTTTGAGAAAGAAGAGAACAGGTGAGAAGGAAACTGCCTTGCTCCTTGGGTAGTGCTAAGAGTAGAGCATTAACTGAGACAAAGGCTCACAGATTTCCTGTGTGCCTGGAAGTGCTTTGCTTTGACTGGAAAGGCAATGGCCAGAGCCTGAGACTCCTCCTGCTAAATTGAAGAAGGAGGAAGATGCCTGCCAGACTAACGGAGCTCGCACAGAAAACTCCTGCTCTTTCTGCAGTGTTAAGCGAGATGCACCAACTGCACTAGAGAGACCGAGGCTCAGAGCTTTCCTGCCTGGGAGGAACCACATTGCTTTGACTGGAGAGGCAGTGGCCAGAGCCTCAGACTCCTACTGCCAAATTCAAGAAGGATGAAGTTTCCTCCTAGACTAAAGGTGCTCGCACCGAAAGCTCTTGCTCTTTGTGTAGTGCTAACAGTAGTGCACAAACTACAGTACTTATTGTAGCAAGGGAGTACATTCTTTGTGATGATTCGAGACCTTACCCATGAGAGCAGAGTAGTCATTTAAGAAGTTTTTATGAAGACATGTGCTTTTACAGTGCTAACTGTGTTTATGCTAGCTCAGGATGTGGGTTTCAATAATTACTATGTCAGTAACTGTTGAATCCCCATGAAAAGGTAAGCTTTGTTAGATAAAGTCATCAATGAAGAGAATTTTGGTATGCTTTATGTCATAAATATCCAATCAGCAAACGACACAGCTACTGTGCATTCTGTACTGATATTGTTACCTTCTTGGGCATAGAGATTCTTCTTCTATTCTTTTATGACACCACTTTGTTGATGTTCCTTTTGGCTGTCCTGAGCGTGACAATGGTTAGGTTGTTTTTTTACAAAGTTTCTTTTATTTTAAAAAAAAATTGAATAATTATTGTAATTCTCTGGTTGTCCACAAGGCAGTAGTATTTTCATTATTTTTTTCTTTTGCAGTGTTGTATTTTGTTCGGGAGGTGGCACTACTCTTTATTTTTTTTCTGTTGCAGGTCTCCCATTTTGTCGGTAGGTGGCAGTGTTCAATGTAAAGTTTTGGTGCAATTCCTCTTTTTGGTCACTAGTTGGCAGTGCTGTTTTGTGGTTTTTCAGCTGACGATTCCCATTGTAATTGTATTCATGCGTGCAAGAGTTGCTTTGGTAATTGGGTATGTTTTTCAGGTGGTTTTGGTTGTTATGTGCATTTGTGCTACTGAGGTGTTAACTAAATTACATATCTGGTTATATATGGTGCTGACTGGAGTGCTAATGAGGTGTTAATTCAGTGTGAACTTATTTGCATATGTCACCATCTGGGGTGCAGAGCCAAGTGGTAATTAATTGCTTAATTAGTTTTAAATTCAAACAATTAGTGGTTCAGGTGGAAAACCTTACTTAGTTAATTTGTGTGAAAAAAGTTAATTACCTGATTACTGGGAAAATTAATTAGTAATTAGGTTAAAAAAGGTTAATTACTTAATTAGTGGGGGAACCCCCTGTTAATTAGTTAATTGGTTGCTTAGTAAAAAAAGGCAATTAATGAATGGGAAAACTAATTAATTAATTAGTTAATTAGTGGAAAAACCAACTACTTAATGGCAAAATGAATTAGTTAATTCATTGATTCGTTAAATTGTGGGGGAAATCTAATTAATTAATGGGAAATACTAATTAGTTGGTTGGTTCATTTGTTTAAAAAGTAACTAATTAATGTGATGTACAAATAAGTTAATAGGTTAATTTGTGTAAAAATGTTATTAGTTGATGGGAAATATTAATTAGTTTATTAGTTAACTGGTTGACTAGAGGAAAGATTATTTATTTATTGTAATTAGGTAATTAGTTGTTAAGTTCATATTAATTAGTGGTCCTCGTGGAACAATTAATTACTTAATTAGTCTAAGTCATCATCATCATGGCTTGGCTTCGCGAACGAAGATTTCGAAGGGCTTTATCCGCGCTTGCTACAGGCACGCTGATGGCTGAAAAGGCCAATGCGTGACAGACAAGTCCGGCTGCAGAAGGGACACGAGAAAGATTCCCCAGGTGGCAACGACTGGACGCGATTCTTTCTGCGTTGTCTTTTCTCCTCGAGAGTGACCCTGCGTGAGTTCTCGAAGGAGGCAGCAGCATTGTAGATGGTTTGTCTCCAGGCCTCCCGATTGGTGGCCAGAACAGACCAGTGATGATGGTCAATATGGCCAAGGCTGAGATGTTGTTTCAGGGAGTCCTTGTATCTCCTTTTCGGGGCTCCTCTCTTGCGGCAGCCGGTGGCAAGTTCACCGTATAGCACGATCTTAGGGAGTCTGTGGTCCTTCATCCTGGAGACGTGCCCTGCCCAACGCAGCTGTATTCTCAGCAGCATGGCCTCGATACTTGNTGTTAACCAATGGAGACATGGGGATGATGGATGATACCCTGAGGTGCGGGTTGATCTAAGTAATTATGTTGCAATTAATTGCTCATTAATTATGAGGTGGGGTTTTAATTGGTTTTTTTTTCATTGCTTGGTGTCTATTTCTGTGGACGTGGGGATTCTTATGGTGTGGGAAAGAAATTATTAGTTAATTAGTTTAACTAAGTAATTAGCCATTAATTAGTAATTAATTGCCCATTAATTACTGCTCCAGATGGGAGTTGGACAGCCAGGTTCAGCCCAGTGCTCATTCAAGCGAATGACTGCCCTTCCACCCAGGAAAGAAAGCCCTGAGCCTCCGTCCCTCCAGTGCAGTTGCTGCGCCACTCTTGGCACTACACAGAGAGCAAGAGCTTTGTGGGCGGGCACCTGGCTCTGGTGGCACCTCGGGTGGACACGACTCCTGCTGTGGTGTCCTCAATGTGCTGGGAGGTCTTCTGACATTCCTGGTGTTTCCTCAGCAGGTGTTGGAGCAGGTGCTGAGGCAGCTGCAGCCCCTTTGCACCTTGGAGCAGCAGCTCCTCCAGGAATTCTTCCACCTGAGCCATGACGCTGCGGATTTGCAGGGTCTGGAGGTCAGTGGGAGGATGTGTCCTCTCCAGTGATGCCGAATTTGCCCCAAAAGGCGTAAAAGAAAACTACTTAGAGACAGAATTTCATGCCCTAAGCAGGAGGTATTTTATTAGCAACGCGTTGGGAAGCCCCCAGGTCGTCCTGGAAAAAGAGCTTCGTCTTGGACAATTAGTTTTGCCCTTTTATACAATTTTCAGGTGTAGATTACATCATTATACATGCATATTCATTAGATTACAACATCTACTTTTAATATTCATATATAGGCGGAGTCTGGGCGGAGTCTTCATTTTGGGGAGGTTTGGAGAGGGGAGTTCCGGCAAGCCTTCATCTGGGCAGGGGTCTCCATGTAGTCTTCCTCGGGTTAAACTCTTGAACTCGTCTTGAATCTTTCCTAATTTGGGTAGCTTCCTAGTGGTGTTGGCAGGGCCTTGGCGACTCACAGCTGCTGATGCTACCATATCTTTGTTTTGCATTATTTTATGATTTCAGTGTCCTTCCCTGTCAATGTGTTTTGGTTTCTCCAAACAATTTATTACCTCCGTGTTTTCCTAACACTAAGCTTTCCTATAGTGCTTCACATTTTTGTGTTTTAACCCATTTTCTCTCCAAGACTGCTTCTTTTCACCAGGGCCGTTTTCCAGTCCTCCCTTCAGCCTGATACCAACCTCAGCAGCCACTGAAGGGGGGCTTCTCACCTCTGTCAAGTGCCTGGGCTCTCCTGGACTCTCTAGTGGGGAACAATTAAAAGGAACTTAATTAAGACCTCCAGCAAAATCACAGGGGCTCTGAGCATTCAATACAGAACTCCAACAGGAGAAAAAAGAAATAAACCCAGATGTCAAATTTTCCTCCCTACGGGAGAGCATATAAATCATGATTTACATCAGATGGGATATTAGGAAGGAGTTGTTCCCTGCGGGGGTGGTGAGGCCCTGGCACAGGTTGCCAAGAGAAGCTGTGGCTGCCCCACCCCTGGAAGTGTCCAAGGCCAGGTCGGTACAACCTGGCATAGTGGAAGGTGTCCCTGCCCATGGAAGCAGCTCAGAGAGCATCTCTGCTCCTGCTCCAGGGAAGGGACCACAGTATGGGGGGCAGCACCTGTGGGATGCAGGAAACCCCAGAAACGCTCAGCTCCTCACCTTGATCACATTCCCTCTGTCTGGTGGCTTTTCCTGGCTCTCCCTGCTCCTGAGGAGGCTCCACTGGAGTTGGTGCCTGTTCCCCAGGGGCTTCTCCAGGCTCTCCTGAAAACCTGCAGGGTGCCTGGGTTAAAAATCTCCACCCAGCTTGGCCCCTCCAGCTTCTTGGGAGCCTGAAATGTCTCTTTTTATGTCCGACCTGATGCGTGAATTGCCCTTTTCCTGTTGGATTTTTCCACACCGCCCCCCCACTCCCCAGCCCCCGTTTATCTCTCTTTTTCATTGCTCTTTTTTTATTTCCTTGGATGTGCTCCTTATCCCTTTGCTATTTATATACTGCTTAGCTCTAACCCTTGAGGGCTGGGGGGTGAAAAACCCCAGGTGACAAGGGCATAAATCAGCAAAAAAACTTGCAAGAGACTCAGAAAAACTGTTTGTTGTTTATTTTTAATGGTAAGTTGCCATAAAAAATATCCAGGGCAGGTAGGGGTTTTTCCCCCCCCCCCAAAACTGGCCTTTTTAAATTAAAAACATTCCCCTGGAAATTAATATACTTTTCAAACATTACCACTTTTTACTGCACTGTTTCCACTGGGTGCTCAGCTCAAGTGGAAAAGTCAAAAAAATCCTTTAAAATATCCATTTAAAAACCATTCTTTCACTTCCTGAAAGAAACTAGTGGGGAAACAGCCAGATTATTTTCTAATTAATTCTAAAAATCAGGATCATAGCACTCTCTCAGTGGTCCTAGGTGAGTCAGGTCAGGTCTCCATCTCTCATAAAATCCGAAAGATCTTTATTTGAGCCGCTACCTGCAGGGTTTTTATCTACAGGAAGGATTTGTCAGTGCCCTCCACGTAGAGGAGAGGTAACAGCCAGCCCTGTTTGTGACCTCAGCCTTGATAAAACTACGGAGAAAATTTATGAGCTCCTTCAGAACCTTTTTCCCATCTTTATGCAACGGATTATGAGAATTTCCCTGGTTGGGAAGTTGCAAAACCAGAAGAGAAAAAAAAGAATTTTATAAGCCTGAAAATGTTAGTGTGGAAAAGCAAATGGGAAAAGAAGAAAAGACAATTATTGGCTCACAATTAATTATAAACAGCCTGCGGTTTGCCTTCTAAACTCTTTCATAATGCTGAAACAAGGTAATAAATCAGCAGGTGGTGTGTTTCAGAAGCATTTTGCCGTAAATAATCCTTTATGAGGGCAGGGAATCAATCCCAAAAATTCAATGCTACGATAAAAGAAGTGGCACAGAGAGCCTGGGATATTTAAAACAGGGATAAGGGATTTTATCAGGCACAGCCTGGGTTCCCATCCATCCAGGATCACCCCAGGGAGCAGCTGAGCAGGGGGTAAACATTAGGAACAACCTTGGATGAGTTTCCTGCAGAGCCAAACTTTCCCTGCAAAACAGCCCCAGGGCAGCCAGCTTTGCAGGAAATATTCCAGCAGGAGGCTCTTAAGGTCTTTGGGAGCTCTGGGAGAGACTCTCAGTGCTCCCAATGCCCATGGCTGTCAAGCTCCTGCAGAAGGACACCCGGGTGCTGCTGTCCCCGTCCAGGAGAGCTGGAGATAGAGTTTGTGTCCTCGAGCTGAGGAGAGGTCACCTTCTCCTCCAAAGGGAGGGCTGTGATGTTCTTCCTCCTGCTTTGCCCCCAAGTCTCCAGAGAGGGGCAGCCAGAGCTCAACCGGTGCCCAGGAGCCTCAGGTAAGTTGCCTCTCTGGGTACAACCTTCTAAAAATTCCCCTGATCTCCTGCAAATGTCACTCTGCAGAGGTGGAGGGGGCTGTTATTTAGTGTTGTGCTGACATCAATGATGGGCTGAACATCCCAAACCCAGTGTGGGGCTTCCTGCCTGGCCCTACCCTCTTCCCACCCCATGGAGAAGAGCAGGGCCCAGAGCAGCCCAGCACCAGGAAAGCTCAGCTCATCCTGCCCATGGCAGCCACCCCAGATGATTTTAATCAAAAAGATGGCCTTTTTGGATTATTTATGATGGTGCAGTGACAGGTTGGCAGCCTCCACGGTGTCCTTCTGCCCCTGTGACGGGTTTCCCAGACACTGGATTTGCTCCTGGGATTTAATTCCTCCTGTTTTATAGGCATTCAACACAAAGAAAGGATATCACTGCTTTAATGTTTACCAGAAGGGGATGGGGCAGCCTGGCTGCCACATGTGCCCTACACCACCTTGCTTTTAATTTGACAAGTTTATCTTCACAAGTGATCCAGTGGAAGGTGTCCCTGCCCATGGCACGGGGTGCAACTGGATGTGTTTAAGGTCTCTTCCAACTCAAACCATCCTGGGATAAAGGGCCTGTTTAACAGGTATCTCCAATACCCCTCTTTTAATGACTTTGCTCCTGAGCAGACAAACCTGAGTGCTTTTATTTTCTGCTCGAAGTCCTTTGCTCCAAGCCCATCAATCACTCTGCAAGTGACAACCTCTTTACCCTGGGTACAATCTTTGGGATTTCCAGCTCTTTAATAAAAGCAATCACCCCTCTCCAGGAAATGGGGCTTGATCATATTATCTTATAAAGCACAGATTGGAGTCGGCTTCCCCACTGCTAATTCTCCAGGCTGGCTTGCTGAAAGTGCATTCATTGCCTCTTATCGGGAATTCCTATTTTTAAGCAGGAAAGAGCACTTTTCCCCATCAAAAGCTGTATCCAGGAATGGAGAAGAGGGATGGGAGAGAGGAATGTTATCTTAACTATTTGTTTCACCTGATGTGGCAGGTGAGGCAAAGCATGTGCCCCTCTGTGCCAGGTTGAGTGGTCAGAGAATCATGGAGTGGTTTGGGTGGGAAGGGAACTTAAAGTTCATCTCATCCACCCCCTGCCAGGGGCAGGGACATCTTCCACCAGCCTAGGCTGTGGCAACCTGGCCTTGGACACTTCCAGGAATGGGGCAGCCACAGCTTCTCTGGGCAACCTGTGCCAGGGCCTCACCACCCTCACAGCCAGGAATTCCTTCCCAATATCCCACCTAACCCTGTCCTCTGCCAACTTAAAGCCATTTGGATGCCATTAGGACTATTGAGGTGAGATTTTTCTCCTTTTTTTTTTTCCAGGACTGCTGTGCTCCCTTGCAGGTACTTATACCCTGCCAGCACTGCCCATCCTTGCTCCACCCCGTGGTCCTGACGTGCCCTGTTTTCCTGGTGCACGTGGCTGAGTGTCTTTGCCAAGGGGAAGTACTGGGCAGGAGGAGCTGGAAGGGGTGGTAGGTACATTGAGATGGGCTGTGCTGCACATCTAGAAATGGGATCCACCAGCCCCGTTCCCTTCCCTGGGCTCCATCCCTTCCCTGGGTCCCGTTCTCTGGCTCAGGGTCTGGACAAAAGTGATGAAGGAGGTGCAGAGCTGGAAGAAGCCCAGTGATGACTGATGGACTAAACACACCATGCAAAGTGGTTTCTGATGTTTAAGACTGGCCAAACTGTCATGGAACTTTCCATTATGGTCCTTTGTTTTGCTGAAGGCAAATGTGACTTCTGGGCAATAAAAAACTTCCAGAGGAGACAGATCAGTTTCTCTTTTTATCTCCAGAAACACCTGACTGGAATATTTTGAGTCAGATGCAGCGATTTCCATGGAAATGATCCGCTTGGGACAGCACAGCCCCACTCATAACTCACAGTGAAATCATTCTGCAAATATTGCTACAAATGCCCTCCTGTCTTCAGGGACAGGCTTGACGCCCTCTCTTCCCAGGGAAAAGTGTCTGAGGAACCTGTGAGCAGCCCTGCTTGTGTGAAATATGGATCACGCTTTACAGAATCATAGAATCATTAGGTGGTTTGGGGTGGGAGGGATGGAAAACTCACTTTGTTTCACCCCCTGTTGTGGACCGTAACACCTTCCACCAGCCCAGGTTGCTCCAAGCCCTGTCCAAGTGTTCTGGTCTTGGACACTTCCATGGATGGGGACAACACTTCCAGGGATGGGGAAATTATAAGGTCTTCCTGGAGCCTTCTCCAGGCTGAACAATGCCAAGCCTGTCCTGACAGGAGACCAGCTCCAGCTCTCGGAGCAAGAGAAGAGAAAGCTTGTTTTTTTTCAGGAGATAATAGTGTGGTGGGAACTCTGGGACAGATCAGGAAGACTTTGAGAGCCAGGGAGAAGGGAGGTGACAACAGCTTAAGGGTGGCTGTACTTTGCTAACCAGTGCCACATCTTACAGCTCCTCAGAACACGAGCTCAATCATCCATGTGGCATTTCTTAGCCCTGCAAAGGGAAGGTGACCAAAAGCTACAGCTCCAAGGAGCAGCTAAATAAAATTGGGGAATTCATGGAGCCCAGGGTCACCCAAACACTGCTTGACATAAAGCAGAGTTGCCTTTGTCACGTCCTGCCAACCCCAGACCCAGCCCATGGAGGAGAGAGTAACTCATGGCACAAAATCTGGGGAAAATTCCTGTGATGGAGGATGATTGTCATATTCCCTGCCAATAAAGCCCAAAGGTCATATTTGCAGATCACTCACTTCCTTTTTTTTTTTTTTCCCAACAGGGAGGTTTTGGCTTGTTCAAAGAAGGCTTTGATTTCCTGCTTGTAGAGTCTGCCAAGGTTCAGAGCATAGACCTGCAAGAGAGAGAAAGGGCCGGCGGAAAGCAAAAAGACCAAATTTTAGCACAACATCTGCCACTGAGTGCCAGGCTGCTTCTATCAAGTGCAGAGGTCCAACATGCTGAGGGCAGGCTGGCCAGGCACTCTCCCAGAAGAGCTCGTGGGGGCAGGGGTTTGGTGAGACTAAACCCTCAGCAGGAGTTCACCAGTCGGACCAATCTGTTCCTGGTGGATGCAATATTTGTACTATTTGTTCAGGATTTCAGGCATACCTTGGGGGAGTCACAGAACAGAGCCGGGTTGCTGTTCCTCAGCCAGGTCATGAGGGGGGATGTAGGGCAGCAGCTCCTCATGGTGGAGTCCATGGCTTGGTGCAGGCAACTTGTCAACTGGCTGCCCAAGAACAGGGACATGAGACTTACCCTGAAGCAGCAGAAACAGCAGAGAGAGTCAAATAAAACTGCCCTGAAAAACTTCCTGATCCCCCTGGAATTTCTAGGTCTGAAACGTCAGAATTTCTGCAATTTCCAGGTCTGATATGTCAGAATTTCTCCAATTTCCAGTTCTGAAATTTCAGATTTTCTCCAATTTCCAGTTCTGAATTTCTAGTTCCAGGTTTGAGAAGCAAATTCCAAGCTGAAGCAGGGCAGGCATGACCACTTGGAACTCAAGTTTGACTCCCATTATCTGGAAACAATTCTGGGCTGGCCCAGCAGTAACACGTGATAATCCAGATAAGCACTGTGGGCAGGAGAAGACACAGGAGGAAAGCTCCTTGTGGAAGAACATGCTGGAAATCCTCCTTCGGAGCACTGGGAAGTGGTTCAGCCTCAGGGGGTGGGATGCCATGGATAGGAGGGATTTGCCAGGGCCTGGAAATGCTGGGATACCACACCACAGACTCAAGAGTCGTGTGGAGCTCAGAAGGTCCAGGTGGAGCAGTTTGTCCAGCCAAGGTCTGAAAATCTCCAAGGATGGAGATTTCACATTTCCCTCCCACAGTTCCCTCCCAGTTTCCAGCCTTGCTTGAAAGAAAACACTACTTAAGGAAATAGCCCCGAGGATTTGGGAGTTGCTCCTTTTCATGAAAGGAAATCCGGAAGAGTCAAATTTTCCTTTCAGGTTTCGGCCCACAGGGATAGTGTCCATCATGTCTTTTAAACAGCCAAATCAGCACCGAAAGTGTTGATCGAAGGACCAAGGGGTTGGCTCTTATCCTGGAATTTTGTGTTACAAGTAGATCAACAACCACCAAAATAAAATGAGAAAATCTTAAGTCTAAAAATCTTCAGGGATGACTTTTTCATAGGACAAAAAGGTCAAGGACTGTCACCAGAGGCATCCTGGGAGCCTGGATTCCTTCTACATTCCTGCAAAACTAACCCAAGGGCTGGGAAGGGTGAAGGGATGTGGAAAGACCTCTCTGGGAAGACACTGTAGGACAATCATCCCCTACAGCCCTGGTGTGACTTTGGTAGTGTATTCAGATCTCCCAGCATTTTGAGCACTGCCCACCCGCAGCTGGAAGACATTCGGTGATGTGACTGATGAGAGAGTTCTCAGCATTCTGCTTAGTTTCAAACAGGGTCAGCTGCTTGGCCACTGCCTGCAGTGGAGGGGAAGGAGGAGATATGGGATTGAGGGAAAAAAAGAGGATATCATGCAAAGGAGGGGTAGAAAGAGAGGGTATCATGGAAAGAGAGGAAATCATGGAATGGAGGGGGAAAAAGAGAGGATATCAAGGTGTTGAGGGAAAAAGAGAGGATATCCAGGTACTGGGGAATAAAAGGGAGGATATCCGGGTATGGAGGAAAAAAAGAGAGGATATCAGGGTATGGAGGGAAAAAAAGAGGATATCAAGGTATTTGACGGGGAAAGGGATATTGTGGTCTGGAGGGGAAAAAGGAGAGGATATGGAATGGAGGGAAAGAAGAGAGGATCTCATAGCCTGGAGAGGATGAGCTGTGGGCTGCATCCCCACATCACTCACACCCTGGAACATAATACAGGAGTAAGTCCTGCCCTAAACACCAGCATGCAAAAGACAACAAAGGGGAGAAGATTTGCTGTAGTCCCATGGAAATCCAGCCCAAGAGGGAGCTGAAGCTCAAAAAACCTAAAATTGCAGACCATCCCTCAGTTCCACCTCAGCCAAGGACACACCCCCAGCATACCACAAGGAAAACTCAGGATTTCATGCCAGGAACACATCCTTGGACACCGGCAGGTCTCCAACAACTGCCACACGCTGCTCCAATGTTTTTCCAAGCTTAAGGACTGAGAAGTGATCTGCCCCAGGAGACCACAGTTTCTAAATATGACTTTCCACCACTCTCTCTGAGCTATAAGAGGTGTTGTACACCCCTGGCACACCATGCCACTCTATATCCATGTATTCAGAGGGACTGGGGAGATGCTTGGCAGACGTTTGACTCAACTCTAGTGGAAACTGGACCAGGCAGTGTCCCAGCACAGCAGAAGGTGCCTGTGGTTCACAGATAGCCTAGCTTTGCTGTTTACAGCAGGAATTGGATTCCTCTAGGAATGGAGCCAATTCAGGCTGGGAGAGCTGGGGGGTTCACCTGGAGAAGAGAAGGCTCCAGGGAGACCTGAGAACCCTTCCAGAGCCTAAAGGGGCTCCAGGAGAGCTGGAGAGGGACTGGGGACAACGGCCTGGAGGGACAGGACAAGGGGGAATGGCTTCCCACTGCCAGAGGGCAGGGATAGATGGGACATTGGGAAGGAATCATTCCCTGTGAAGGTGGGGAGGCCCTGGCACAGGTAGCCCAGAGAAGCTGTGGCTGTTCCATCTCTGGAAGTGTCCAAGGCCAGGTTGGAGCAACCTGGGCTATGGAAGGTGTCCCTGCCCATAGCAGGAGGTGGATGAGATGAGCTTTAATGTCGCTTCCAAGACAAACCATTCCAGGATTCTAAGATCTCCAGAATAAAGCCCATCCTCCAATCCTGTTTCCCAGCTCCCAGCTCTGGATGTGCTGCAGGGGAATATTTTGTAGTTCTGAACCTGCCCACCCAGGTGCCCCCAGGTGTGTGCTGCTGCTGCTGAGCTTCCCAAATCCGAGCCTTCTCTTTCTTTCCTGCTTTTCCCAGGCAGATTTCAGAGCTGCTCAGTGATCCGGGGAGCTGATTCCTGGGGACATCCCCTTCGGCATCAGTGGCTCAGGGCCACCAGCAGAGGCTGGGAAGCTGGAATGGTGCAGGGAGTGCAGCACAGGTGGGGATGTCCCTGCTCTCCACTCACCAGGCTGGATGGGGGTGTTCACGCAGGCAGACAAAGCCTCTGCTGCAGCACTGCAGGATCTCACACCAGCAGGACTGGAAAGATCTGTCCACCTCAGGACGTCACAGTGCTCCTTGCTGAGGTCCAGGTAGGTCTGGAAACAAAGCCAGAAGAGAGCAGGAACAAGTATGTTATAGTCAAGAGACTACTACTTTTAAAAATTTTAAAAGAATTTATTATAAAAAGGAAATTAGAAATAAAAACAAAGGCAAAGGAGCAAAACAGCGCTGGGTGGCCGGGGAGCCTCTCGGTCCACCAACGGTCCACACCCTAAAAGGTTACAATTCACATTTTATACATTTGGCAACCCCCCTTCCTTGCAGCCCCCTCTCAGTCTCGTTTCCTCAGTTTCTTTGTTAAGTCGGCCCTTCTCTGCTCTTGTTGCTATGACAGTCGTCTTTTCAGGTGGTCATATCTCTTGTGACTGTGGTTTCTCCTTGAATTACATACAATTCTAGATACTTCATGGCTATAGTTATCACACAAGGCATGACTCCAAGTCTTACATATACTGCTAACAAAGCAACTCTTATTATGTGGTGATAGATCACACATCTGGCATTACCAGGTTGTTACAAATTATCAACTGAGTGTAGCTACAAGGCCTTACTCAATTTCTCCTAACAAAACAGCCCTTATTATATTACAAATTGCAAAAACTATATGCACAAGCTAAAAGACTTATATTCGATTAATTAACTTCTCTTACTAACCATATTACGATTTCATAAACAAAATTATCTATATGTATCTCACAAAGTACAACCAGGTTTTCATCCCCCATGGAAAGCTGCTGGCTTGAAACAGCCAAGTATTCTCCTCAGCTGTCTCAGGAGGTCCACGCTGCTCCATCCTCATCCAACCCAAAGTTTTGCACAGCAACAACCACAGCGGTGGCCTAAGGATGCCCTGGCAAACCTCAGCACAGGTTTCCAAAGGCCTGGAAGCTTTGGAATCATTACAGGCAGCAAGGTGTTGGGGAGGAGAAAGGAAAAGCTCAGTGTGCTGCACCTTGAGAAATGAGAAGGTCAGTGGCACAGAGGTTACCATAAGCCAGGGAACTGGGGATTAGCTGTGCTGTCACAGCACAGTTCTCGCATTTATGGTATGGTATGTTGGTAAATAACTTGCTTTCCCCTATTCCAAGAGGTCCTCAGGAGTCTTTTCATTGGCTGTGCCATCCTCTGGTACCGCATGGGAAAGGTCCTCACCACCCAGCTGGGATGGGCTGGTGGCACACTGAATGGACACATTGCCTTCTAGAGTGCGGAAAGAAGGAAAAGAGACAGAAAAGGAATGGGGAAAATCCCATCATTGGGAATTGGGAAGAGAATCAATAGAATCCCTGGACAAACAGGGTAGCAGGGAGTCCCTGGACTGCTTTCCCATGGTACATGTATAGTTTTTTCAGAAAGAAGTTCTTCACAGAGGGAGTGATCAGACACTGGAATGGGCTGCCCAAGGAGGTAATGGAGTCACCATCCCTGGAGGAGTTTAAGGACAGACTGAATGTGGCACTCAGAGCCCTGGTCTGGGTGACAAAGCGGTGTTTGATCAAAGGTTGAACTGAATGATCTCAGAGGTCTTTTCCAACCTCATTGATCCTGTGATTCTCTTTTCGTCAGGAGACTCCAAGTCCCTTCTACATGTGGGGTTATTAGTGCTGATGGGAGCAGGTTGGACCAGGACTGGGTGTTGCAAGTTCTGCCTCTAATTGCACATTAATTGTTGTGCTTGTGCATTCTCAGGTGATGATTATTGGCTGTTCAATTATCATTTGGCTTTATCATTACTAATCCTGCCCAGAAAAAGGACTTTGAGAGACCCCTGTGGTGGTTAGGGGACTGCACATCCCCTGCGCTGGTCTACCTGGAGTCCATCCCAGCTGTGTGTCCATCAAGACAACACAGTCCCTCATTTCTAGGCCAGAGAAGTTCCTTAGTCTGTGCAGAGAGATCATAGTTTTCAGTGTTTGACTTGTTTTCTAACAGATCCAAGAGAAATGTCTCCACCAATCCACGCACCATGAGGAACAGGATCTCATCCATCAGCTTGCTCCTGTTGCAGATGATGTGATGCAGCAGGAAGTTTTCCCCGTGGATGTGGTCCATCTGCTGCTTCACACTTCCCAGGAGCTCATCATAGACCTGCAGGGTCTGCTCCACCCTGACAGGGCCTCGTTGATGGAGCTCATCAGCTGTGTCATCTGCTACTCAGAGGAGATGATGGCCCGGAGGTTGGCCTGGGGATGGAGAACAGAGGGATCCAGGGCTTAGAAGGGACTGATGGACTCGGCTCGGAGTCAAATCAGAGAAAGGTTTGGGTTGGAAGGATCCTTAAAGCTCATCCTGTTCCACCACCTGCCATGGACAGGGACACCTTCCACTAGCCCAGGTTGCTCCAAGCCCCGTCCAACCTGGCCTGGGACACTTCCAGGGTTGGGGCAGCCACAGCTTCTCCAGGCAACCTGTGCGAATACCTCCTTGTAAGAAAACACCCCAGCTTTGAGGGGGTGTCTCCAACACACCTGTGTACCCCACAGCCATGCCAAGGGCCTCTCTCAGCCCATTTAGCACAGCTCGGAGCACTGCCAGGGTGTCTCCCAGCTGAGCTGGTCTGGCAGTGCAATTAATAACAATTAAATCATGCACGAGACATGTCCTGAAGGCACAATTTGCCTAAGGAGGGCTCAGGAGCTTGTTTGGATGCCTGGTGATTTCCCAGTGTGTTAATTGCTGCTGACAAGCTCTGCTAGAGATTCCACACTTCCAAATGTTAATTGTATCATTTGCAGGGCCGATGTCCCAGGAAAGAAAACAATCAATAGGCACAGGGCCTGGCAGGCCTGAGCTTTCCAGGCTACTGCTTTTCTCTCCATTAATAAAGCTTTTAAAGAGATTTGTCTGCTCTGATAATTCAATTTTCTGATGTCTTTTTCTTTAAATGAAGAAGAACACCAGAAGCAGCTGCATCTCCCAGCCTGCCCCATGCTCAGCTCTCTGAGGGGAGGAAGAGAAGCAAAGAAGAGCAAAGAGAAGCATCCTGACAATCCAAGTTGGGTTGTGGTAGTTTGGACAGACCCTGTGCTCTGGATCAGGGATGTGTCTGTAAGCACAGTCCATGCTGGGCATCTCCAATACTTGTGTTAAGGGTTTTCTCCAAGCTCCACCTGCACTGCTGTTGGGATGAAGAGCAGCTGGAAGCTCCAGCTCTAGAAAAATGCTTTGGGTTGGAAGGGTCCTTAAAGATCATCCAGTTCCACCCCCTGCCATTGGCAGGGACACCTTTCACTATCAGAAGTTGCTTCAAGCCCTGTCCAACCTGGCCTTGGACACGTCCAGGGATCCAGGGGCAGCCACAGCTTCTCTGGGCAACCTGTGCCAGGGCATCCCCACCCTCACAGACAACAATTCCTTCCCAATCTCCCATCTAACCCTCTGTCAGTTTAAAGCCATCTCCCCTTGTCCTCCCCCTTCATCCCTTGTTCCCTGTCCCTCTCCAGCTCTCCTGGAGCCCCTTTAGGCTCTGGAAGGGGCTCTCAGTTCTCCCTGGAGCCTTCTCTTCTCCAGCTGAAGACCCCCAGCTCTCCCAGCCTGTCCAATGCACAGAACTCAGCTTCAAAAGCACCAAGGATGCTAGCAAACATTCCCAGCCAGCTTCTGCGGCCCGGCCCCACTCCTAGACTGCTGCTTTTCAGCAACTCCCCAGGGCCCCCAGCTCTGCTCAGAACTTCAGATTGTATTAAATGTTCTTAAATCAGAGCCATAAACCTCCCCCAGGCCTGTCCCTGCCCTGCTTTCAGATGGACCTATTAGGGCTTCACAGCCCCACAAGGGTTGCCACGGACAAAGCATCACCAGTGTCACTGAGAGGGCAGTGCTGGTGGAAGGGGCTCTCCAGAGGATCCCTGCTCCTGGAAAACTAATATACTCCAGCTGCAGAGCTGCTGGGAGCTGCCTGTGGTTCCCCAGGTGCTGGCATCCTGGAATTACACAGGAATACCAATGTACAAATCAGTGCCATCCTTCCCCCTGGAGCAGAGAACTTTCTGGCTGTTGCTGCGTGAGTTTTGAGAGCCCCAGATGAGGTGGGTAATTAATATGGTGAGAGGAGGCCAAGGTGTCATCACTGGGATGTGGGGGAAAGCATTTAAATAGATGCATATGCCAGTTCAACTTGCTGGTATTAATAACACTTAATATTGCAGATTAAGCCTCAGAAATAGAAACGTCTCATTGATTAATTTCTGTTAGAGATAAATCACTTTTTTTTCATTAGGAGGTATTAAAATAATGTATTCAACAGCTGCTTTCGTCTCAAATAACTTAATAGAGATGTATTGGTTGCTCCCACAGGGTATTTTACTGCGAAACAGTCACAAAGTGCCTGTAGGACTTGCCAGGAGCTGGCAGGAACAGACCTCAGGAGTTTGGTCTTCCAGACTAACTGCTAAGTTTCCAACTGTAATAAGTCATATATTGAGAATACAGCAAACAGTGAAGCTAAAGGAGGTTGGATTTAAGGCTTGTGGTTTCTTGTGTGCTTTAGGATATTTCCTTTGGCTTTTTTTTTTTTTTCTCTTTTCTCTTTGGTTTCCTCCCTATAAAATGCCAGCATCAGGTATTTTTGCTCCAGCGCTCAAAAGAAGAAGTTTTCCTCTGCAGAAATGCAGTAAAACACACACAGAGTCAATAAAGCCCACTAGTTATAGAATTCCAGAATGGTTTGGGTTGGAAGAACCTTAAAGCTCATCTCATTCTACCCCCTACCATAGGCAGGGACACCTTCCACAGCCCAGCTTGCTCCAACCTGGCCTTGGACACTTCCAGAGATGGGACAGCCACAGCTTCTCTGGGCACCCTGTGCCAGGGCCTCCCCCCCTCACAGGGAAGAATTCCTTCCCAATGTCCCATCTATCCCTGCCCTCTGGCAGTGGGAAGCCATTCCCCTTGTCCTGTCCCTCCAGACCCTTGTCCAAAGTCTCTCTCCAGCTCTCCTGGAGCCCTTTTTGTCTTTTACTTTTTAATCTCCTTCCAGCTCTACTTCATTTTCTCCCATTTTCTTCCTCCCCAAATGCTCCTTTTCCTTCTGCAGGGCTCATTTTTGGCTCTTCCCTTCCCAGTCTCACCCACCTCCCTCAGGCAGCCCCAGAGCACCCCTGTGTCCCACAGTTAGATCCTTACCCAAAATTGCTTCCAGAAATTCCTGCCAGATCAAGTTTTCCCAGCACAGGAAGGAGCTGCTGCTCCCCAGATGCTCAGTCTCTACATGCCCAGCACCTTCTTTCCATCTGAGTGTCCCCCTTTTCCCCTGTACCTCATCCAGCACATGGAGCTCCTTGCTGAGCTGCTCTGCAAAGGCCGCGGAGTTGCTCATGGAGGGGCTCATGCTCCTCCATCACCTTCAGCGCATCAGCAGCTTCCTTTGGAGTCATCTTCTGGTAGAAGCCAAGTCCCTCCTGGCTCTCAGCCTCCTCGGAGTCCTTTCTGTCTTCTTTAGGTCTTTGCATCCCTGTGTGGGCAGGAGGAGATGTGGAGATAGCCAGAGCCTTCTAGTGACAATAAAACTGTCATTTTATCAGCCCTGCTAAAATGAGGTCCCACTGGCTCCAAGTGACAGCAGCTCAGTGGACTCAGTCTCTGCCCAAGGTCTTTGCTTTGACCTTGTTCTGCTCTGAACAAGGTCAAAGCAAAGGAAGGTGGGTGTGGGATAAAGGGTCAGCTTTGTGAGAGGGACAAAACACACATTTGGAATTTAACTTGAGCTCTGGTTGGATTTTTAGTTGCTCTCCTCTCTGGGATTGGGTGCTGGGACATTTTGATACGTCATACAAAGCTGAGACAAGTTTCAGAGATGAAGAGACTTAGATTTGAATTAGATACAAGGAAGAAGGTTTGTATCATGAGGGTGGGGAGACCCTGTCACAGGTTGACAGGAGAACCTGTCACTGCCCCATCCCTGGAAGTATCCAAGGCCAGGCTAGAGCAACCTGGGCTAGTGGAAGGGGGTTGGAACTCCACGGTCCTTACGGTCCCTTCCAACCCCAGCCCTTCCATGATTCTATGAAATACACTGATAATCATGTGTTGTGAAATAAAATCTGCTTTTATATCCACACATTTCTTTATTTCTTGGTGAGGGGATGTCACCAGGCAGCCACTCACCGCTGCCCTGGCATCACCAACACTTTACTCCCCTCCCCAGCCCAGGGTGCCGAGAGGATCTCTGAAAATAAGATATATTGTCTGTTTTTCTTCCCAGCCTGACACTGTGTCACCATGGCCACTGGATAAATTGGGTGCCTGTGCCTCCAGATACCCCAAACATGGATCCTCCTCACTGATTCCCTCTCCTTGGTACCCCCCTACCCTTCTCCCACCATCCACACATTGTTTGAAGTGTATTCACCTCTCAGTGATGATACAAAAAGCCACTGTGACTGTGACAGGGAAATTACTTACCTTCCAGAGCACACAAGCAGATGTTCACAAAGGTGACAGCTCTGCCCAGGCACTGGTGGCTCAGCTTCCACAGGCACCTGAGAAAGGTTTTCTTCTCCTCAAAGATGCTGGTGGTCCAGTTGTACACCTTGTCAAACTGCAGGTCAAAGTCTAGGCTGGCCTAGATGGTTAGTTGCCAACAGCAATTAGACACTACTGGCCACACCAGGGATACCCAGCACATGTTTGCACCACGTTTGGGAGGTGTGTTTGCAGCACCTTTGGGAGGTGTGTTCACAGCACTTGGCAAATTATCTTGATCAAAGCACTGAGACTGAAGGATGAACAGCAGTTCTGGCCAAAGGAGTGGGCCACGGGGACACCCAGAGTGGCTCAGCCTGAGCAGTCAGCCAGTCCTGACCCATCACACTAATTGAATTTCAGATTAGATAAAGCCTTTCACCTTCCACTGTGGTTTTGGGGGATGGATGATGAGTTCTGACAGTGGCCAGTGGCAGATGTTTGGCATAAAAAGCATTCAAAGGGCAAGCCCAGAGGTATGATGCCTTCAGGATTCCCTGGCAGCCTCCAGCAGCCCATGATCCAGCAGCTCTCTGAGTTGGAGGTTGGATCCACAGCCCTGTGTTTAACAGCCCTTGAAGGACCTGCTGTCCCTGGTTTACTCTGGTGGTTTTTGGAACTTATTCAGAGTGTTGGCAACTCCAGCATCCCGTGGCAATGAGCTCTGTGGTGCAATGACGTGCTGAGTGAGGCAGTGTGATCAGTTGGAATTGAGAATTTGGGGTGATTCCAGCACCCACCCAGCCCCCACTTCAGATATTCCTTCTGCAATCCTCAAAATGTCAAACTTGTCTTTCTTCCAAGGTTGGGAACACCCAGAGGAAGCCCAGGAACAGGTTTCCAAAAGCTCAAATCCCTGTGGCAGCAGTGTGGTGTCACTCATGCTTCACCTGGATCACCCTGCATCCCCATCTCCTGGCAGGGAAGGTCACCTGAGATAACAGAAGCATGGACTGGGGAAAGAAGAAAGCACCCTTGGCACTTCCCAAGTTGTTTTCATCCCTATAAAAAGCTCATCTCATTCCACTCCCTGCTATGGGCAGGGACACTTTCCACTGTCCCAGGTTGCTCCAACCCAGTCTTGGACATTTCCAGGGATGGAGCAGCTACAGATTTCCTGTGCAACTTGTGCCAGGGCCTCACCCCCCTCCCAGGGAAGTGAAGTCTGAAAACAACATGTTCCTTCTCTCTTGGTTTTTTCTACCACTTCGTCTTTTTACTTTTTAATCTCCTTCCGTCTGTGTTTTTCTCCCATTTTCTTTCTCCCCAGATTGCTGCTTTTCCTTCTGTAGGGCTTACTTTTGGCCCAGCTGAAATCTCAAACCTCTCTTCATTGCGAGGTTGGGAACACTCAGAGGAAGGCCAGGAACAGGTTTCCACCAGCCCAGCCCTGAAATCCCCCTGGCAGCAGTGTGGTGTCACTCGTGCTTCACCTGCGGGGAAAGTCACCTGAGATAACAGGAGCGTGGACTGGGAAGGAAAAGCACCCTCGACATTCCCCAAGTTGTTTTCATCCCTAGAAATGTCAATATGTTTACATCTACCTATGCCCAAAGGATGTTGCCTCATGGAGGGGGAACTCCAGCTACAGGAGACTCGGGTTTTTTTCCACTAGATAAGTGAAAAGAATAATGGAGTTTGCTGAATTCAGAATATCCCATAGCAGAAATTCCTTCCTGCACGATCCCATGAGTTCTGCAGCACAGCGTGATCCTTCTAGAGAACTTAGAAGCCTTAAACTTACAATTATTGACACTGATCATCATCACAGACAGGGAGTTTCTGAGTCCTACAACACATTATGGGTTGTTTCCAAGGCACCTTGAATTAATCCATCAAACCCCCACAAAGCTTCACAGGGATGGAGCAGAGCAGGAATGTCTGGGGGAGGAACTGATGGCCCCCAGGTTTATAACAGTGCCTTGTGAGGAGCTACTGCAGCAGGCAGGCATTAATTAATCCCCTTATCAATATTCAGACTGGTTTGGGCAAGCAGGCTGTAGCTTTAGGCATGGCTGGACTTGCAGTGTCAGTGTTTGCAGTCCCAGCGAAACTCTTCTTTTGATTTCAGCTGCTGTGTGGATCCTATTTTAGGAATGAGAGGGGAAAATTCGGGCTTTCCAAGTTCAAAAAAGACAAGTTCAGCCTGGAAGAGGATCCAGGGAAGAGAGAAGTTAAGGAGCCATAGATTGATAGGATTGTTTGGGTTGGAAGGGACCTTAAAGAGCATCTAAAGGGACCTTGAAGATCATCCCATTCCACCCTGTGGGCAGGGACACTTTCCACTAGCCCAAGTTGCTCAGAGCTCCAGCCAGCCAGGCCTTGGACACTTCCAGGGATGGGGCAGCCACAGTTCTCTGGGCAACCTGTGCCAGGGCCTCCCCACCCTCCCAGGGAAGAATTCCTTTCCACTATCCCATCTAAACCTGCTCTCTGTCACTTTAAAAGTGACACTGTCCTTGTGCTGTGACCACTCACCAGAGAAGGGGACTGGGAGATGAGCCCTCAGCCTGCCAGAGGAAAGGTTAAAGTGGAGATGACCACAGTCCAAAAATCTGCAAGGGCAAAGAGCTCTGTAATCCAAAGGACAGGCAGGGCACAACAGGGAGGATGTGGCAGGAATGCAGGATGAGAGGTATCACGAGGTATTAGCCAGCAGGAGAACCAGGTTCTCTATTTGTCTCCCAGCAGGAAGGGGTTCAAAAATCCTTTCAGATAGAGTTAACCTCACTGGGATGGAAAATGGAAGGGGAAAAGGACTGAAAATCCTGGAAGTATCTTCTAATCTGAATTTCTTGGGAGCCAAAGCAGTTGGGAGCTCAGACTGGTGAGAGCACCTATCTCCTTGTGTACAGGACAGTGTGAGACAAGGAGATACCAGCTCTGGAGATACCAAGGAGAGCTATCAAGGAGATACCAGTTCTGCCCATAGGATCAAGATGCCTTGGAAAGTTGCCTTTGATTTAATTTTCCTTCCAGACATGCTGTGCAGATGTACTTTATTTGTGCTGGATGTAGAACTAGAAAGCTGCTCTTTCCCTCATTTATTTCCATGCTTGTGAAACCCCAGGCATGTTGCCAAAGCCCCTGGAACATTCACATGAATAAAAAACCTAATTATAACGACTTTAATGACACCCTGCCAACCCCAGCAGCAGAAAGGGAATATCTTGTCCATGCTTGCAATGGTGATTTGGGAGTTTTAGGACTCCAGGATAGGGTATTTTAGCCCATAGCCTGAGGGGGAATATGCCCCCTGCTCTTGCCCCCCTGCCTCGGGGTCCCAGGAGCCCAGCAAGGACCCACACAGAGACCACAGGAGAGGAGACGAGTGAGAGAGGGTTTATTGTCTGGCTAGGAACTTATATAAGTCTCAGGGGAATCTAAAAACTGACCAATAGAAAATCTCTGGAGGTTTACAAAACTCACCAATAGAAGGGAAGGGTTAAGAACCAATAGAAAAGGGTTCATAAAACCAATAAGAAGACTTCTCTTTATCTTCCCAAGGACATTCTTTCATACAGATAACTGTTGTCCAGGGGGATTTTGGGAAGAAGAAACAGTAAGTTGGCAAGAAACTACAAAAAACCATTTTGAAACATGTTTTAAACAACATTAAAAACTTCAGTTTTCACAACATTTGTGCTGTTTTCTTCACCTCCATCACCAGTCCATTTCTGAAAGGACCTTTTTCCATCCTAAGTAGAATGAGTCCATTGCCACATATGCTGTCTTGCCAACACTCCATAATCCTTCTTTCAGCAAATGCCTCCATCTAATCTGTAAATATCCCATGCAAATGTCTCTCAAGAAGCTTTGTCAACATGGACCAACAGATGGGCCTGTCTGTGTCCCGCCAGTGCACGCTCACCAGGGTGGGGAGGCCCTGGCACAGGTTGCCCAGAGAAGCTGCTTCATCCCTTGAAGTGTCCAAGGCCTTGGACACCTGAGCTAGTGGAAGATGGCCCTGCCCATGGCAGGGGGTGGCACTGCATGATCTTCAAGGTCCTTCTAACCCAAACCATGACAAGACGAGACCTGACAACAGGAGAGCTTTGTAGCCCACCTCTCCAGCCTCTGAGGGCTGCTGCAAGGAGCTCCAGTACCCCGTTGTAAGGGGGGTACTTTTGAATTAGATGATCAATGGAGCATAGAGGAGTGAGAAAGAAATCATATTAGGATGTGAAACCAGCCAGAGTGTTGTACAATGTAACTTCATGGCACAAGTTCACTGTAAGGTCTATTGTGCCTTTTAGCAAGTCAGCTTGATATCCCCTATTATCAGAGCTGAGCTCTTCCACACTTTTGCTCCATACTGCAAGATGGATACACCCACCCTTGAAACACAATGGCAGAGGTCAGACATAGCGGTGAGAAAGATGATGGTGAGAGGAAGATGATGTGGGCAGGGGTCACTCGCCCCTTGCCCCACAGGAGGGCACACACAGACTGTTGCTGTCAGGCAATGACTGGGTGGTGTTTGGCTGCCATTCAGGCATCACCTTCTATTGTGCACTGGCCCTGCACAGTGTGATGTGGGACTGATCAAATGGGGTGTCAGGGCTGCTGAGCTGAGCGATGCTCATCCTTCCATCGAGGCTCTGTTGCTCCGCGGGGACGCCCGCTAAGCACAGGCACCGACCAGCTGCTGCAGATCCTGACAGCCCTGGCCTGGCTGTGCAGGTAAGCACAGTTTATTGATAGGAAGCAACCGAGAAAGCAAATGTTTTAATATCCTTTTAGTGTTCCTTTAATTCCCCTTTATTTAATTAATACTGTAATAAAAGTTGTCCATAGTATTTCCCTTTAGTTCCCCTTTCTACTAACCAATATCGTGTTAATAGTTATCCATAATATTGTGTTAAGATCCTTTTTTGGTATGACTTTAACTCCCTTTTTGCTAGTTAATACTGTATTAAATACTGTTTGTAGTATTTGTTTTAATGTCAACCAATAAAGTAGTTATTTTGTATTCTTTTAGTTTTTGATTCTCTTTGCTAAGTTTATTATTATCATGCTCACTGCAATAAAAGCTATTTTGTGTGTTTGAATGTCTGTTGTACTTGTCTTTATTCCGGGAATGTATCCTTAACAACTTTTACAGTCCTGTGCCTGGGGAATAAGCCTGTTCACTGGGTTTAATGGAAGCTGTGTCCATGCAGCAATGTGGAATCATGGAATCATTAAGGCTGGAAAAGAACTCCAAGATTATCAAGTCCAACCCTTGATGGAATACCACCAAGCCATGGTCAAGTATTTGACCAAATCAAGTATTTGGCCAGCCTGACATTCCCTAACTTAGAGCTGGATGACTCAGGAGGGATGGAAATTGCTCCAGCCTCAGCATCTCCCTGGAAGGGCTGAGGGAAACCAAAGTCCAAGAGCAGTGAAGCAGGATGGAGGAACCATCCAGGGATGGACCTCAGCTCCCCGTGCTCCAGCAAACAGCTCCAAGGGAGGGCAGAGAGCTTTGAATTGTTTAAAACGGTGGGTGTTTCCTCAACATTAGAGTCAGGCAGGCTGGGGCAGTGCTATGTGGGAAATCTCACACACCCCACTGCTCCTCCTGGGCTGAGCAGGATTCCCCTATGGATCCTGGCCTGGATTCCCCTATGGATCCTCACATTTCTCTGCCACAGAAGGAAAACCACTCCTACCTGCTGGAGGCTCTTGCCATCCACCAGCCTGAGCTCTGCCAGAGGCCACCAGTGTGTCGTCCGGAATGGCTCCGCCCGCTCCGCCCTGACCTGCACCAGGCACGGCTGCACCTGCCTCCAGGTGTCCACTGGGGAGGAGAACAGGGAAAAACCACCCCAAAATGTCGTTGTCAGCCCAGGACAGCAGTTCGGGGGGGGCACAGGCACAGACAGACCCACAGACACTGATTTCCCCTTGAGGTAGATGGAGAGAGGCTACAGTGGTTTTTCATTGAGTATTTACAGATGGGAAGTGCTCCCTGGGGTCTAATCCAGAGCATTTGGAAGCCTATGGAGGGATTTCTAACCATTCCCATGAGTTTTAAACCAGGTCATTGTAATGGCACAAGTCAGATTTCAGCAGGATCCAAATGCAACAGGAACAAGGTGCCCAAGTGCAATAAGGTTTATGGTAGGTTTGTACCATATTTCTCACCCTACAACGGGTTCCAAAAGCACTGAGTTGTCTGACTGACACCCACACTAATATATCCCGTCAAAAATCAATTCCTATGCCAATGAGCTGACAGGCATCTCTTGGTTCAGGTGGGAGATGCTCAGAGAATTATTTTCTGGCAGTTAATATTTTGATTTTCCACCTGAGTTTGATATCTCCAGAAATCTGACCCAACCAGTTCCAGGGGTAACTCCTGTGCTTTAGATGCCACATCTTGGGGAGATTCCTCCTGCCCTCCACTGGCTACAGAGGGAGTTGAAGGACTTCATTTGGGTCAAACACTCTGGTTAAGATTTTAGGAAATCGATGTGACTACACTGTCTAGAAACTCATTGGCAGGAAAGTATTTCCCCTGCAAATTTGTAAAAAAAAAAAAAAAAATCTACACTAACAACTTCCCAGGAGTGATGGAGCAACTAGAAAAGCAGAGACCAAAGGAGATTGAAAATTTCCTGGAGGACTTGCTCCTTTAGCTCTGTCCTCCTGGAATGTCAAAGCTCTCACCAAAACCATGGACAGAGCGAGGCTGCAGGGCTGGGTCATGTTAGAACAGCTTGTTGCTGACCTCTAATGACAGAATTGATGCAAATGGCCTAAGAAAACCCTTTTACATTTGTGGAGGGAGCAAATCCTGCTCTTCCCAGCCACCTAAAGATCATCAGTTGCTTTTGTTGCCAGTTCTTGACATGACACAGCTCCTTCTTGGGATGAAGGTTTCCTTCACTTAATCTTAAAAAACACAGCATTCCCAATAGGGATCCTACTTCTTCTCCTAAAGCAGGAAAAGAGTATTCAGAGACCAAACTCTCTATGACAGAAGGAAACCTTCCTGGGTTTCTGTCTCCTTCCCTTCCCACCCCAGGGTTTGCATGCACAACACAGAGGATGGACGTCTTCTTCTTCTTCCCTGTTTTCCAGACCTGGATAGTTTCCAGCAGCCTCCTCTTCTGAGGGTTGAACAGGTCCTTTTCCAGCAAGCTCCAAAGAGAAGCCATGGTGGGACCCAAGCACAAGGCAGGTGGTGGCTGAGGGTACTGGTGCTCATGGTCACCTCCTGCAAACACAACCAGGCTGGAGAGGGTACCCAAAGGAGCTGTGCTGCCCCAGCTTTGGACAAGGGATGGAGGGACAGGAATGGCTTCAAACTGCTAGAGTTGGATGGGATTTTGGAAAGGAATTCCCCCCTGTGAGGGTGGGGAGGCCCTGGCACAGGTTGCCCAGAGAAGCTGTGGCTGTCCCACCCCTGGAGTGTCCAAGGCCAGGTTGGACGGCGCTTGGAGCAACCTGGGCTGGTGGAAGGTGCCCCTGCCCATGGCAGGGGGTGGGACTGGATGGGCTTTAAGGTCCCTTCCAACCCAAAACATCCTGGGATTCTGTGACTGTTAGACCTGTCAAGGAAGTTGGGTTGGAAGGTACCTTAAAGCTCATCTACTTCCAAAACCACTGCCCTGTCATGGAGAGGTGTCACCACTGTAAGTCAGACCCAGCACTAGTAGGGTTCCTGGCAGTCCACATCCTGTAGGTCCTGGAGAAACACCTAGAAACAACCAGTAGTTACTTCCCAGCCTCTGAGCCAGGTGGGAAGGGAAAGTAGCAAAGTGGCTACAAATAAAAGGTTGGGATTTGCAAATATTTAAGTGAAATTTAGTGATAAATAAAAATACAGGGCTGTAGGAAAATAATAACATTTAGAACAGGGCCTTGGAATGTTTTGGAAGAGAAATTTGCTCCCATTGAATTTTACTGAAACCAATGAACCCTCAACAGTTCCCTCCCACAGCAATGGGGTTTGAGCTCAGCCACAGAGTTAACGAGCTTGAAATGACATCTGCAATTACTAAAAGAATTCTGCCATGCCTATGACCCCCCTCCCCCAAAAAAAAAAGAAGTTTACTGTCATCACAACATTCCTTTGACTGAAGTCCCTCACCAGGTTATCTTGGTTTCTCCATCCCTGTCAGCTTTTCAGCCTCTCTAATGGCATTCCCATCCAGAGGCAGGTGGGATGGCAGCCCCACACCCCTATTGAAGCCATTAATTCATTTGTAACAGCACTTGAGCAACAAACAGCTCCAGGGAAATGATTGAAAGCCGGAGTAATAGAGGGCTCAGTGCTGCTGGAGAAGTTAATGCAGGAAGCACAACACTTGCCACAGCTGTAATTGAAATGCTGCTCTGCAGCAGAGCTGCCTCACTCCCCATTTCCTCCAGACAACCTGCAGGACTTCAAAATGTCAGCGAAACCTTCCCGAAGTTTTCCCAGAGGTGCCCATCACCCATCCAAGAGCTGACAGCGAGGAAGACAAGGAAGAGCCAGCATAGACTTTACCAGCTACATCTTGCCAAGGAGAAACGGAGAGGTTTCAGCCATGAGAAGCCTTGGGCTAGGAAATGGTTTGCTGTGAAATGAAAGCTTTGAGAGACAAACAGGAAGCCTGGAGAATTTGAGTGAGGCTGTGAGGGCAGGGCAGGAAATCCCCAGGGCAGTGGCAAGGACCAGGCACAACATGGGCAAAATGAGCCTCTGGACTGTGGAGACGGGTAAAAGCAACGCAGCTTAAAATCACTCCCCATCTCCTCTTTGATTCATTAGAGACAGTCAAAATCAAAGCAAAATCGCCTTCCATTTCCTCCTTGTTTTGTAAAGGAGAGGCAACAATCACCCCCCATTTCCTCTTCCGTTCATTAAAAAGAGTCAAAGTCAAGGTAAAATCACTCCCCATCTCCTCCTTGTTTAGTTAAAAAAAGTTGAAGCACTGAACAGAGAATTCCTGTGGTTCAGCCTGTCCAGAGCTCCTGTCTCCCCAGCCCTCCTCCTTCAGCAAAGGGTCCCAGGACTCGCAGGGGTAGGGTTGGTGATACTCATGTGTTGTTCCACACCAGGCCAAGGAAAGCTGTTCTGATGCAGCTGCCGTGGTTGGTGCCTTGGAAAAACAACTCATCTCATTTGTGAGCTTCAAGGACATCATGTGCACTCCAGAGAGTGAGTTAGAGAATCATGGAATGGCTTAGGTGGGAAAAGACCTTGAAACTCATCTTGTTTCATGGGCAGGGACACCTTCCACTAGCCCAGGTTGCTCAGCCTGGCCTTGGACACTTCCAGGGATGGGGCAGCCACAGCTTCCCTGGGCAGCCACAGCTTCCCTGGGCAGCCTGTGCCACGGCCTCTCCACTCTCACAGCCAAGAATTCCTTCCCAATATCCCATCCAACCCTGACATTTGAAGCCATTCCCCTTGTCCTGTCACTCCATCCCTTGTCCAAAGATGGGACAAAGCATCATGGAAGAGACAAAAATCCCACCTCACCACACAGCAGGACAGCATCAGCACAGGGCCATCACTGCAGGGCAGTGAAGCTGACACTGACATTCCAGGGAGCACAGGGGAAAGGAGCTCACCCAGACACCAGCCTGGTACACAAGTTTCAATTCCACTGGGAGCAAGGAATTGAGCAGTCTTTAAGTCCATCCTGCTTGTCTAAAAGAAGAATTCTGGAATCAAGCATCAAAGAAGGAGTTACTCCAGGATTCCTGGCAGTCCCAGGAGCTCAAGGAAGCTGCTCAGCAGCTCTGCTGTCTCAGCACCAGCACCCAGACATATCATTCCCTTAGATTATTTCCCTTGGGCCTCAAGGCTGGGGGAGACACTGAGAAATCAAAGTTTTTATTTCAAGCAGAGGGTACATCCAGCCTTTGGGAGAGCCGGGGAAGGAAAAACAACACCCCAAACTCCAAGCAAACCTTGCAAAAGCCTTTCTCTGCCCTCGTCTGCATCAGGATGCAGCACCTGTAAGAGGGATGCAAATGAACAATTCATCTCTATTGCTGCAAATTCATAATCCAAAGGAATCAATACAGTGGTGTTTTGCAAAATCCAGGGTGGGGGTTGAGGAGTGTTCATGCAAAGAAAAATGAGGAAATTGCAGGTGGAAATGAGCTCTGAAAGAGAAGGGAAATACAAGTGTGCCTTGCATTAATGTTCCCACCCAGCTCCAAATGCAGGAATAACTGGATTCTTTCAGCATTCAGGTTGGAGGAATCAAAGCTGTGCACATTGTGGGGTGTCTGATCGCCATTCCCTGGCCAAGATTAACTGTCACGGGTTGGGGTGGACATGCCGACAAATTTCTTCTTAAGAAGGGACCTTTTATTGAACACCTGCTGTGACTTTTATACAGTTTCCTGACCATACATGTCAGGCCACGATTGGGTTCTTGTTAACATAAATAATTTACAATTGGACATACAAACCACGCATGTCTGTCAACAGTGACTCAGCACTCTAGGCAGGAAACCCATTCTGTGTTACATCCTTTCTGTCCGTGCTTGGCACCTTGCCATGTGCTATGGTTCCACCTTCAGCTTTCCCAATTCTCATATAGACCCCAGACCAGCTGGGGCCCCCCCACAATTAACAACCTGTAGGAGTTTCCTTTCCTCTTCCTCCCCAGCCAGGGAACACAGGCTGTGTGCTGTTTTGTGGCAGGGCAACACAGAGGGTTTAAGCTCTTCAGTTTTCTGCTGCAGGGACTTGTTGTCATTTGATGTGGAATCTTATTCTCGATTCTTAAATACTTTGCATTCGCAGAATATCCAACTGTTTTGATGTTTAATGGCTGGATTCTGCCATTACCCCTGAAAAAGAGGTGGCAGCCAGGACTTTTTAGGAGGGATCTGCTCTGGATCATTAGATGGCCAGATAGGCAGGGACAGCGCTGTTCCAAAAATGAACAGAGAGTCCTGATCCCATCTTCCCCCTTCCCAGAGAAAGCAAGGGGAAGCACAGAGTGCTACAACACCACCTTTGATGTTATGATGATGTATGAGAACTGATATCAAGGAAAGATGAGAGCTGAACAAAATGTTGACTTCATGACTTCCCCTTTTTTTCCTTTCCTCTCCCCAGGACCAAACCATCATAATTCCAAGAGCTTCGCATCCTTAATTTCTTCAACAAGCCCTTTGCAGCTGCAACCCCAGCAGTGTCTGATGCTGCTCCTGCATCCCACCATTGCTCCAGAGCTTTGCCAGTGTGCCCCAGGCCACGTCTGGCTGAGGCTCCATGAGTGAATCCCACCACCATGAGCAGAGATATCTCCAAATCCTCAGGCAAAGCACAGACTTGAGGCAGGAGGAATTAAAATTGCAGAGGCAGCTGCAGAGCTGGACTTTCTGAGCTTTGCAGAGCTATAAGTCAGTTAGCTGTCCTGCTTTTCTAGCTGTTCTTCTCTCTGAAAGAGGGGAAATTTAGGTGGGATACTGGGAAGGAATTCTCAGCTGGGAGGGTGGTGAGGGCCTGGCACACATTGCCTGGAGAAGCTGTGGCTGCCCCAGCTCTGAAATTGTCCAAAATTGGTCTAGTGGAAGATTGGGTTGGAAGCAGATGAGCTTTAAGGTCTCTTGAAAACCAAACCATTCCATGATTCTCTACAGATCTGGAAGTGAGAAGGATCAAACTAAACAAATGAGGAGAAGAGAACATCCTGCAGCATCCCTGGCTCCCATCCCTGTACCAGGAGGGACCTTCCCTGATGCACAGGAGGGTGAATTTGGATCTGATCACATCCCAGACCTCCCAAGTGATTTTGAACAAGATTTTTCATCATTTCCTTGTGCCGTGAAGCTGCTGGGGATGGTCATGTATGTGTGCTCTTTTAAGGTGCATGGACAAGCCCTGGCATGTGGTAAGTGCATGGTCTGAAATGAGCTCTTTGTCACCTCCCTGCCGGCCTTCATCCTACCCTGATGGCCTGTGGTGACTTGGGTGACTCCCCAGCACAGCCAGGCCTGTCTCCTCCAAGTTCAGTTCTAGCAGGAGAAGAGCTGAGGCAAGGGGGGAGTTTTTGCCCCCCCCACCCCCGCAGGAGAAAGACTGAAAGTTGCAAACCCCTGCCACCTTTAGAAGATAACTGGGGTGCAGAGAGACCTCCCAGCAGTTAATGAGGGAATTTGTCCCGGAACAGATGAGTGCCTGAGGAGGTTGTGACCCTTGTGAGAGGCCTGAGTTGAAGCAGAATCCTGCTAGAGACCTGTGGCCTTGGAGAGAGAGTTCTATGCTGGAGCAAGTTGTCTCAAGTAGGACTTTTAGTCCCAGTGAGGGATCTATGTTGGTGCAGCTCACTACAGGACAGCAGAGAACAGAATAACTGTTGTCCTGAGTGGACCCACAAGGAGAAGTCTAGGTAAGACTGTTTTCAGTGGCATGGGACTCCACAGGAACAGGGGAAAAGGGCTCAAAGCCATTCCCTGTAACCTGTGGTAAAGACCATGGTGGTGTAAGTGTCCTTCACAAGCCATAGAAGACCTCAGGAGCTGTGGTGAGCCCCCTGGCCTCCGGCCCGAGCCGGAATGGAGGAGGGACAGACCCAACCCTGAAGTCATCATGCAGCAGAGCCAGCTGAGAGAGAGAACGAAAGGAATCTCCAGCTACGACACATTGAACCTGTCATCCTAAAGATAACAGAAAAGAAACTTTACAAGTGCTACAGAAATTGCTTCAAAAGGAAAAACCTTTCTTCCCCAAGGACTGATACAAGGGAGAAGAAATGCTTTTGTTGGACCTGGCACCCAGCCAAATGCCCAAACCTACAGCGAGGACCTTCCCCTCTCCCTTGCCTTCCCAAGGCGGGGGAAATAAAGACTGAAAAACCCAAGACGAACCGAACTCATAAATAACAATCTAACATTCCTTTCATAAGATAAGCGAGTTTAATTAGAACTGTTGTAGTATATTATTCCTTAGTCTTTATCTTGTTAGTAATAAATCTTAGTATTATACCCCTTATGTCAAACATCTGTTTTGTCTGTATAAAACCTCTCTCAACTTATAGAAATTGTGTGGAGGGGGGAGTTTGAGAAAAAATTTATCCCTGGTAAAACCCACGACAACCAGCGTGATTAATAAATCATAAAACCTCTCTTTCCCCCCCCACTCTCACCTCCTGTGCTCTCCTTTCACATTTTTGCTGGGCTGCTGGTTTTCTAGCATGCCCCAGATAACTCAGTGAGCTTCATCTTCATGCTCCTTCCATTCTCCTGGTCTTCTTTCATTTTTTATGAAGACTCTCTTGCTCTGTTTAATCTCACTGGTAAATCAAGAGGGCTGTTTGTATTTAGCTCTCTGTTTGCTTTCCTGAACACCAAGGCAAATCCAGGCACTGGATCAACAAAAAGCTGATTTATTCCCCCTTCCCTCCTTGTTCACAGCTGGGCAGGGCTGGCACTGAGCTGAGTTTGGGGTTGAAGATGCTCCCTCTCCACTTTCTGGGGAGAAGCTGGGAAAACAAGTAAGAAGATGAGAAATGAGCCTTTCCAGGCTCTTCTGGGTGAAACCACACTGCAGAAAACTCTGAGCCAGCAAGGCGTGGAAATACACAGTATTTAAGGTCCCTTCCTAACCCCAAACCATTTCATAATTCTGTGAGATAAAACATGACTCCAAGAACTTAAACTGGGGTCAGTGCAAAGGCCCCCATTGACTTCCTCAGACATTCTCAGATTTACAAACTCTGCAGCTTCTCTGCTGATCTCTCCAGACTCTAGATTGGGAGCAGGGTTGTAAGGAAGCCCACGTTCGTGGGGATTCCTTGCAGTCCTTGCTGTGGAGTACCAGCCTGCAGCCAGCTAGGATATCAGGTCATGAACCAGCTTCCCCCTCAGTCCAACAACATAGAGATGAATGAGGCATGACTCCATCTTGCTCTTATTCCATCCCTGCTCCCTGAGATCATCCCAGTGGGATCTGGGTGTCCAGACCCAGCAAAGCAAATCGTTGCCCTCTCATCTTTCCCACATGTAGGGTTAAAAGCAAAAACACACCAAAGCAGCATTTTTATCTCTGTTCAGAGCAGTTTTATATGGCACGAAAGGATATAGCAGCATAATCAAGATTTATGGAATACAGGAAATATTTTAGGAGAGGCTGGTGGTTCTCTCTATCCTATAAAATCCCTGGGAGTTATTTGTTGGAGGCTGTGGTAGTGCTGCAGGGTGGGAACAAAAAACCACTCTGTGAATGAAGAGGAAAAGCATTAAAACACACAAGGCAACATCTTTTTAGGTCACACAGAATTACCCTGGGGATCTCGCTGCCTCAGGATTCAAGCTGGGCAAATGGTTCCACGGTTTGGGAAAACTGATGGGAAGGTACCTCAAGGTAACCCAGGAGGGTTGGGATCCATGGGCATAATCCTGGCATGGGCAGCCTCTTCTCTGGAGGATCACGTCCATGTCTAGGCGAGAAAACAGGGAACTGTGGTGGTAGCACAGGATCCAGCACTGCCCAGCCCATCCCTGGAAGTGTCCAAGGCCAGGCTGTACAGAGCTTGGAGCAACCTAGTCGAGTGGGAGCTGTCCCTGGAATGGCAGGGGAAGGAATGGGATGGCCTTTAAAGGTCCCTTCCAATCCAAATAATTCTGGGATTCTATGCCCTTTAATGGTAAATTCCTGTAGAATGATTTTCCATTCCTGAAGTTTTCTTGCTTTGCAGCCAGAAAGACCTAGGGAAGCTGCAGAATTTGGGATGTGCCATCCTGCAGGCCATGTGGTTAATCCCCTGCTCTGCCTGGAAGGTTAGTCCTGGCTCCATCCTGGATGCTTGGGGGCTCTTTCAGCCTCCAGAGCATCTGGAGGTGCTCTGCCCTGGTCTTTGGCTCCACTGAACATCTCAGGGAGAGCAGAGGCAGAGAGGACATGAGGGACTCCTGTGGGGAAATGATTTCTGATGTGATCCACAGCCCAGCCCATGGACATCTCCGGCACAATCCTCACCTCTGTTCAAGGTCCTGGTGCTGAAGGACTTTCACCTTTCAGGGTGAGCAGCCCTTGGTTGCTCCTGAGTGAACCCTGAGTCAGTGGTGGGTGGAAGGGCTGCACACACTCATCGTCCCTCTGCCTTGTGGTTTTTGAGGATGTGGCAGAACTGAGATCCCACTAGAGGGTGCTGGGCTCTGCCTGATCCTGGGGCTCCAGTCATACCTGTTAATTCCTGCTGCCTTATTCCCCTTGGCTTCCCTTTGTTCCTGATTTATGTCCAGCACAGTCAGTGCTGTGTCACAGCTATAGATATAGTTTATGGCCTCACTTTCTCTTTTTGCTTTTTTTCTGCTTGAGTAAACACAAACAACAAATCCGGGGAGTCCAAGAGAGGGTTGAAGATCTCAGGGCAGGGATGAGCCCAGTGCTCTGTGCATCCCTGGCACACACCGAGAGGTTCCTTCCCCACTCCAGTGACAACCAGCAGAAGCAAAAAATTGTCACCCCTCTTAGGGACCACGTCATAGGTGCTCTATATCTCCCACGACCTGCAGGATGTCCTCAGGGGCAGTGGGGTGCTTTGTGTGTGGCTTCATCCCTGAGGCAGCTTTGAGCCCCTTCCATGGCAGATGGTACCCTTGAAGGGGTGTCTGGGTGCCCGCTCAGAGCCCAGGGCTGTGCATGGGGGGGGGTGCCAACATCCTGCTGTGCAACAACCATTTGGAGTGAAACTGCACATTAAACTGCCAAATCCGCAGCTGCAGGGAGGGGAACACCTGTCCTGGTCACTGAATCATGGAATATCCTGAGTTGGAAGGGACCCACAAGGGTCATTGAGCCTGAGAGGAGACTGAGGCGAGACCTCAGTGCAGTTCCAGCTTTCTGGGCAGGGGCAGAGGAGGGGTAGGACTGAGTTCTACTGGGGGGACCAGGGACAGGACTGAGGGAACGGCTGGAGCTGAGTTAGGGAAGGGTCAGGTTGGATCTCAGGAAAAGGTTCTTCCCCCAGAGGGTGGTTGGCATTGAACAGGCTCCCCAGGGCAGTGGGTACAGCCCCAAGGCTGCCAGAGCTCCAGGAGGGTTTGGCTGTTCCTCTGGGGCACAGGGTAGGACTCTTGGGGATGGGCCCATGCAGGGCCAGGAGTTGGACTGGATGATCCTTGTGGGTCCCTTCTAACTCAGCATATTCTGGAATTCTGTGAGTCCAACTCTGGCCCTGCAGACACCCCAACAATCCTCCCCCTCCCTCAGAGTGTTGTCCAAATCCTCCTGGAGCTCTGGCAGCCTTGGGGCTGTGCCCACTGCCCTGGGGAGCCTGGGCAGTGCCAACCACCCTCTGGGGGAAGAACCTTTTCCTGAGGTTCAACCTGACCCTGCCCTGACACAGCTCCAGCTGTTCCCCAGGTTCTGCCCCTGGTCACAGAGAGCAGAGGTTGGAGCTGCCCCTCCACTCCCCTCACAATGATGTTGAAGACCCCAATGAGGTCTCCCCTCGGTCTCCTCTTCTGAAAATGCCCTTTCAAGGTGATGATCCAAAGAAGGTGGATTTAAAGCTGAACTTTCTATCCCTCCAGGGAGCTGCAGCCTTGAGGACGAGCTCCTGAGCGGTCTGTGAGCACATGACACCTCAACCCCACCATGGAGGATGTGTCTTCTGCAGGAAAAACAGCCCCTGCTTAACCTTCGTGAATGTAACACTCAGAGAGCCAAACCCACCCCTGAGAGGCACCAAGAGCAATACTGTACCAGAGGACTTTAAACTAAAGCCAGCAAAACTTAGGGATGTGAGTCCTACCAGCCCAGCCCAGAGGACCCTCTTCCCCTCCAAAGACTGGGACCTGAGCTGGGAATGAGTGTCCACATTTCCAGCCCAGTCTCCCACACTTGCCAGGGCCACTTGCCCTAAAAAAGGCAAAGGAATAGGATGAGAAAGGAGTGATTTCCATGTCCAGCCAAAGCAAATCCATGCTGGGGCTCTGGTTTAAGGGCTCCCTAAGCAGGTGACACCTCTCCATGTGGCACAGCTGCCATGGGCCATTCTCCCACGAGCTCCTCATGTTGTTCTCTGGCACCAAAAGCATTTTCAGCCTCCCACCTCCCTCCCTTGCAGAGGACCCACTATCTGAACACTGTCTGAATATTTACCTGATGCCACATGAGTGCCAACAGCAGCTCCAGGGTGAGTTGTGGGATCTCAGGGACACTCTGCACCTGCAGGACATACAGGTTCTACACAAGTCCTTCCCTGCCAGCTCCATTTTGCCAACCCCCTTCCCATTCCTGCTGCATTTTCCTGTTTCTCCTTTCACACAGACACGTAGAGACTGCTGCAGATATCCCAGACACCACCCGAGGTGCTTCCCAGGCAAGCCATCCCTCCTTTTGCACAGCAGCTGCCCAGAAAAACAACATCCACCTTAAACCCACTTAAGGGGAACATGAGTTTCATTTCTCACCAGGCACATGAAAAATTCAACGTTTCCTCCACGGAGCGTTTCAGGAACATCCAGCTCTGACAGGGGCTAGTTTGCTGTTTTCTGGCAGCAAGTCTGGGCAGGGCCAGAGGGCAACAAATTGTGTCACTGTGCAAGGATGGCTCCTGTGTCCTCCCTAAATCCAGTCACTGCCACAGGCACAGCTGTGGGTGGGATGTGGTGCCTTTATTGGCAGCAAGGGGTGAGCTTTGTGAGGGGAGAGGTAATGAAGGGTAAAGGATGAGAGAGGAGAGGGGGAGAGTCCTGGGGCCCCAGTCCATTTTCTGAGGTGCCTGGGTGTTTTCCAAGGAAATAGAAATATTGAGTCCTAGACACCAAAACCTTTTTGTTGGAGCAGTTTTCAGGGACATCTGCATGAAGGTGGGAGTGGAAGGACCACTCCAGAGCAGCACCTGCCCCTCGTGGTCCCTTGAATGTGACAAGGAGTCACACCTCTGGGGAAGAGCCAGGTGCAGGTCAATGCCAGGCCTGGTTCACATCAAAGAATGAAGGCTGGGAAGATCTCACGTTTTGTGGGTGGAAAAATTCCCAAACATCTCAGCTTCTGCCTCAGTGCAAACAGCAGAATTGGGTGGGGCTCTGAGCAACAGCTAGTGGAAGGTGTCCCTGCCCATGGCAGGGGGTGGGACTGGATGGGCTTTAAAGGGCTCTTCCAACCCAAGTCATTCCATTGTTCTATGTTTGTGAGGGACGTGAATGTGACTTTGAGGTGCGTGAGAGGAGACAAGAGCTCCCCGAGCAGGGTGAGTCAGGAGTTAGACCACGAGCAAGGCAAGGAGGGAGGGTAAAGCCATGTGTTCCAGCCAGGTGTGCTGCAGGGTAATTACAGAGAGCTTCTTTAAATTTCTGCCTCCCATTTGCTGTCCATTCAGCACTTTTTCATGCTTCCTTAGGCATGAGTTTTGAGGCCTCAACAGCTGCTGTGCTTTTGGCCCTGTGCCTGGTGCATTCCTCTGGAGAGGGGTGAGATCAACCATGCTGCTCCTCAACCTCCTGGAAATATTGGGAGCATCAACTTGCTTTTGCCTGAGTGACATTCCTGATGCTCAGGAGG
This sequence comes from Pachyramphus minor, assembly GCA_013397135.1. NCBI lineage: Eukaryota > Metazoa > Chordata > Aves > Passeriformes > Tyrannidae > Pachyramphus > Pachyramphus minor. Next base: position 37,553 of record VYXB01006396.1, read on the forward strand.
AGGGAAGTAATAAGAAAATGACAAACCATTATTTCTGGTCCAAGCTGTGGAGCGGAAAAGTTGTAGATGCAGGAGAGATGCCGGGGTTGGGTGTCCGTCTCCTGAGCCCTCCCTCACCTGTCCATGGAATCATGGAATGGTTTGGGTTGGGAGGGACCTTAAAGCTCATCCAGTCCCAACCCCTACCATGGGCAGGGACACCTTCCACTAGCCCAGGTTATTCTAACCTGGCCTTGGACGCTTCCAGGAACGGGGCAGCCACAGCTTCTCTGGGCAACATGTGCCAGTGTTTTCATTCAGTGGGTTTTGCTCCCTGACACTGTGTATAGATTAGAATGCTTGCTCCAGATCCAACCATTCCTCAGCGCTGCCAAGACCACCACTAACACGTGTCCCAAGTGCCACATCCACACAGCTTTTAAATCCCTCCAGGGATGGGAACTGCAGCGTGTGCTAGGGCTGGACAGCCCTTTCCACAAAGGAATTTTCCCTAATATCCAACCTAACCCTTCTGTGGCACAATTTGGGCTGTTTCCTCTTGTCCTGTCACTTGTTTCTTGGGAGAATGAAGTAAGCACAACCTGCCTAGGAGAGATGCTGTAGATCCTCAGACAAGACTCATCCAGGGACAAACCTAAGCTCACTGTTGGAGCTGTTGGAGAAGGAAAGCCATGAAAGCCACAGGGTCTTTGCATCCCTCATGGCCAAGAACACTGCCCAAATCCCTGTTCCCTATGCAATTGTCCAAGGCTCCTCCTGGGCCAGGGGAAAACAGAGGAGAGTGAAGTTATAACACGTCCCCCCAAAAAATTTTTCCTTTCCCCACTTCCAAACCTTCCTGGCAGGAGATGGAGGAGCTAGGCAGGATCAGATCTGAAGGCTAGGCTGAACTTGGAAGGAACTGGCAGAGTATCAGCCAGGAACAGATTTTCTACTTAAAAGCAACTCCTTGAGAGCCTCTAATCAGTTCCTGTCCCTCACGATTGATCAGTGGTAGATAAACACTCTTGGAAATGTCAAACACATGTAAAATGCCATTTTGCCACTCAGGGCAGGCTCTGAACTCAGTGGCTTCTCCTGGCACTGGTACAGCACCGCATTCACTGTGGAAGTGAATCACATTCCTAAGTGGAAGTTGTCTCTGCCCATGGCAGGGGGTTGGGACAAGATATTCTTAAAAGTCCCTTCCAATCCAAGGACTCTATGATTCTTGATCCTTCCTCTGTCATGGCAACTTTTAAAGGCTGAAGTGTCTATTCAGAAAGCTCTCCTGCTTCTCCCAGCAGTTCCCACAGCTCTGTCCCTGTGCCAGGCTGCAGTCCCTGCCTGGTAGCCTCCAAGTCCCCAGCAGGGCTCTGGGTTTCCAAACTAGCCTGGCAGGAAGAGCTTTGCCAAGCTGGGGTCAGATCTGAGCAGCTGAGCTGGAGAGGTCAGTGCTGTGCTGCAAACACCCTCCCAAGCTCAAGGAAGACTCAAGGAAGACTCTTTTCCCAGACTGCACTGGCACTGCCAGGGTGCTCAGAGTCATGAGGCACTCAGGGCACAGCGCCAGGACAACAGGCCAGCAAATTTCCTTGGCATAGAGCTTGGATAAGACTGAGCTTTCCAAAATTGATCCTTGGCTCCCTGGGCTGGCAAAGTCACATTGATGCTCTCGTGTCTCCATCTGTCCAGCAAATCCTTCCTGCATACCCAGGAGGGTTGGAGTTAAACCTGGGGGTGTTTCTAACACACCTGGAGCTCTTGTCTGTGCTGGCCCAGTGCTGGGGGTGGCTCAGGGAGCTCGGTCCTGACTCGCCTTTGACCTACTGTGACAGTGCTAAGTCAGCCCCATGTGCTCCAGGGGCAGAAGGGACCGGACCTTGAAGCTGAAGGGTAGTGGTGGCATGAGAAGACGTGGAAAGAAAAGTCATGGACCCATTTAGGCTGGAGATCACAGAATCCTTTGGTCTGGAAAAGCCCTCAGAATCCTTTGGGCTGGAAAAGCCCTCTGAGATCATTGAGTCCAACCATCCCCTAGCCCTGCCAAGGCCACCACTGACCCATGTCCCTAAGTGCCACATCCACAGGGCTGTTAAATCCCTCAGGAATGGGGACTCCACTCCTGCCCTGGGCAGCTATGCCAGGGCTGTACAGCCCTTTTGGGGAAGAAATGAGTGAAGATGAGAAAGCTCTTGGCCACTTTCTAGGCAGAATTTGTTACACCCAGAAGATTGCTTGTACAATGAGTTTAGTGTGACAGCACTGGATGACCTCAGAGGACACTTCCAGCCCACGTTCCTGGCATGTAGGACCTGGTCTTTCCAGCAGAGACCAACCAAAGCTGTGGAGTTTGATGCCACAGCCTCATTTCCAAGGACCTGTAGCACACACCAACCTTTTCAGGGGCTCTCATGTGTATCCCAGAGCAGCTTGCTCTTTCTTTCCTGAGCCAGGAGCGTATGAGCCATTCCCTGTGCACCTCTGGTTTCCTATGCACCTCAGGTTGAAAGGAGCTTCCTGCTCCTCTGAAAATGCTATTCCTGTCCTTTGGTGATCTGCAGGGTATCCTCATGCCATGTAGAACTCACGGGATCTCTCATCTGCAGCATTAAAACAGCACTTAAAACTTGTCTGAGCTGGGACACATGGAAAATACGAGATAGAAATCTCTTCCATTTGCAGGAAAGCATGGAGAGAGCACACACTGGGCTTGCGTTGGGACACCCTGGCTTTGTTGTTGTGACAGATCCTCCTGTCCCCTTCTGCCTGCCCCATCCCCAGGCTGGCTGCTCTGCCAAGCCAGATGGCATCTTCACCGCGAGGCACCACGTTGGCAGAGCCTGAGGAACAGACCATCTGCACAAGGTTGACAAAGGATTCTCCTGCCCCCCACCTGCCACCTACCTCCATTTAGACCTTAGGTTTTCTTATCCCACCCCTCTGTTGTATGGTATAAGCTCAGGTCTTACTGAATAGCACCTAAATATATCCTCTGGGTATGAAAATCGATGTGTTCCTGGGGAGTTTTGCAGCCCAGGTTGTTTCCAGCTCACTGTGGAAATTATCTGCATCCTTTGCAGCCCAGGTTGTTTCCAGCTCACTGTGGAAATGATCTGCATCCTAGAAACCCCAGGGCAGGATGTTTGCTCATGCAGAGGACACAAGGACCTGTAGGAGAGTGACTTTTTGATAAGGCAAAGGCCATGGCAGCTGCTTCAGCAGAAGGTCAGACTGGCTCAGACTGGCTGGGTTGTCCCAGGGGCAGAATTTGGTTTGGTGAATTCACTTGGGTGAAAAAAAAGTCCTCCATAGTGATCACAGAGAGTGCAAGGCAGAGACGTATTGGAAAGGTTTGGTTTGCCCGTGTTCCACTAGCTCTTTCCACTGCTTTTCAGGGGATGTTTCTGCCGTGGTCAGACCATTCCTAACCCCCTTTCCCTCTCAGGGTGAAACATTCCCAAAAATGCTCCAGAATCTTTCCTCACTGGGCTTTGCTCTGACAGTTCTTGCCTTGTCCTACATCAGGATTTTAATTTACCAGCTTGAAAGTGCCCACAAAGAAAGGACTGTGTGGGACGTCTCTGATTTAGGGATGAGTATTCCCAAGGCCATCCAGTTCCTGCCTCCAGATGGTGAGATGAGCTCAATGGCATATTCTGGGTTGCTCTCAGCCAACACTGCATAGGATGGAAGTGTCTCCAGTGTAGCATTTCCATCATTTCCATCAGTGGTGATGACACTGGTTTTGTCAGAGGATTCTGGAAAATCCTCCTCTAGTGATGTCACAGAACCAAAACCTCAATCCTCGGCAACTCCCATGGTTTTGGAGGAGCTTGCAGCCCTGCCCTTGCCCTGCTGCTGATTTCCAGCCACACTTCCCCGCACAGCCGTCTGAGCTTTCATAATGAAAAGCTAATTAAAGCACACCATTAAGCACAGCCTTTTCCCTCCCTTGTTCAAACCTATCTGTCACACAACAGGCACAACAACTGTAGTGTGAGTTGGCAGATGCTGCTAAAAATGGGAAAAATCAGATGTATAAGTAAATTATTGAAGTGCCAGCCTGGGGTCTTGGGAGGGAGTGCCACAGCCGGGGTCAGACGTGTGCGGAGCTGCAAAGCCACTTGAGCTCCTCCTGGCCAGGCGGAAGAAGATTATCCACTTTTTTTAGAAGCTGGCAATCGCTGGAGTTTCCAGGCTACTCCAGGCACAGCAAGGGGAGGGCAGAGATGTGGGACCACGGAGGGAGTGTCGCTTCCCTTTACCTTCAGGTGTCCATGAAGGATGTGCCTCCCGGCGCAGCTGGAGGACAGAGGGGAGGCAGGAGAGGCGCGAATGTGTCTCAGGGTGGGGGTGGGAGGTTGCTGCTGATTTATGGGCATCCAGAAGCCTGCCTGGGGTCAGTGACTCAGGAGTGAGAGCCCCTTCAGCCCCCTGATACTGTCACTCAAAAACCTCAGGGTGGCATTTTAATTAACCCACGGGGAGAGAGGGGCAGGAGGGGAACTGAAGGAAACCCTGCGCAGAGGGAGAATAAAGCAGGATGGAGAGAGAGAAGACAGAAGAAGGAAGAGGGAGGGGGAGCTGGAAGTACCATGAGGAACAGAGATGCTGTAAAGAGTGGTTTTCTCACTGGTGACAATACAGCCATAAGACCTTGAATGTATTAAAAACAATGCAGTGCCCCAAAGTTATACAAGCCATGCAATGCTCCAAATGTATTAAAAATAATGCACTGCCCCAGGCTTATTAAAACAATGTAGTGCCCCAAATGTGTAAATAATGCAGTGCCCAAAATGTATTAAGAATATTGCAGTGTCCCAAACATATAAAAATAAGGAAGTGGCCCAAATGTATAAAAATAATGCAGTGCCCCAAATGTGTTAAAAATGATTCAGTGCCCCGTAGGATTCTCACATTCAGGGTTTCTGATGTCTTTTTAGGACTGGTTCCACTTTGTTTAAGGATGAAAGATTCCTGCTTTCAGTCCTTGTTGGGAAATCATGACAGTGGCACAGAGGAATCTGAACCTCTGTGTGCGAAAATACACCTTCTGAGTGCAAGAAATAGGGGAATTTTTTCCCTCTGGTAAATACTCCTCCCTCAACACATGTTTCTCCTTGTTATCTCTAGATAAGGAGCTGGTGTAGCAGCATCAGTTCTCTGGGACATCCTTGCAACGTGATGGATCACAAGGTCCTCATCACAGCAGGGCTCACAATCGATTTTTTTTTTTTTTTTTCTCAGCTGAGAAAGAAAAATCAGGCAATGGAAGCATTTGTGTCTTATTTTTGGTTTACACCCTTCAGACCATAAAAATACATCTTTAAAGAGCTTTCCAAGAGTTTTGGAGCAGCACCACAGGGTTTTAGCAATGCAACTGGGGGGTGGGCAGGACCTTCTGGGTGGTGGATGAGGAGGATGAGGCACCACAGGGTGAAGTGAATTGTGTCCAAGCTGAGAGAACACGAAGAACTGGGAATTCCCAACTGGGAAGTGATGCCAGTGCCTGCAATCAGCAGACCCTGTGTAATCAGAGTGGACACAAACAAACCCACAATAAGCCCAGTACTGCCTTCTCTTGGGATGGGAATGAATCATCTTCCACTGTTGTGGATGATAAAAGCCTTCAGAAGTCAGAGAGGGACCCAAATTCTTGTTCCATTCTCCACTGGAAAAACTTGTAAAAGCTGGTTTATAAAACTTCTTGGCAACTTCTCGTGAGTTTCCAGACCCCCTTGATGCTTCTGTGGTGCCAAACATCTTCCCCTTCTCTGGAGATCATGTTTCATGTTGCCTCAAGACACATCAGCAGTGGCCTGGATGATTTCCATAACAGCTCATGGAAATACTTGCACCAATTTGAGCCCCTGAAATTTTATATAATATTGAGTTTAAGGTATCAATGTGGAGGACAAAGTGCTGAGGCAGCAGAGATGAGGCAGTGTCACATCACATGGGACAAGCCAGGTAGTGGTGTGAGAATCTCAGAGGCTGAATTGTTGCTCAGATGGTGGTGGCCTGGAATTTGCAGGGATTTGAGTCTGATCCATCTGAGCACCAACAGGAGAGGAAGGCACCATCTGACACTTGTTGCTCCTCTCACTCTGCCTGTCCTGGGCTCCCACCCACACAGGATAAATTGGTTTAAATTGGATATTAGGAAAAATTTCTTCATGGGAAGAGTTGTCCAGCCCTGGCACAGCTGCCCAGGGCAGGGGTGGAGTCCCCACATCCCTGGAGGGATTTAACAGCCAAGGGGATGTGGCACTGGGGGACATGGGTGGCCTTGGCAGTGCTGGAGGAACAGCTGGGCTCAGTGGTCTTGGAGGGCTTTTCCACCCTGTGGAATCCATCCTGTGATTCTACAACTCCGCTGACCCCAAGACAGGGTTCCCATCCCTGCAACCTCACAGGGCAGGGATCTCACCTTGCCAAGGCCACTAGGCAGAGCACTTTCCACGGGAAATCTCCAACTAGTCCCCTGGGCAGCCTTGCTTTTGTGGCCTTTTAAACTCATTATCAAACTCAGGTTAATTTTAGGCTCTTTTCCTAAGGAAAAAAGATTAATGTGATGGTAACTGTGTGTGACAGAGGCAGTTGCTGCCTCTCTCCTCCCCTAGATATTTTGAATTCTTTGGGCAATTCCAACTAAGTTTGATGGAACAGTTTAAGCTCTCAGGAAAATAAGTCTCTGATAGAGTCGGGGAAATCAGAGGACTGGACATAGCAGAAACTTCCTGTAAGTCCTTCCAGCAAAACCCACAGACCCGATGCCTTGTGGCTCAGGGGATGTTGAATGGGCAACTGTTCCTACTGGGAACATCAGGGGGGTTTATGGAGTTACAGAGGGGTTTCATTGAGAGTTTTTTCAGTGTCCTTTGCTCCTCTGCAAGTCCCCAGTGATGCAGGATGGGTGAGAGGGAGGATGGTCTGAAGAGCTGGACCATAAGTTTTGATGACAGTTGGGGTCATGGCAACTTCCAGAGACAGCGAGTTGTCTGCCCAACAGAGCTGAAAATTCACTGGGATTTTTTCAATGGACTTGCAGTCACTTTGGATCAGGCCTCCAGAAGAGTGGGACAGAAACACACTGGATCTCATCCCAACCCAACCCTCACAGTCAAACAGGCTCACGGTGACTAAATTTGCCCACAGGGAGATTTCAAAGATTCTCCAACCACCTGTTGAGCAAAAATCCATCTTTCCATCCCTCCCTCTGTCCCTCCCTCTCTCCCTCCCTCCCTTCATCCATCCATCCATCCATCCATCATTCCATCCATCCATCCATCCATCCATCCATCCATCCATCCATCCATCCATCATTCCATCCATCCATCCATCCATCCATCCATCCATCCTTCCATCCATCCATCCATCCCAGCCAGCGTTTGGTTAGGTTTAAAACCCAGCTGTAACTATTTTACACAACAGTCTGGGGAGGAGGAATTTGGCTCTCCAAGTTTCCATCATATTTGTCTCTTAAGTTCAAACATTTGCAGGTGAATCAAAGTTTGGATCTAGAACTGTGCTGTTAAAAACATCCTTATTTTAATTTTTTGTTTGTTTGTTGAATTAGGATCATTTTATGTTCTTCATTTCTACAATTTAAAAATGCTTCACCTCATTTTTTAACTTTCCCCATCTATAAATACATCCCACAAAACATGCACATGACAAAGTTTCTGCAATTTATGGGACAACAAGCAAACAGCCCTGGGCTACAAGAAAACAACGAGAAAACAACACAGAAAAATTCCTTGGACGTAAGTGCCCAGATTCAGGTGGGATCTGATCTTTAGGAGAAGAAGGAATTGCATCTTCTGCCCTTAGAAAATTTGACTGGGACACAAACTCGGGTCAGCTCTGCTGTCAGAGAACGTTGGGGTTTAAACTGTCCTCAACAGAGTTTTAGGAAAAGAGCAAATATTGAGGTGTTTGGAGTTGTGTTTTCCTGTTTTTACAGAAAACTGACCTTTTCAAACAAACAAAGAAGAGCTGGATTTTTTCTTCTCATGCTTGGCTTTTCCAGCACTGATAAACAGGCTGGCACAGCTGGCTGAGCTCTTTATGATCCCACTGGTGTCATTCATACCTTGGGAAAGGGAATTTCAGTCCCCACAGCTCAGGAATTTAAGATCATCCCAGGAATAGCAATAAATGGGCTGTTGGTACATTTTTGCCTGCTGGATCCTGCATTCGAGCCAAACCATCCACTGAATCACACAAAGGTTTGTGTTGGAAGGAACCTCAAAGCCCATCCAGTTCCACGGGCAGGGACACCTGCCACTATTTCGGCTTGGTCCAACCAGGCCTTGGACACTGCCAGGGATGGGGCAGCCACAGCTTCTCTGGGAAATCCATTCCAGCACCTCGCCACCCTCACAGGGAGGAATCCCTTCCTAATATCTAATTCAAACCTGTCTTCTTTTAGTTTAAAGCTGTTTCCCCTCCTCCTGGCACTCTGTCCGTGTTACAAGTCCCTCACTGTTTTTTACAAGCTGTATTTCCAGGGGATGGGGAGGGTCCCCCTGGATTCCCCCAGTGGGGGGGATTTGGGNGGGGGGATGAGGAACAGGGGACATGGGGACAGGGAATTCATGGACAGCGGAGTGAGAGGACAGGGAATATGGGGACAGGGGATTCGGGGACGAGGATTGAGAGACGGGGAGATACGGAGATGGGGGATATGGGGACAGGGAGGTGCGGGGACGGAGGATACGGGTACGGGGGGAT
>VYXB01006396.1:46509-76216 GCA_013397135.1 Pachyramphus minor
GGCCGAGCAGGCAGAGGGGGAGGGAGGTGGGGAGAGGCGGAGGAAGGAGGGGGAAGGCGGTCCCGGGGCCGGCGGGGGGCGGTGCTCGCCTCCTTCCCAACCATAAACCAGCGGCACCAGGGCCGGGCGGGCGGAGCGGAGGGACGGGCAGCGGAGAAGCGACAGGGACCGGCGGCACAGCCTGGAGCGGAGCCGAGCGGCCGGGCCGCCCTGCGGAGGTAACGGGGGAGGGGGGGTCCCCCGGCCGGGGCGCTGCCGAGGAGCGCTCGGACGGCTCTGGCTCTCGGGGCTGAGCCGGGCTGTCCCCGCTGATGTGCCCCGCGCTCCGTGCCTGGGGCAGCTCTCCCTGCGCCCCCTCAAACCCGCACCCCACCGTGGGCAGCCCCCCCGTCACCCGTGACAAAGGGACGTGAGCTCAAGGCACGGGCGGCTCCCGCCCGCCGCACTGCACGGTGGGCACGGAATCACCAGTGAAAGACAACCAAAGCCGCTGCGGAGGGGGACTGGGAAGCTGGGAACCAGAGGGACCGCGCTGATCCTCTTTTCCAGCAGCCTGTTCCTTGCCCAAGTCACTCCTCGTTCAAAGCCGATTCTGCCTGAGCATCCCCTTGAGCTGGGAGGAGGAGTGTGGCCTTGAAACGCTGGCTCAGATCTGCCTCTCTACCCAAAAGTGCCCGCAGAGTTCTATCTTTGTCCTTTAGTTTCTCCAAAATTTGTGTTGAGGTGCTTTTGAGCTGCTTCTGTGAAGCTTCCCAGCAGGACACAAGGGTAGGGTGAAACTTAGTGCTGTTTCTTGTATGTGGGACCAGTTCTGGGGGCGTCCCAACCCCCGCGCAGCCCCAAGGCAGCACTAACATCACACAGGGAGTGTGCAGAGCTGGAGATCAGTCCTGCCAGCACAGGGAACCCCTGCTCTCCGTGGTTTCCCAAATCCCTGCACGGAGCACGGCTTGGCCAGGCTGGATCCAGTCTGCCTGCTGAGCCAGGTTTATGTAAGCGGCTGATTTGCAGTGTCAAGCGATATCCAAGAATCGTCTTACCTTTGGAGAACGTATAAATACGTGGCGTCTGTCCCGAGGCTGTACCAGTAGCCCGGTATTTGTCTTGGTCCCAGCCCCTTGGAGAGGTTCTGCCTCTCAGCTTGGCTTCAAGTCTGAGCACTTTCCAGGAGCAAGGATGGAGTAGAAGAACCAAAAGGCACCATCCTTCTGTCCTTCACGGTGCTATCTAAGCACTGCTTTTCTGGCAGCCCCATGGGTGCTCCTTAAGTGGGAGCACAAACCCCTCCAGGCCCCTGGCTGGGCAGGGACCCTGCGCCGTGATGCTCCTCCCCTGGCAGCCTCGGGGCTCCTCCTGCCCGGCAGGATGCAGAGCTGGCGGGTCCCTGCACTGCCCCAGGGTGTGACAGTCTTGCCTTTCCTGTTGTCAACATCTATCCGGTGTCCCTGTGCTTTTCTGGGCAAAGGGGCTGAGCCCCAGTCCTGGGAATGATTGTTGAGAGAGTGCAGGTGGTGTGGTCAGACCAGGCTGAACAGTTCCTTCCCTTGTGCCATGGAAAGGAAGGTGGCATTAGTTAATGCTGCTTATTCCAAGAACCAGGGATTGGTGAAGAGATGAATTCCAAACTTCAGGGGAGATGAGGATCTAGTCCTGCACTGATCTAGATGACAATCTAGTCCTGCTGACCCAAAGCAAGTATTTAGTATTTAGTGGTGGCTTGGTAGTGCTAGGTCAATGGTTGCACTCAATGATCTTAGAGAGCTTTTCCAATCCAAATGATTCTATGATTCTACATGTGATCTGGCTTGGGATCCCTTGGGATGGGGGCAGCGGGCTGTGTGTGCTGGCCAGTTTAACACTGCCCTGTGTCTGGTTGGTGCTGCAGGTGGGAAGGCAGCGGGAGCTCACCATGGCCCTGGCAGACAGAGTTGCCTGTGCCAACCCCGGCGAGGACAACCCCTTCCCTGACATCATCGAGCTCAATGTGGGTGGGCAGGTCTACATCACCCGGCACCCCACGCTGGTCAGCGTGCCCGGCTCCCTGCTCTGGGAGATGTTCACCCAGAAGAACATGCACTCCCTGGCCCGTGACAGCAAGGGCCGCTTCTTCGTGGACCGGGATGGGTTCCTATTCCGCTACATCCTGGATTACATGCGGGACCAGCAGCTGGTGCTGCCAGAGCACTTCCCAGAGCGAGGCCGACTTCAGCGGGAGGCCGAGTACTTCATGCTGCCCGAGCTGGTGAAGATGTTGGCGCCGAAGCTGAGCAAGCAGAACTCCCTGGGAGAGGACCCCTGCCAGAGTGACCCTGAGGAGTTGTCCCCCAGTGCCGATACCACCCACATGCTGAGCTCTGCCAGTGCCGCCCTGCCTGGTGCTGTGGCTGGTGGCACTGCTGGCACCGGGGGCGCCAGCACCGAGGGCCGCAGGGCAGGGTTCATCACCATCGGCTACAGGGGCTCCTATACCCTGGGCAGGGACAGTCAGACAGACGCCAAGTTCCGCAGGGTGGCCCGGATCATGGTGTGTGGGAAGACCTCGCTGGCCAAGGAGGTCTTTGGGGACACCTTGAACGAGAGCAGGGACCCGGACAGGCCCCCAGAGAGGTACACCTCCAGGTACTACCTCAAATTCACCTTCCTGGAGCAGGCCTTTGACAAACTGGCTGATGCTGGCTTCCACATGGTGGCCTGCAACTCCACAGGCACCTGTGCCTTTGCCCATGACCAGACGGACGACAGGATCTGGACCTCTTACACCGAATATGTTTTCTATCGTGAGTGACACAAACAAATAACCCTCCACAAACCAAACACCAACTGTCCCTCTTTCCTCTCCGATGCTGGCTGTTACCTAGAAGGTAGACATCCATCCCTGAATCCCAGTGTTCCCTCTTTGCCTCCTTTTGAGTTTGTTTTTGGGTTTTTTCCCTCCTCCTTCCCCCACGTTGAACCTGCCCAGCTCTTCCTTGTAGCAGCTGCTGAGTACCAACCTTCTTCCCTCTCTCCGACTTCTGCAGTAGCTCCCAACCCTCCCTGGATGTGTGGACTTGGACACTGTCGCATGGTTTGGGTGGGAGGGGGGGACACACTGGACTGTGCTTTGCCTGGAATTCCTGCGGCTGGATGAGCTTGTGTTGGACACTGAACTTGGTTCTCTGTACATGTGCAGCTCCTCGAGACTGTGCTGCACTCACTGTGTGTGACCTGCCAAGGGCTGTGGGTGAGGAAGAGCTGGGTTAAGAATATGAAGAAAGGTGGGAAGCAGAGCCAGGGAGGGGAGGGGGGGTTGGAAAGATGTGAAGCCTGGCAGGACGTACTGCCATGAGCCCCTGTAAGCAGCTTAGCCTTTAGACTGGCAGTGGTGGGGAGGGTAAAACCTCACCCTGTGTTTGCAGCTCTGAGCTGAAGCCTTGCTGCTGCTCTGGGATGCCTTGAGGGGGTGTTTTGGGGGGAGTATTTTGGGGAGTGGGAGGGTGTGGATGGGCAGGTGCTCTGCTCATGTACATGTGGAGGGAGGTGGGGGGGGAGTGGGGAAGGCTTTATGTGCTGTAGGGTGTAAAATGCTCACGCATCTCTCCAAAACTTGGAGGTTTGTCAGAAAAAAAAGTCCCTACCTGTTTCCATTCCATAGCAATGGGCTCAGAGGGATGCAGTTGGGATGCTCGAGCCATGGCCACAACTTCACCCAATAAAGTGAATCTTTGCTTTTTGGGCAAACTCTTGGGAAGCTGTCTCCAATCCCAGCTCTCCAGGGGCTGCTGCTGCTTTCCCACACCTGAGAATTGTGTAATAAAGGAACCAAACCCACTGGGCTGTGTCTGTGCTGAGGGGAAGAGCTGCGGGTGTTGCCTGGGGGCACCAGGAGGTGTCCCTGGCACAGAGGCAGGGAGATATGTGCTTTGGTGTGTGGGCTCAAATCAAGAGAAGGAAGGAAGACAAACTTATCAGAGCCCCCTTTGGCTCCCAGCCCTGTGGCAGTACAGCACATCCCTGCAGAGATACCAGGACAGGTGGGCAGGGCTAGAATTGCCCACCTGTCTGCAGCCCTGGGTAATGGTCACCCCCATCACCCCAGCAGGACCTTGCATGCTCTGAACAAGTGCTTGGCCTGCAGCTCTGGGTGCCAAAGCCTGCAGGAGCAGATGTAGGTGACCCTGATGTTCCCAACTGCTGCCTGTTCCTGCCCCATGATCCTCTGCCATCCGTCCATGGCACCCTTCATCCGTCCCTGCTCCCCCACTCCCCATCCCTGCTCCCCCACCCNCCCTGCTCCTCCACCATCTATCCTTGCTCCTCTATCATCCTCCCAAGGCCCCCTCCGTCCATCCCTGCTCCCCCTCCGTCCATCCCTGCTCCTCCAGCTGCTGCTGGAGCATTCCCTGTGGATCTCCTGGCACAGGGAGCTGCAGAATCTCCTCACTGAGGCTGGACAGCAGCCAAAGGGTTGTTTCTCTTTGGGGTTTGTGTGGGAGGAAGGTTTGCAGCTGCTTTCTGAGGAGGTGGGAGGGCTTTGGCACACAGGGGAAGCAGAAGTTTTACAGCCGGGCCCTTCTCCTCTGAAGAAGGGGAAGGCAAAAATGGTATTTTTACCGTGTCCTGTTCCTCATTGCAACAACATTTTGAAGAGGAATTGGCAAGCAGCTTTAAAAAAGGAAAAAAAAAAAAAAAAAGGAACTTCAGCTCTTTGTGCACTCAGTTAAGACTTTTTAAGTAAAAGGGGAGGGGACCTGCAGCCCAGGTTTTCTTCTTTTTTGTTTGTTTGGGGGTTTTTTGTGTTTTTAAACTCAAGATTTTTCTGATCATTATTAAGCAGGACTGACTGGGAAAAGAAATTGCTACCTTCTGAGATGTGTGTGTGTTTTGATGTTTTTTCCCCCACTGGAACTGGGCTGAAAAAAACTGATCTCACGGGAGGAAGGATTTTTTCCTGAGGGAGAAACCATAATGGCAGAGTCAACATTGAGGGGGTTTTGATCTGGGCTGTGAGCTGGGCTTTAAACCCAATACCCCCAGGAAACGTGATCAGAGGCTACTTTGGAATCATTTTAGAGCCTGATGGTTTTCCTGCAAGCTGAGACTTCATGAAAAAAATACTTTTGTTGACTTTTTTTGAGCTCAGCAAAAATTCAACCGGTTTGGGGTTGTTTCTCTTTTTTGCATAGTCGTGGAAAATGTCCTGCTGCTGCTGCCCATGGCTGGCAGGAGAACATGGTTAATTTGGTCCTGAGGGGAGACCGTTTGCAGGGAAATGGTGGTATGAAAAAGCACCTCTTTGAGGTGACTTTGGCAAGTCACTGAGCTGAGCAAAAAAATACAAGGAGGGGGTGTCTGAAGTGAGTTCTCTCAGTCTCCAGGACAGTGGAAAAGGCGTTTCCCTGGTGTTGCCTGTTTTGCTGCCTTTTCCTGGGAATGTTCCTGTATTTGTGGATGTTTTTAGGACTGGAGCTGCTGCAGGTCTGTCTCTGGGTTGCTCTGAACTTGTTCTGTCCTCTTGTGCTCTCTCCTGAGCACCTCCCACTACCCAGGATGTCAATTTTACTCCTGAGGTAAAACCAAGCCTTGTTCATCTCCTGTTGGATTTGGAGGTGTTTCTTTTTCTTCCCAAGAGGTGACATAATGCTGCTCTTCAGGCTCTGCCTTTGCACAGTTGGGTTAAACTGATGCTTCTGTCACCAAAAACTGGCAAATAAACTCCTGAAGCAGTTTGTTGGCTTAAGAAGTCCGTGTTACTTTATCCAGTGCTGAGGTACCTGGAGATCCCTCCACAAAACACCTACTTCAGTTATCAAAGCTTTTAACTATTTATACATTTTAGCAAGCAGAGGAATTAGTGTTTATTTGCTGCAAGTTATAGTTCTCTTATTAATTACTATTTTAACTTCTATTGCTTAGTGGTTCTCTTGCTCCTCATGCTCAGTCTCTGTCTCCTTTTTGGGGGTTTCTTGGATCAGTGGGGTCACAGATCCCCTTTCTAGAGTTACCTTTCCCCTACCTGGAGCTGATCCTGGAGGCACAATTACTGCCTCCTTCCCTTGGGACTCCTGCCAGAAGTCCTGGTGGTCCATAAATTCTGCCTTTATCAGTGGTACATCCCTCTTCCCAAGTGTCTTCCCTCGTCTGAGTGCTCATGCAAGCATGTTTTTCTAGCAGATGGACATTCCCCAGAGTTTGGCTGTCAGTGTTCTCTATTTCACACATTAAATCTCCCAACTTTATCCCCAAGTGCTGCACAGGCTCTTTTTTTAAAGAAATACATCTTGTTTGGTGACACCCCCAGCCCTGGAGCAGAGCACCAGATGCGGGTGGAGGTGCTGGTGGGCACGGCTTGGAGCAACCTCCCACCCCCCATGGCAGGGGGGAGGAATGAGATGAACTTTAAGGTCCCTTCCAACCCAAACCAGCCTGGGATGCCTTAGTTCCATGACCTGGTGTTCCTGATCTTTGGAGCTGGTGAGATGGAACATGGCCTTGCTGCGGTCATCTGTCATCACCCTTCAGAGGATCCCTGTGGGAGCTACAACCAAAGATCCTCCCCAAAAAAACCTGCAGTTCCAGGGCTTTGAGGAGGATCCCAGTACCCCAGGATTGGCTTTGTTGCAGAATGAGAGTGGAACCCCTGGCCTGGCACATCCCAGGGAGGGCACATGGGCAGGAGGGGGGAGGAGTGGCCTGCATGCGCAGGGGGGCATTAGTGACGTTATCTGCAAAAACCCGGGGACAGGAGGGATCCCTGGAATTACTTTAATCTGACCTGCACTGAGCCCTCCTTGGGTTTTCTCATCCTGCTGGGAAGGACTGTGGTTAAGAGAGCCCTGGTCCCTTCCCACGTGCCAGGCCACCCACCTCCTTGGTCCTAAGGATGGGATTTAGGATGGTGTTAGGATGATTTTTCAGATAATCCCTCGAGGGGGTCTCCTGGCAGCAGGTCCCATGGTGAGAAGAGTGTTCTTTGAGCCCACCAGGCACCAAGGAATGTTTTCACGAGGAGCTTCCAAAGTGTGTTTTCCCTCAGAGGGACAACATAGCCCACCCTTTCATTTAGAGATGCCCAGAAAATCAGCCATCCCAGAATAAAATCCCTGGTAGGAATGAGGCAGAGCAGGAGCTCAGGGTGGGTCTGCCTTCCCACAAATTGCTGGTTGCTCGTTCTGCACAAATCCTGCAGGAACTGAGCTTAACGAAAAGCCAAATCCCATCTGGCTCCATCAGGCACTTCTGTCACCCCAAGAGAACATCTGGAGACACTTGCTCTGTCTTGACCCCCTGTCTTCACCCCCTATCTGGTGGCAGTTTAGTCCTGCCCTGCCCCAAAGCTGAGCTCTCCCCATCCTGCCCACAGCAGTAAGGATGGAGCACATGAATCCTGAGGGACTGGGAAGAGGACAAGCAGGGTCCTGTGGGGATCACGAGATTAGAGAGGTTAGAGGGGAGGCACAAAACCCATCCCCAGCCCAGAAATCCCAGCCTGTAACAGGAGACCAGGAGACCAGGTCAGCACATCCCAAAAATGCTAGGGACTTGATAGAGTGTTGAAATAGCAAAGGATTTAGAGATCAAGAAACACAGAAATTAAAGTTGTAGCTGAGCTCTTCTACTCTCATGGAATCATGAAATGGTTTGGGTTGGAAAGAACCTTAAAGCTCATCCAATCCTGCCCCCCTGCCATGGGCAGGGACACCTTCCACCAGACCAGGTTGCTCCAAACCTCATCCAACCTGGCCAAACTTTTCTTAATTTCAAAAATAAACCCCCAAATCCCCTCTCGTTACCAGCACGGGCACCCACCACTGAGAAGAACTACCAGAGACACAGTGGGGTTCACCAATTCTTGGTGCAGAAACTGCAGCCTGGATGCTCCTCTGGAGGAAGGGGTTTAACCAAATGAGTTTCTAGGCTCAGTGTAGCAGCTGACAGGAGCTGGCTGTGAGGTGCAGGAGGTGAGACAGTGTGCAGAGACCTCTAGGCCTCCTTCCTGGGGCTCTGGGAAAGGCAGGAGAGGGGAGGCAGCTGAGCAGGCAGTTTGTGTCTATTGGAAGTTCTGAGAGCCAGAAGATCTGCTGGGTTCCAATGACTGCCCAGAGCCACATTTCATTGCCAAAGGAAGCTTGTTCTGACAGCTTGTTCTGAGCTAAAGCAGGTTGGACTCGGTGACTGTGGGATGTGCACATGGTTTTCTTAAAAGGCTCTTGCAGTCAGAAAAGTTTTGCTTAGTTCTGGGTGATAGATGGGCTGGAATTCTCTTCCCCTCCTCTGGGAGAGCTGGACAGGATCTGAGTGAAAGATGTTCTTGCAAACAGACTAAACCAGATTTCATCTAAATCATAGTCGAGACCAAAGCACAATCCCTGTAACCCAGATGTCTATTTGCTCTCCCTCCTTACCCTCCTCCAGGATAGACACACCAGAATGCAGAGTCCACTTTGCCAGGAGTATCCTTAGTTAGCCACTCAAATCTCCTTCCCATTCCCAGAATAAAGCTCAGCCTGTGGCTACCCAGACTTGGCCCAAAATGGGATGATGAGGTTGAGCAGCAGAGAGAGGAGGAGGCAGCAATTAGAGAGGAGAAAAAGCTCTTTGCTGCACCATCCTCCCTTACAATTCCAATCAGGACATAAACAGGGAAAAAGAGCATTTGTATGGAAAGCATAAAGCATGAGGCTCGTAGTACTGGAGGAGCTGCACAAACCCAGCCCTCCTGCGTTCATTTAGGAGCTTTGGAAAAGGCTGATTAGGGCTAGGAGAGATCTGGAAGTGTCCAAAGCCAGGTTGGATGGAGCTTGGAGCAACCTGGGATGGTGGGAGGTGTCCCTGCCCATGGAAGGGGGTGGAACTAGATGGGCTGTAAGGTCCCTCCCAGCCACACCATTCCAGGATTCTGTTGTTCAATCTTATCTAAATTAATTTTTTAAGGAGGATTTACTTGTCTTTTCCATCAAAGACATATGTTTTTGTGATCATTTGCAAGTTTTAGGCTCCCTTCCCACCCAAACCCTTCTGGGATGCCCTCATTCCATGATCTGATATTCCTGATCTTTGGAGCCAGTGAGATGGAGCGTGGACTTGTCCTGGTCCTCTCCCATCACATTTTAGAGGATTTCTGTGGGAAGGCATGGAGGAGGAGCCCCTTCCATCCCCTTTCTCTAGAACTGAGGTCCTTGGTGTGTTCTTCCCAGTTGCTACCCCGGGACCAGGACTGGGAAGAGCAGACTCTTCCCACCATGAGCACACAGAAGGTGTTGCAGGTTTTGGGGCCGTTTCACAAGCAGCAAAACCGCACGAGAAAATAGACTTGGTGGGATTCCTGTCTCCTCCAAGCTCCACGGGAGAGGACTTGGCAAGCCCTGAGGCAGATTAGTTTAGTTTAGTTTGTTTAGTTCCCAGGTCCCCAGTGGAGACAGACAGACGTGCTGAGGAGAGCTGGAAGATTGTGGAATCATGGAATGGTTTGGGTTGGAAAGGACCTTATAGCCTATCCAGTCCCACCCCCTGCCATGGGCAGGGACACCTCAGGTCTCCCTGGAGCCTTCTCTTCTCCAGGTGAACCCCTCCAGCTCTCCCAGCCTGGCTCCAGAACAGAGGGGCTCCAGCCCTGGGAGCAGCTCCGTGGCCTCCTCTGGATTTGCTCCAACAGGTCGAGAAGGCTCATTCAGATGCTTCAGTCTTGTGCTTTGAGCCTGGATCCGGAAGGAGGCAGCAGGACCTTTGAGAGAAGGAAAAGTCCCTAATGGAGAGGCAGCAGGACAATTACTGGGACAAAGAGTGGGTTTCTAAAAACAAGAACTGTTTCCTTTATTTAAGGAAAGGGAACATCAAATCCAGAGTAAAGCTCAGGGCACGGGAATCTCGTGAGCAGCTTTGGGGATTTCTGCAGCTCCCAAAGCCTCAGCTCTGGGCACACAGCCATTGAGCCTCCACACAGAGCCTGGGAGCAGGGATATCCCCCTGTCCAGAGCTTTTGGAGGGGTCTTCCTGCTCCATGGGGGAGGCTGCAAAACCCTGGTGCTCCTCACAGAGCAGGACATGAAGGAGGGCCAAGCAGGAACAGCCCTGGGACCTCCCACAGAGAAAAAGGGAATGTTGCCATATAAAGAAGCAATAAAAACAGGAGTAGATTTGGGGGCTGCAGAGTTGGTTATACCCTTTAGGGGCAGGAGGAACATCCTGGTCCCTGGCAACAGATGCCTGCTGGCACTATCCGGGCCCACCACCACCCCCTTCTTACTTCACCCCATGGATGGGGACTGAGGGCAGGAGAACCACTACCTCTCCAAAAAGTCCCTCCCAGTGAACTGTTCCCACCTGCCCAGGCTGCATCCTCATTCTCCTGCTCCCAGAAGCCTTGGAGAGGGGTGGCTTCCCCTCCAAAGCTCTCCCTGGCAGGCAGACACAAGGCAGAGGTGGCATAGCCAGGATCCTCCTTCCCTACCAGTGTCCCAAAAGACAGAGCCACCTAAAGAAGGGGCAGTGCTGTGAGGGTGGTGAGGCCCTGGCACAGGTTGGGCAGAGACCAAGATGATCTTTCAGGTTGGAGCCCCTCTGCTCTGGAACCTGGAGAAGAGAAGGCTCCAGAGAGACCTGAGAGCCTCCTCCAGAGCCTAAAGGAGCTCCAGGAGAGCTGGAGAGGGACTGGGGACAATGACCTGGAGGGACAGGACACAGGGAATGGCTTCCCACTGCCAGAGGGCAGGGTTGGATGGGATATTGGGAAGGAATTGTTGGCTGAGGGAGGGTGGGGAGGCCCTGGCACAAGTTGCCCAGAGAAGCTATGGCTGCCCCTGTATCCCTGGAAGTGCCCAAGGCCAGGTTGGACGGCGCTTGGAGCAACCTGGGACAGTGGGAGGTGTCCCTGCCCATGGCAGGGGGGGGGACTCGATGAGCTTTGAGGTCCCGCCCAACCCAAACCAGTTTGGGGTTCTGTGACTCCTCTGTGCAGTACAGGCAGGTGATCCTGTCCCACTGGCCCTAAAATCCCTGCACCTGTGTGCAGGTGTGCTGGGGCCCAGCACTTCCCACTCTGAGCCCATCCTGGCAGAGCAGGACTGGCTCATCCTCCTGCTTTTGCTGCATTTCCCTTTTAAATTTAGCTCTTGACTTTGTTTGGCTTTTAGTTCGGTGCCCTTTTCCGTGACAAGGGAGGGCTCAGGACTGCAGAACCAAACAAAGGCCCAAATGTTTAAGACTCAAAGGCAAAGAGAAGTAAATAAAGGAAACTGTAAAAAAACCCCCAAGCCTCAAGTTTTCCTTAACTCAGCCTTGTGCTTTGAGGTCAGCCAGACAGAGGCTGTTTATGGGGACCAGATGAGCAACACATGGAGCCAGAGGTGGTGCTTGTGACCCTGGAGAGAAGGTTTAGTGAACCCAAAGTGGGGATTCTTCATCCCTAGCTCACCCTGCCTCAGTTTCCCCACCCACAGCATAGGGCAAACCAGTCCTTTGGGGTCCTTGCAGGGATGTTGTGCAGAGCTGAGCTGTCCTGAGGGTGATGAGATGATCCCCCAGCACCTCCCTCACCTCAGATGCGGTGAAATCCCTGGTCCAGCACAACACAGGGCACAGCCTGCCCACCTCTGCCCTCTACTCAGGGACCCAAAGCTGTCAGCATGGAGACAACTGTGGAATACGTTTCTAGGATCCCAAAATGGTTTGGGTTGGAAGGGACCTCAAAACTCGTCCCATTACACCCCCTGCCATGGGCAGGGACACCTGCCTTGGTTGCTCCAAGCTCCACCAAGCACTGTTTGTACTCCAACCTGTCTGAAAACAGCCTCAATCCCCTAGTTGCAGTTTTGTCCCACCTGGGCATCACTTCCTCAGAGCTGAGGCTTTCAACCAAAGGAAAAAAAAAAAAAAAAAAGCTTTAATCCTTCCCCTCTCCAGCAGAACAAGGGATTACAGCTCATTTAGAGCAATTATGTCCTGAGTGCAGCTATTATTGCCATTACTCCCTGAGTTGGCTGGTTAATATACTGTTTTAATCAACTCTAGGGATTAAACGCCATTACGGACCCGGGAGGATGGTCTTTTCCAGCTGCAAGTGGAAGGGAGCAGGAGGGCTGAGGATGCACGGTGTCCTCCTGGGGCTGGGCTGGTTCAGGGCTGAAGGAATAGGGGGGACGGTGGGACAGGGTTGGTAAAAGCAGCAGTTTAGGAGCCAGAGTCTGTAGTTAACTGAGAAAAGAGAGAAGTAAACAGGAAACTGTTTCACAACCCTACCCTCACCAGAGCTTCCCCTGCCATGGACCCCAAGGGCTGCTCAGGAGATGTTTCCTTTTCTCCCTCAGCTCCCACTGGAAATCCTTGGCATGTGGAGGTTGCAACAGCAAACCTGGCACCCCAAAAATCAGGCACAGGCCTTGCCTGGGGAGGGGGAGCCTGACCACCCCCTGATATCAGGGAGAAGAGGAGCTGCCATGGGCTTCCCATGAGCTCCAAGAGCTCCCAGCAGTGATTTTTGGAGCAGGCAGAGCCTATTTGACACTTGTAACTTCTTATTTTTTTCTGCAGAACTTGCTTTTTTGTTTCTTTGTTTTTGGTTTTTTTCAATTCACACACAACACAGCTGCTTTTACAGCTCCTCATCCATGGCAGTGGAAACATCTCATTTCACTTCAGGCACTTTCATGGAGCAGCTCCAAACCTGAGGAAAACCGAGGGTACAGCCAACGCTTCACCCCTGGGCATTCCCAAATCGTTATTGTTCTTTTCGTGCCTGGAGAGAATTTAATGCAAACCCTCAGGGGAACAAAACAAAAAATTAATGAGACACCCTACACCGCCACAGCCCTTTTAACTCTAATTTTGCTCCGGGGGATCTGAAATCTCCAGATCCTAGTTTGGAAGGATTCCCAGTCTTCTAGAAGTCACACCAGTGAAACAGGCTGGGAAAGCACTTCCCAGCAGGCTGGAAAGCTGAACACTGTCCCAGGCACTTGGGGGTTATGATAAGGGCTTGTTGTTACCTCATATCCCTCCCTGCTCCCTCAGTTCAGGGGTGTTTCTAAGTCCCCCCCTCCCCCCAGCAAATTTTGCAGAGCCTGAAAAGAGAAGCGGTTTTCTTCCTGTGGGATAGGTTTGTATTTGCCAGGAAGGATGAGGTCTTGGCACCAGGGATTTTCATCATGAGCAGTTCTTTTCCCTCCCTCCCTCACTCCCTCCCTGGAGCTGCAGAGGTCATCCATCAGCGTCATGTAGATGAAGGACAAACCATCCTGTCCCCTGACAAGCTAAGGGTTGGCAGGAGCCAGGAAACCTCTCCTTGTTCCCAGGTTTGCTGGTAGACACCCCAGTGGTGCTGGTTCCTCCTGAGGGTGCCCCTTTTCTGGCTGGGCATCCCCTCCTCCCCATAGCCACTGAATCCTGGAGCAACATCTTAGAACCATCATATCATAGAATAACAGGATGGATTGGGTTGGGACGGACCTTAAAGTCCATCCCGTTCTACCCCCTGCCATGGGCAGGGACACCTTCCACCAGCCCAGGTTGCTCCAAGCCCCATCCAACCTGGCCTTGGACACTTCCAGGGATGGGGCAGCCACAGCTTCTCTGGGCAAGCTGTGCCAGGGCCTCCCCACCCTCCCAGCCCAGAATTTCTTCCCAGTATCCCACCTACCCCTGCCCTCTGGCAGTCTGAAGCCATTTTTTGGACACATCCGCAAGAAGGGGCTGCAGGTTTCCTGGAGGAGGGACACACATGGCTCATCCAGGAGATTCTCCATGTGCTCAAGGCCCAAATCCCAGATGCACCCCCAGGCTCACAGTGGTCACTGTGACCTCCTGTGCTGCTGGAGGTCCTCCAAGGATCAGATCAGCAGCTCTGTGTTCTCTCAGATAATTAACAAGATCATTAACAAGGGTGGAAACCTCAGAGCAGCTGTAGAACCACTGCAT
Source organism: Pachyramphus minor (assembly GCA_013397135.1). Lineage (NCBI taxonomy): Eukaryota > Metazoa > Chordata > Aves > Passeriformes > Tyrannidae > Pachyramphus > Pachyramphus minor. The sequence continues at coordinate 60,400 of VYXB01006396.1, forward strand.
GTTCCGCTCTTGTGATGCCAAACCATGGACCACATCCTTGGAAGTCAGCAGCTGGCCTGGAAAAGTGGGAAAGCAGAGGGAGACAGTGTCCCCCAGGAGCTTGGTCTGCTCCACACACCAACACTCCAGCAAGGAGGGCCCTGTGGATGCCAGGCCAGCATGTGGAGAGGGGTTGGGTACAGCTGAGGTTGCACCTTCAAAGCAGACCCATTGCTGAAAGTGGTTCTTGACTTGCCCAAAGCTGGCAGTCTGTGCAACTAAGGAGCTTGGTCTGCTCCCCCTTCATCATCCTTGTTTGGATGTCAAAGTCTGGTTGTCCCCAGTGCCTTTGATAGCCCAGGACTGAAATCCCTCCCTATTCAAACCATTCCGGGATTCTGGAGTTTCTGCTGCCAAAGGGGAGCCAGCAAAGGGTGGAGCACAACCCCAGGCAGGATCCTTGTCCTCAATCAGCTCCTGGAGCTCCAGAAACCAGCTCAGCTCCACCTGAGGGATGGTAGAAGGTCCCACCCTGCCCACAGGCAGACAGCCCAAATCTGCCCCTCCCCAGTAACCCCCAACCTTAAATACCAGCCCAGAACAGCTTTTGGGCCTGGGGGAGGAGGGAATTACATTCGGCTGCAATTGTGTCTGGAATTACTCAGCACCACCTGCAAAACAGCCTCTTTTCCACTCCCACTGCGTGTAATTCCAAAGTCCGAGGCCATCCCAGTGGGGGAGGACCTGGCCGGGATCCCAGCCCAGCTCTGCGTCTGCACAAACAGGATTTGGGGATGGATCCGTTCATCAGGGCTCAGCCATTCCTTAAAATAACATCCCTACCCTGTGTTTTAACCTCTAGGAAAATACAGCCCCAGTCTGTTGCAGACCAAAGGGAGAAATTGCAGGTTTGGGCCGTTTTCTGTGGCTCAGGGAAGTTTATGTTCTCTTTGGCTGCGTTTTCCAGCACAGCACTTCCTGAGAAAGCTGCTTGTCTGGGAGCTTTCAGCATTAGCTCAGCCCTGGATAATCAGGAGACCGTGGGATAGAGGGAGAATCACTTGTGAAATGAGTTTTGGGGGCTCATCCCTACCGTGAGGGATGTAGGGACTTTCTAAGGGAGTCTGAGCCTTGCTGGAAGGGGAGCAAACCTGGAAAACGTAGGGAGAACAAAGGAAAAACAACAAATAACCCAGGATAAATGAGTTTAAATCCAAAACCGGGCCTGCAGCTCTAATCTCTGCTGGAATTTATGCTTTTGAGCTGAGTCTGTTGCAGCAGGACAAGGGTTTTAAACTAAAGGAGGGAAGATGTAGATGGGATATAAGGAACAGGCACAGGCTGTCCAGAGAAGCTGTGGCTACCCCATCCCTGGAAGTGTCCAAGGCCAGGTTGGAGCAGCCCGGGATAGTGGGAGGTGTTCCTGCCCCATGGGAGTGCAAACCCCTGCACACCTCAAAGCCAAACCCTTCCTGACCTAGAGCCTCTTTTTCTCTTGGGAATATGCTGCTCCAGTTCTCCCTCCCCATCCCATCCCTCTGCCATGTTCTGTCCACACATTCTGTGCGCCCCTCACAATTCCAAGGGCTTGGGCAGCAGGACTGGGGAAAGCAGAGGGACACAGATGTGTTTGCAAGCAGGAACAGGAGCAAAGAGCCTTTGGACACCCCATCCCATGAGGAGCAGGGTCTGCCTTCCCCTTTCCCCAGAAGTTCTTTCCTGTCCATCAGCAAGGAGGATGGGTGGGGTGGGGTGGGATGGGAGGGGAGGGGATGGGATGGGTTGGGATGGGATAGGATGGGATGGAGTGGAAGGCGATGGGATGAGGAGATGGGATGGCTGCTTCTGCCACGTGCCCAAAGTGTTCCTCAACCAGTAGCATTCCCAATGCCTTCCCAGCCTTGTTTCAGCCAAACCCAATTCCACAAGAGCTAGATTTAGACAGGAACCACCAAATCCCATGGAGATGGGCTGGTTCCCTGAGGTGACCTGGCAGGAAGCACAACCACCCTTCCCCTGGCTGCCCCCACAGCCTGGAGACATCCCGAACCACATGGAATTCAAACCCAGTGCTTTGGATCTCTGCACTTGCCCACTAAATGATCTGGCAGAGAAATTTCAGAACTTGCAGCCACCAGCCGAGTGCAGGACCTGCTGTGTTTGGGCAGGTTTGGGCAGGTTTTACTAGTCCAAATAGGGCCAGTGGCTCTGTCCAGCCATCCCAAGGTTCAGCAGAGACAGGTTATCAGAATAAAGGAATTTGTGAACACCCCTTACTCCCCATTCACCACAGACCTTTTGGGCTCTGGTTTAATTTGCCATCCCAGTCCCTCCATCTCTTCCTGGTCTCTCCATCCCATCCTGGTATCCCCATCCCAGTTTTCCCATCCCAGCCTGGACTCCCCATCCCATCCCATCCCATCCCATCCCATCCCATCCCATCCCATCCCATCCCATCCCATCCCATCCCACTGTCCCCATCCCACCCCATTCCAGCCTGGTCTCCCTGTCCCACCCCAGTCTCTCCACCCCGGTCTCTCTGTCCATCCCAGTTAAATCTGGTTTAACCGCTGCAAGTAAGAGCAGCCTCAGGCTCTCCCTGGCGTTGGGGGGGACTTTTCATGCCCAGAAGCTGTGCCAGGATGCCCCCAAAAGCCATGCCCGGAGCAGCCTGTGCTCTCTCCGAGCACAGGGTAGAGCTTTTACCTTGTCCCTGCACTGTTCCACGCTCCTCCCACCCCCTCCAATTATCAGGCTCTGGGTGTGAAAACACGTTGTTTGCAGCCCCACAGGTGGCATTTCAGCCAAGACATCCCAGCAGCAAGCTGAGAAACTGCTGAGTTCAGCTCAAACATGAGCCCAAGAGCGTGACCTGGAGCTCTGCAGCCTCAGTCCTACAAATATTCCCTGACCACCCACTCTTCACCACTTTTCCCCCTGGCAGCCTTGTTGCTGATCTGAGGTTTCCTGCCCAGAATAGTCCCTGGGAGGGAGGCTGGAGTTAACTAGTCTGGGCAGGCAGCAAGAAGTTCCCTCAGCAGGGGAGGAAGAACACAGAGGTCTTCTCCTGAGCAGGGTTTCGCAGTTTTCCACTGCTTAGAACAAACCAAGGCACAGTCAGCTCTTAAATATCTTGGAGTGGTGTCACCAGTTCACCACTGGGGCAGGAGAACAGGCAGTGGGAGCTGCAGGAGTCTCTGTGGTTGGGATTCTCCTTAGCAACTCGCTGAGGGAGAGACAGGACCTGTGTCAGCTCCCTGGGGGGCTCCAAGCTGAAGGACACAAGTTCCAAAGGGTGGCTGGGGGGCTTTGCACAAAGGTCTGTGCCAAACTGATGTGTTGGAAGGACCCTGAATCATGGCAGACCTGGAGAATGTTCTCCTCAGCCTGATGTGGGATCGGAATGTCCTGCCTGCTTTGGGATGATGGGTTAAGGAAGATGTTGCTGGGCTGGAGGAATTCCAGAGGAGGAGAATGAACAACAAGGTGAGGTTCAGCAAGCAGAGCTTATTAGGAAATGTTGGAGAAGTAGGGGTTGTTTAGTCTGGGAAGCAGAGGACATGAAAACAGTCCATCATCAGGCAAAGCTTAATTATAAAACAGGTGGTAATCACTGTGAGGTCACTGGAGTGCTGGGAATAAAACCACTTCATTCTCTGCAGGAAAGGTTTGGGAAACATGCAGCACAGCCAGTAAAGGCTCAGGGGGAGCACTGCTGTCTCCTCCCTGGAAGATTTAAAGATGCACAAACATCCCTCAGAGATGATCCCTCAGGATCCTGGGAGCTGAGAAAGGGAGGATTGGTGCATCCATCCCCTCGCATTCCAGGGCAGACCCCTGGAATTACTGACTGTAAAACTAGAGGGAAGGTCTTGGTGTGCCAAGGTAAGAAGCATCCCCAATATTGAATAAGGGATGCCACTGGATGCAGCCAGAGCCTGGAAAAAATATCGTGCCATGGGGAAATCCTGATGGAGGAGAAGGAAGAGCTCCAGCAGTTTGGGTGCAAATGCTTTTTCACTGGATCCAGCACTGACTGGTTTAGAGGGATCTCCTTCCCTGCATCCAGGTGTACACAGGGATGTCCTTTTCCTATATTGAGGTGTACACAGGGATCTCCTTTGTTCACATCCAGGTGTGCACAGGGTGTCCTTCCCTGCTTTTCCCATGCTGTGTGCCTGCAATTTGACAGAGCAGAGGGTGCTGCTCTCTCACCTCTCATTTCCATCTCAGCCTGATCTCTGGCCTTGCTGGTTGGCAGTCCCTCCTCTTCCTCTGCTCTGTGGGTGCCTCCCTGCCCACCGCCTGCTCTTGGAGGTCCTGTCCCCACCCCAGCCCTCCACCCAGAGCCTTATCTGAAGGGGCATCTCTCTTGGCTTCCTGCAGGAAATGACCCAAATTTAAGCACTTTGTGATGTGACAGAGGGTGGAGGACTCTGGCAGGCAACTGAAAGTACACAAAGGAGGCTCTTGGTGACTTCCAGTGACTTCATGAAACTAAGTCACTTGTTGTCTCTGCTCAGGAGCTTTTCCAACAGTCCCAGATTGTCACAGAACCTCAGAATTCCAGGCTGGTTTGTGTTGGAAGGACCTTAAAGCCCATCAGTCCACACCCTGCCATGGACAGGGACACCTACCACTAGCCCAGGTTGCTGCAACCTGGCCTTGGACACTTCCAGGGATGGGGCAGCCACAACAAGACTGAAATCAGACTTGACAGGAATTTTAGCAGGGAAGAGACAGTGACAGGCTTGTCTCCCTCCCTTGCCTTTCCTCCTGGAGATCCCTCCTGTGTTTCCCAGGCTGGCTTTTCCCTGCCTTCACCTGCCTGCAAAGCTGGCAAGGAGCTGGAATCCAGCAAAGCTATATTTTGTTTCATGCCATTTTACATTTGATCTGAAACAAAATCATGGGGGTCTCCTTCTCTTTTCTTCCTTTCCTTTCCTTTCCTTTCCTTTCCTTTCCTTTCCTTTCCTTTCCTTTCCTTTCCTTTCCTTTCCTTTCCTTTCCTTTCCTTTCCTTTCCTTTCCTTTCCTTTCCTTTCCTTTCCTTTCCTTTCCTTTCCTTTCCTTTCCTTTCCTTTCCTTTCCTTTCCTTTCCTTTCCTTTCCTTTCCTTTCCTTTCCTTTCCTTTCCTTTCCTTTCCTTTCCTTTCCTTTCCTTTCCTTTCCTTTCCTTTCCTTTCCTTTCCTTTCCTTTCCTTTCCTCTCTCTTTTCTTTTCTTTTGTTGTTTTGTTTTGGTTTTTTCTTCTTTCTTCTGAAGACCAGACTCAAATAAAATTACTAAAACAAGCAGTTATTTAAATAATGTCTGAATGGGAGCTCAGTGACACCAATTTAAAGGGTCCAGCCTCAAAGCCTGGGGTGCCGCAATTTTCTGATTCATTCTGCCACAAGCAACAGCGGTGAAAACCATCCTAGCCTTTCCCCTGCCCCTGTAAGGAGGTGTCTGGGGATGGGCAGAGGCAGGAGAGGCTGGACCAGAGAGTTTGATCCCTCTTGGGTATGGAGCTTTCCACCCATCTCCTGCCCTTTCCCTTCCCCAGGGGTCTCCTCCTTCTGTCCATCTCCCTCCAGGTTTCCTGACCATCCTCTGCTCTTCTCTCCTTCCTCAAAACTCTGAGCCCAGCACTGGATACATTCTGAAACCAAATCATCCCCAGATGATGTTAAAGTGAAAATCTTCTAATCATGAATAAACCGGTGGGGATTACCTGGCCTGGCCCATCTCCAGGCTGAAAACGCAAACTATTCCATTAGGGAACAAAATCAGGAGGAAAGGATTTGTCAGCAGGCAGAGATCACATCCAGCTCTATGTCCTGACCTGACAGTGTCTGGTGGGGAGATTTCAGCCCAGGAAACCTCTCTTCTAGTGGGAGTTAGTCCCATTCCAGGAGAATTTCCCCTTAAGCTCAGTTTGGGGATGATGCCAAACAGCCCAGAGGGCTGTTGTTCAGTGGTAAGACTTTTCACAAGGGCCTGGAGTCATTGGAGAAGGGGGAATGGCTTTAAACTGAAAGAGAGCAGGTTTAAACTTGATATTGGGAAGGAATTCTTGGCTGTGAGGGTGGGGAGGCCCTGGCACAGGTTGCCCAGAGAAGCTGTGGCTGCCCCTGGATCCCTGGAAGTGTCCAAGGCCAGGTTGGACTTGGGGCTTGGAACAACCTGGGCTGGTGGAAGGTGTCCCTGCCCATGACAGGGGGTGGAACAATTAAGGTCCCTCCCAACCCAAACCATTCTGGAATTCTATGGTTTACTCTTATCTAAATTAGTTTTAGAAGGAACTGACTTAATTTTCCCATAAAACCCACATTTTTATGATTATCTGCCATGCTCCCATCAGCTTCCTCCTTATTTCTTTCCTCTTGAGCCTTCACTGTCCTGATCTCCCCCTCTCCCTTTAAAACGCCCTCTATGCCTTTCCCAGTTTCACTAATTGGCTTCGGGCTGAGTTTAATTTTGTCTGCCTGTCCCAGGAGCAGCCAGGACTGAACTTGGAGCATTAATCTACTTTCTGAAGGGATTTTTTTCATATATTTTCTGGGGTTTCTTCTCCCCCTACCCAATTCCCAATCCCCCTGTGCCACCTCTGACTGCTGAGTCAGCACTTCATCATTACGCTGGGGTCTTGGAATTCGAGAATCCCAGAAGGGTTTGGGTTGGAAGGAACCTTAAAGCCCATCCAGTCCCACCCCCTGCCATGGACAGGGACACCTTCCTAGTGGAGGTGTGGGGAGGGACACCTTGCTCCAACCGGGCCTTTGACACTTCCAGGGATGGGGCAGCCACAGCTTCTCTGGGAATTCCATTCCAGCCCCTCACCACCCTCACAGGGAAGAATTCCTTCCCAATATCCCATCTAGACCTCTGGCAGTGGGAAGCCATTCCCCCTTGCCCTGTCCCTCCACCCCTTGCCCCGTCCCTCCATCTCTTGCCCCAAGTCCCTCTCCAGCTCTCCTGGAGCCCCTTTAGGCACTGGAATGGCTCTAGGGTTCCATGAATACTTCTGTTTTCCAGACTGAGCACCCCCAGCTCTCTCCTGACTCACATGAGACTGATTTAAAACCCATCCAGGTGTGTGAAACCTTCCAGTGACATTATCCAAGGCACATTCCTGTGCCCTGTTTGCCATTTTTTCCCCCCACCCCTTCCCACGGCAGACTCTCCATCAGCTCCTCCTCCAGCTCCCTTTTTCCACCAACCTCCAGCAGCCCATCCCATTTTCTATTCCCTGCAAAACTTTTCCACTTGACTGTTCACCCTTTTCCCCTTGTATTGTGAATAAAAGACCTTCATCCTGAGATGGACTCCCAGGGCCATCCCATTATTATATTATTTATCTGTTGAGAATAAACTCTTGAATCCATTTCTTCTTTTCTCTGTCTTAATAAGCTTTTAATACCCAGTGGAAGTTAAACAATCTCCCCTTGGCTATTGAGTTTCCCTAAAAGCCTCTTTGATGGCCTTTATCAAAAAGCCCTCAGGAAAATGTATTAACTGTTCTCCATTATCCACTACTTTGTTGACTTAAAGTAAGAGGAAGGGATTTCCCCACACACACGCCCCTTCCCATATTCCAAGCATACAGGAGGGTTTTTAATTCTGCCTTTAATTATTATTTCAATTTACCTCCTAAAAGGATCTTTGCAAAGTGGTCATGTAAACCATTTCTCTGCTGCAAAAATGCAGGTTTGGGGGTTAATTAAAGCCTGATGTCAAATTTATCAGAAATGCAGCTCTACGGTTAATTAAAACTAATTGGAAATTTATCAGAAAGTCCAGGAAATGGTGCTGAAACCCCCTTTTTTGGCATGTGAAAAAGATGTTTCTGCAGCTCTTAAATGAAACATCTAATTTCCCTTTTTCAAACTATATTTCAAGATTAAGTGTAATTTTAGCCTCCCTCTCCACATTGTATTAATGGGTTCTGAGGAAAATGTCTTTTCAATAGCAACCAGCTCGAAGCAGAGAGGGAGAACTGCCTTTTCCCAGTCCCCTTTTCTCCCTCAACAAAACAAAATGAATTATAAACCATTTGGGGCCATTTCCACACCTTCCCCTCCTCCTCTGAAAGCAGAAAACAGATTGTTTATGACATTTTACAGCTGAGGGATGGAAAGCAGGGGTTACTCAGGATTCCAAGGAGCACGAGGGCCTCTCCAGGAGGAAAAAGCAGAGCGGAGACATGGCAGCTGTGATGTCCAGACTTGGCCTGCTCCAGAATCTTTCTCATTCCAAGGGAAGGGATGCACTGTCTTGTCCCTGAACCTACAAGACACCTTTGATAAAAAATGTTCCCTTTCCAAAAATTCCAATTCCTTGCTGGTGCAAGGGCATCTCTGACTGGAACAGTGGGGTGGGTTGGAGCTGGTGAACTTTTTCATGGATTAAGGGGAGTTTCACCTGACTTTCTACTTGGAAAAGGCATGAAATGCTTGGGAGGAGCTCAGCAGAGACATTTTGGAATAAGGCCTAAAACCTGGCTGAGCTCATGGCACTTCCAAGGGAAATTCCCTGGAGACAGTTTTTTATGGGATGGGTCCACAAAGCTCTTTTTCTTTCCTTGCATCCCTCGCAGCTGGATGTGATGGGAAGTCAGCAGAAATCCCTCATGGTGGAGCAGGGAACCAAACCCTTGCCTTGTCCTCTGTTTCCAGGTCCTGTTGTACAAGGCCAACTCTCCAGGCAGCTCTCCAGGCACTGCAGCCTTCCAGGTAAAACCATGGAAAGGGATGTCCTGGGACAAGCCTGAGGGTGGATGAGGGTGATGGTGAAGGAGGATTCCAGAGGATTTGAGGTCCAACAGTGGCTTTGTGCCACTCACAATTTCCAATCATTGGTGGCTTCTCGGTAACTTCCATCCCTCCACTGGCCTGTAGGTGTTGTCCAAGCTGGGATGTTGATGTGTCCAAGGATGTTGATGTGTTTGTGGGATAAGATGGGTTTGAGGCCAGAAGTGGAGCTGAGCCCACACCTTTCAGTGGGGACTTCCAGGTCTTCCCAAATCCTGGGCTTTGTTGTCTTCAAAATGTGATCTGAGATGGTTTTGAGTTGTTCTAGGAGAGGTTCAGGTTGGATATTGGGAAAATTCCTTCATGGAAAGGCTTGTCCAGCCCTGGCACAGCTGCCCAAGGTAGCGGTGGAGTCCCCATTGCTGGAGAGATTTAAAAGCCACATGGATGTGGCCCTTCCCTTCCCTCCCCTGCCCTCTCCTGCCCTCCCCTGCCTTCCCCTCCCCTCCCTAGACCTCCCCTTCCCAGACCTTCCCTTCCCAGACCTTCCATTCCCGACTCTTCTCCTGCATCCCACAGGCACCAAGGGCATTTGGTTCTCCTCCCACCAGTGGGTGAAATCCTGCCTGCTGCCAATTCTCTTGGTGGTGATTCCTCATCCAGGCCACCACAGCAAGGATTTTCATCCCCCTCAGCACCGCAGATGCCTCTTTCTGGGCAGATGTGGCAGATCCAGATGTGAGCCGTAGGAAAACAGAAGAAATCCTGCAAGTCAGGAGGAGGGGGTGGAGAGCAGAAAAAAACCCCTCAATATTATTTGGAAGAAGATGCGGAATTTGCTGCCTCACCTTTGGCTCCAGGCAATTAAAACCTATTTCTATGACATCCTTCAGCATCAATGGAGCTGAGTGATCCACAAACTTAATTAATTTAACCAAAGTGGATATGGAGAGAATGAAATACTGAGTAGAACTGGGAAGAAAAACTGGGATGAAGGAGGACTTTATTGCCATGGATTTAACCTTAACTGTATCCTGAAATTACTCTGGTTTTGCTCAGATTTCCAAGGAAGTCATGTGTTCCAGCAGTTTCCATCTTGGCAAAATGCCTCTTGGGTTTTTTTATAAGACACATCACTCAGAAAGCAAGCGGAATCACTGAAGGAGTGATGCTGGCAGGGAGTTTGCTTCCAGCATTCTCCTTTGCAGAGAAGGAGGAAACTCTGTGTTTGTTCCAGCCTGGGCCAAATCCAGGCTTTCCATCCCAAAGGGTCCATACAAAATTGGAAAGAGCAGTTGTAATTTTAAACCAAAAGGGGGATTCATGTTGTTTTTCCAGCTGGGGTTGTGGAGCAGAGCACAGACCCCTCCGCCAGGTCCTGGGGAGAGCAAGGAGAGCAAACCCTTGCCCTGGGTTGGCACTGCGCCGTCTCTCCTCCTCCTCTTCTTCCCAATCCTATTAGTATTAGAGAGGGATGGAGCTATAAGAGGAAAAACCCATCTTTAGCAGCAGTGCTGACAGCTTGCTTTTTAAATCTTTAATAAGCACAGGCTTGCACAGCCACTCTCCTCTGCTGCAGCTCAGCACGTGGAAGCAGCAACCCAGTGCCCTGCATGGCTGCTGGATGTTTGGGAAGCACCGGGAGAAGCTCAGCCATTCCAATGAACTTCAAATTGCAGTTCTTGCTCCATCACAAAGTCGCTCCCTCTCCACTTGTGTGCCTGGAACCTCCATTACAAACTTTGTCCTGCGTGGAGCTGTTCATCCCAAAAGGGTTTGCAAGGCCCCAGTTACATGGGATTCACTTCCTCTGAGTCTCAGTTTGGGACTGCAGATGGTCCCTCTGCTTAACTGGGGGCAAAACCAGCCCCTCTGGGACATTAATTAGGAACATTAATAGAGGCACTGACTCTGGCTTTGCCAGAGTCTCTGGGTGGAGAGCATTGTTCTGGGAAGCAGAAGGCAGGGAAGAGTCAGGAATTGCTCCTCAGAAACCACAATGAATGAGAGTGCTGGGGCATGCTGGGACCCTGCTGCCCTCTCCTGGAGGCAGCTCCTCCCTCTGGACCAGGGGATGGATTGTGGAGGTTGAGCATGGCCAGGTTGTCTGCAAGGTGTCCTTGGTCCTTGGTGTCCAGGTTTCTGGTAACCACAAGCCACAGACACTTCAGCTCTCAGTCCTTTGGAGGTTGGAGCATCCAGTTCCAGCTCTTCTTCCCATGGAGAGGTGGAACATCTTTTGGTTGTATCCCAAATCAGGGGGACCTTGGCCACACTTTTCCCTGGAAGAGCAGAAGTGGTTAAATTGTGTGAAAATGGAATTAGGCACTGCCAGAGGGTGGGGGTAGGTGGGATATTGGGAACAAATTCTGGGCTAGGAGGGTGGTGAGGCTCTGGCACAGGTTGCCCAGAGTAGCTGTGGCTGCCCCATCCCTGGAAGTATCCAAGACCAGGTTGGAGCAACCTGGGCTAGTGGGAGGTGTCCCTGCCCATGGCAGAATCTGGATGATCTTTATGGGGGATGATTCTGGAACTCTCTGTCTTGCAGAGGCAGCAGCCGCTGGGCTGGGTAGAGCATGTGGAAATGGAGCATTTACTGGATTTATTGCTCTGTGTGCCAACAGGATGATCCAGCTCAGTCATGGAGAGGCAAATCCCCTGTATGGGGCAGGAACTGCAGCTGGGTCCGAAGCCTTATTTGTGCTTTAAGGCAGATTTAAGTGTCTGTGCAGGAATGTCAGGGAAGAAAATGAGGGAAGAGCTGAAACACTTAATCTCAGTTTAGGATAAACTCTTTGTATTTCCTCACTGTTTGCAAATTCATGTAAATGAAACAAAATCTGGAAAGCCAGTGATGGAAAGGTTTAGGAAAGAGGCAGGAGAGCAGCACCAAAGAAGCAGGAAGAACAGCAAGATGTGCTGGGAGGGTGGGGGACGGGGTTACAGGCACTGCCCAAAGCTGAAGGATCACCCTAAGAAGGGTGAGGGAGGCACTGGGAGCGTCTCAGCAGATGTTATCCTGTTCACTCCCCACACAGGCCCCCACGGTGGTTCCCTGGGAGGTGCTTTAGGTTCTGTTCTCAGGCAGATGTGGAGTGTGGTGACCACACAGCACCCCAGCCCCTTTTCACACTCTCTCCACATCATTTGCCTTCTAAGATTCTCTTCTTTGGCTCTTGATTTTTCAGGCAGCTCCTGGCTCAGCCTGCCTGTTTCCCAGCCTTCAGAAATGGAGCACAACGCCAAAAAACCCATGTCTTCTTCTGAGCCCATCCTGGACCTCAAGACAGACACAGCAGAAGCAGTTCCAGGTGAGAACATCCCTTTGCTGACCAGGTGTCCAAGTCCCATCACGCAAAGCCATACAGGGGTCATCTCCACAAACCTGTACTCACACCCAGGCACTCATCAAGGATGTGTGTTCCTGTCCCAGTCTACTCCTCTTCCTCTGGTATCCATTCCTTCACCCCAAATGGCCTGATTCCCTCCTGATTCCAGTTGTGCCAATGCCAGGAAGAGCTCAGGCTTGGAGTCAAAGGCACATTGGCTTGTGCACCAGGGCTGGTGAGAGGCAGATGATACAGGGAGAGACTGTAGCTGGGTTGGCACTGCCAATACAGCCTCTTCCCACCACCTGGGAAGCGGGGATGTGGCTCCAGGCTCCAGGTATCCAGGCTTGATGGGTCTGCTCCAGTGGACGGTGTCCCTGCCCGTGCCAGGGGTTCAGAACTAGACAAGCTTTAAGATCCCTTCCAACCCAAACTATTCAATGATTCCATGGTTCTGTGATCCTCCACACCCTGCTTTTACCCTGCTGTCCATCCTGGGCTGCTTTTGTTTAGCCCCCATGACCCCAGTGCTCAGCTTTATCCCTGGAGAGTGGCAGGGAATGTTCTGGTCCTGGCAGTGCGAGGTCTCTGCTCATGAACCTCCGTCCTGGGCAAGGTGGGCCCTCCAAGTCCCCCATCCCAGATGTTCCTCTGCTCTTGTGGACTTGCTGCATGTTTAAAGAAGCCATAAGTCAACACAGGGCACTGCAGGCTCTTCCAACTCAATGAATTTCCCATGCTGAGCTGCTTCCAGAAACAAGTTTCCCACTGTGTGTGCCATGTCAGGGAGCAGATGGAATATTGAACCACCTCTCCTGGGCTGCAGCAATTCAGTCTTCCCAAAACCAGGATGGCAAGCCATGGCTAATCTCCCTCTCACGTGTGAGCACCCTTGACCTCCTCCTGAGGAACTGCAGGACAACCTCAGCTGTTTCCTGACAGTGGAGAAAGTAAAAACACCTCTTCGTTGGGAAGCCCCACCAGGAGCTATGAGGATGGAAACCCCAGAGTGAGGACCTGCTTTACTGGACTCACCTGTCTTTCATTTGCTCCTTCAGAAGGAACCCAGTGAAGCAGAAACTCCACTGGTTGGGATTCGTTCCTGGAACATGTAACCATAGAACACTCCATGTCCTTTCCTGGTGTTACAGGCAACAACCAGGAGAAACTAAGAAACCCTTTTCTCCCCAAAAATCAACACCAAACAATTCCTGTGCTTCATTTTTTTCATTTGCATGATTTATTCCCTCTGTAATCCTTCCAAAGCTTTCAGAGTGCTACCATCCCACCTCAGGGACTTGGCCAGTGATGATTTTCTGTGGCTGGGGATAAGTTTGTCCTGGAAAGAAATGGATGGTCTGAGAAGAGCACCCACCTCAAAGTCTGTCAGTGCCTGGCAGGAGCCAGTTGATCCCTCTTTTAGTTACATCTGGGGCATCTTTGTGGCTGCTGGAGTGAGGTTGGGAAATATTTCAGCTGAAAAAGAAATGTGACATCAGCAGGAATGGGAATAACTGATATGATCCCTCACACTGCAATACCCATTTGGGGCTCAGCAATGGTTTGCTCCAGGTGGGCATTCCCAAAACTAGTTCATGCCTTTGGAAAAACCTCCAGCTTGAAGGGTTCAGCAAAGGGGTGGCTGTTCCTCACCTGCTGCCTTGGGGACTCCAAGCCTGGGAAGCAGCTCAGGCAGACCAGGAGCTGCTCCTCTTGGCAGGGGTTTGTCACACACGGTGTTGATGACTAATTCCTGCCAGGCCTTGGAGTCATAAAATCATTTAGGTGGGAAAAGACCCCTAAGACCATCAAGCCCAACCATTTCCCAGCACTGCCAAAGCCGCCACTGACCCATGTCCCCCAGTGCCACAGCCACAAAACTGTTAAATCCCTCCAGGGATGGGGACTCCTCCCTTGCCCTGGGCAGCTGGAGAGCCCTTTTGGGGAAGAAAGGGAACTAAATCCACCTCATCCCAAAACTAAGACAGAGCCTACACTTCCTCTTTCTCCCACTCTTTGCACCTTTTCCTGCTCAAAGAGAGTTTGAGGCCAAGATATTCCTCATTGGAAAATGTATTCAGAGTCTAATCGAGCCCTTGGAAGCCTCCCTTCCACTTCCCAGCTGCAGTTTTCCCCTTCCCATTTCCTTTTTGGAACGGGAAGTCCTTTGGACATTGACTATTTGGGGCTTTGAAGTGTGGCCTTTCCCAAAAGCTGAGGAATGTGCTGGATCAAACCTCCCTGTGCAGGTGTGGGAGCCAAGGCCGAGCCAAGCAGTGTGAGGGGAGGTTGAGCTTCCAGGGGAGATCTACCTGAGACTGCCTGACATGGAATCACAGGGTGGGAAAAGCCCTCTGAGATCATCAAGTCCAACCCTTCCTCAGCACTACCAAGGCCACCACTGACCCATGTCCCCAGGTGTCACATCCACAGGGCTGTTAAATCTCTCCAGCAATGGGGACTCCACCGCTGCCTTGGCAGCTGTGCCAGGGCTGGACAAGCCTTTCCATGAAGGAATTTTCCCAATATCCAACCTGAACCTCCCCTGGCACAACTCAAAACCATCTCAGATCACATTTTGAAGACAACAAAGCCCAGGATTTGGGAAGACCTGGAAGTCCCCACTGAAAGGTGTGGGCTCAGCTTCACTTCTGGCCTCAAACCTGTCTTGTCCCACAAACATCAACATCAACATCCTTGGACACATCAACATCCCAGCTTGGACAACACCTACAGGTCAGTAAAGGGACGGAAGTTACTGAAGAGCCTCCAAGCCCCGGGAATCATGACTGGCACAAAGCCACTGCTGGAACTCAAATCCTGTGGACTCCTCCTTGCCCAGACAGAGCTGAACCCCCACTTTCATCCCCTCACCCACCTCCAACACTACCAAAGCCACCACTGACCCGTGTCTCCAAGTGCCACATCCACATAGCTTTTAAATCCCCCCAAGGAATGGGGACTCCCCCCTTGCCCTGAGCAACTGTGCCAGGGCTGGGCAGCCCTTTTGGGGAAGAAAGAGTTACCCAAAATGATCAGCTCGGCAAGGAGTGCCTGGCAAAAGCTGCTTTTGCTCCACGTGGGACAGAAATGTCCGTCCCAGCCAGATGTTCTGCTGATGTAAAACAGCCCGGCCCCATTGGCTCCGGTTCCAGCGGCTCAGGACGTCTGAGAGCTCTGCGCCATCACCGCAGTTTGACCCCTTGCCTCTGGATCTGCTGTAATTCCCGGCCCTGCCGCGAAGCTCAATCGCTGCCCTCCCGAAGCACGGGGAATGCAGCGATCACGCAAAGTCCTCACACACTCCCCCTCTTGGCTGCTCTGCAAGGAGGCACCTCACAGCCCCCGCAGAACGTTCCACGCATCCCTGATCCTTGGGAAGGGATTTGCAAGGAGCTGGAGCATCCCAGCCTTGGCAAAAAGCAAAACTTCTGCCTGGCCATTCCGGAGGAGGCAGAGAGAGCTTGGAGACCCTTGGAGGGGGACTTGTTGCTCTTCTCGCTTCCCTGGGAGTGCCGGAGCTGGAGCAGATTAGTGCGGATGTCAAATAAACAGTGACAGCAAACAGCCACTGTTTATACCTATACACATACATATCTTTTGATCTTTATATATTTATAGATCTTTATATTTTTATATATATTTATTTTTATCTTAATATAGTTTTATATTTATATATTTAAAGATATGTATAATATATAAAATATATGTATAAAAATAAGAGGGAAAGTATATATATAAAATATATAATATATTTAATACACCTGTATAAAAATA